>CM065739.1:28391108-28396108 GCA_033310375.1 Conus canariensis
CAATTCCGGAACAAATAAAGAATTCCGTAAACAAAGAAATAAGGTAAACTCAATGAAACGTAAATCTAAGCGTAATTACTTTCAAAAGATGTTAATTTCTACAAAGGATTCACGTCAGATTTGGAAAGCCATTAACATGTTGAATAATAAACAAGTCTCAAGAAATCAGGAAATTATCACAGATGTAACTGCAGATCAATTAAACAACCATTTTGCCAGTATCAAAGAAAAAATTATATCATATGATAGGTCCAGTGAAAATGACCTTGAGCATTTAAAACACTACCTTGATTTAAAAGATATTAGTTTTTCCTGTACCCTCCAACCAATGACTGTTATGGACGTTAGTAAAAGTATTTCATCCTTAAAACAATCAGGTACACGCGATTTAGATGATTTAGATGCAAAAATACTAAAGATTTCGTGTCCAGTAATTACTGATACTCTAACGTATTTGTACAATTTATGCATAGAGAAACAAACCTTTCCCTTGAAATTTAAGGAAGCTAAAGTAATTCCACTTTATAAATCTGGCGATATGTCAATTCCATCAAACTATAGACCAATTTCTATTTTATCTGCTTTATCTAAACCTATTGAAAAACACTTGCAAAATTTACTATATTCTTACCTTACTAAAAACAATTTACTCCACGACGATCAGTCTGGTTTCCGTAAAAATCATTCCTGCCATACAACCCTTGTACAGCTTATTGATAGCCTCTTATGTAGTATAAATGAAAATAAATTTACTGGTATTCTTTTTATAGACTTTGAGAAAGCTTTTGATGTAATAAATCATTCTCTCCTGTTGCGTAAACTGGAACTCTACAAATTAACTCCAGAATTAATAAATATCATGTCCTCATTCCTATGTAATAGGAAACAATCAGTAACAGTCAACATAAAACGTCAAATTTCATGTCTATCAAATATGGAGTACCACAAGGCTCTGTACTGGGCCCCCTACTGTTTACTGTCTACGTCAATGATTTACCTTATTTTCTTGAAAGTAAATGCGAAATGTTTGCTGATGATACATCTCTTCACTCCAGTGATTCAGATCCATATAGATTAGCTAGTAAACTCCAAAATGATGTTAAAAAACTTATCGAATGGACTCAGGTGAACCATATGTCCTTAAATGCAAGCAAAACCAAGTGCATGTTTGTATGTGCCCGACAAAAAAGACAAAAGATGAAGTCAAAATTTCCACCATTGTTTATATATGACCAAAAAATAGAAGAAGTCGACTCACATAAAATACTAGGAGTAATAATAGATAAAGATTTAACATGGACCGACCACATAACGTCAATGGGGAAACGTCTCTCAAAAAAATTACTTCAATTAGCGAAGATTATGAACTTCCTGGACACCCATTCTCGAAAGCTCTTTTTCTGTGCTCATATTCTATCGATTATTGATTATGCATCAACCCTATGGGATAACTGCAGTGAAACCAACTTGAAAATTATTCATCGAATGTATAAAAGAGCATTAAAATTAGTATTACTAAAATCAAGCACCCTAACAAAAGAAGACTATAAACAACTTAATATGTTAACCTTCTACAACAGACTTTTGTTCAATAAGGCAGTATGCATGCATAATGTTACAAACGGATATGCTCCTAAAAAGATAAGAGATTCATTTACAACTAACACTTATAGACATAGTCATTTATTATCCTTTCCTAGACCAAGAAATAATCTTTATAAATCTAGTCTTCTGTACTCCGGTGGAAATGTATGGAACAAGCTACCAATCACTTTGAAAAACATAAAGAACAAAAATCAGTTTAAGAAAAATCTGAAAAAGCATCTTATGGATATTTAGCAATAAATTTTTTCTCAAATTCCCTTGAAATAACTCTTCAGTGATTTTACATGATGTATCCTTGTGTATATGTCTATGCCTATGTACATGTCTGTTTATGCGTGTGTATGCTTTGTAGACAATGTATTGATATTGTACATAACGTAACTCTCTCTCTCTCTCTCTCTCTCTCTCTCTCTCTCTCTCTCTCTCTCTCTCTCTCTCTCTTGTTACTTCCTTGATATGATAACTATAATAGGCTTGAATTCTTTTTTGTACTCCCTCTCCCTCCACCCCCACGCCTCCATCCTACCCCCTCCCTCCTCCTATTTCCTCTCCCCTCCTCATCCCCCTCAGATTTCACCCCCACCACCTCCCTCGCCCTTTTCCGCTGATTTTCCCTCTTTGTATTTCTTCGTTTTCATTATTTTATCATTCAAGTTTCTTTGTTTTGTTATGATGGCTTGATGTAAAAAAGCAGTTTCTCTGCTTATTCAATGTTCCATCTGGAAATAAAATTTTGACTTGACTTGACTTGACTTGACTTGACTAATAGATCTAAGTGCAAAAACCTGCTAAAAAAAAAAAAAAAAAAAAAAAAGCGAGTCTAGACCAGCTACTAAAATTCTGAGTAAATTGAAAAAAAAAATTGAATTACCCAATCTTCAGAAAAATTGGAAAGAAAATATTCCCCATAGTTGTGCAGAGTTAAAAGCAAGCAATCAGCTTGAAATTATGCAAAGCTTGCGTCACTTAGGACAAATATAGTACTTGAAATTATGCGGTTATTGGAAACACGAGAATTTAGAACTATCCGATGTTTATAACAGAGAGAAGAGCCTCTTCATCCGAGACATTAGGGAAACTTGAAATTATCTCGTGATTGGACTTATCCGGTGTTTAACTTAAGCGGTTTTCGTTGCATAAACAAAAGCATCTCAGTCGACATTCCGCAAACGTTTCTAACGCTTCGCTTTTGGATACCTTGGACACGGGCACGAGAGTTAAACTAGATTAATCAGTTAATGTTTGCACAGACTTTAGCTAATGCATTTGACAGAAAACATTTCGCCGGAACTAAACAATCCAGACAGACACGAAACCATTTTGTATAGCATGTTTTTGTTGTTGTTTTTTTCTGAGGCACAACGCCAAAAATCGGCGAGAATAACCCTTGTGAAACTTGAGTAACAGTGGGCACACCCCACAGCCTTTCTTAGAGAGAGAGAGAGAGAGAGAGAGAGAGAGAGAGAGAGAGACAGAGACAGAGAGACAGAGACAGAGACAGACAGACAGACAGACAGACAGACAGACAGAGAGAAAGAGAGAGAGAGAGACAGACAGACAGACAGACAGAGACAGACAGACAGACAGACAGACAGACAGACAAAGCGGCAGAGAGACACAGAGACAGAGAGACAAAGACAGAGAGAAAGAGAGACAGAGAGAGAGGGACTGAGAATGAGGAAGAAAGGCACTAGACTAGCAGCATGTTGTTTTGCTTTCCATACTGCCTCAAGCGTTAACTACAAAGACAAAGAAGAAAAAAGGATCTCCTCTCGACTCTTCCATCAGGTACCTATGATGCACTTTGTATAAAGATGACAAATTACCTTCGTTTAAACGGTCCGAAATCCCTGAAAACGGAAAGGACGGGAAGGAATTCTGTCTAATGTCGCATTACACATGTAAGTGAATGTAGACATCAAATCAAGATAATTTTCACAATGTTTGCAAAACAAAACAAAAAAGAAAAGAAAAGAAAAAAATAAAAAATAAAAAAAATAATAAGGGGGAGGGGGAAGGGGGTAGGAGACAGGAGAGGAGAAGGAGAGTTGGATAGAGGAATATTGATTGAAGGAGGAATCAAATATGAACATCTGAAGTAATTTAAAACAGTTGAAGAACATAATTCAAAAGGGAAACGGCTTCGCACACAGATCCATCGCACGATAAATTGTTTTTGCTTGATCAAAATAACTCCCTGGTCTAATCAGTCAGTAAATGAATAAATGAACATATAAAACAAATAAATTGCAAGAGTTGCGATTACTTTCAGATGATTGGCAAATTCAATTTCATCCCGAAAACAGCGGTGCCCCGATAAGACTGGCAATATAAATAACAACGCGTGTAGGGGAAATAAACAAATACATGGAAAAATAAACGAATAAACACGTGGAGAAATAAACACGAGCAACATTGGCAACAACTGCAGATAGATGACTGGCACATTTGATTCCAGCTTGGAAAGTTCAGTGTCCTCAAGACTGGCATGATCGATAATGCTATGCGGTGTTCCATGTAGGGCGTAGAATGACTTGCTTTTTTTTAAATTTTTTTTTTAATAAGAACGGCATCAAGAAAGACTGAGGGTGCTGTTAACAAGAAGCTTCCTTACCAGCCTCTACCCGTCAAACGGTGTTTTGTTAGTCACAGAAAGAAAACACGTTACATGGTTTGTGTTAACTGCCCCAAACAGATCTTTGATCACCCTGATCTTGGACTATCATTTGATACGGCTGTTTCAAGAGTCTGCCGGATACGACGACACGTCATTGGAGTTATCCATCCTGTATGGATAAGAGAGGGTCAACGGTGACATCATATATCAAGCGGGAAATCTTGGCGTTCACGACTAAATATTTCAGATGGTTCTTCAAATATCATTCCGGGGACATGAAACAAATGGTTAAATCAGGTGTATAGTCAACGCATGTGTTGGCACACGCGTTTATCAGATGCTTCAGGCTTGCCTGAGACAACAGAGAGAGAGAGAGAGAGAGAGAGAGAGAGAGAGAGAGAGAGACAGAGACAGAGACAGAGACAGAGAGAGGGTTACACGACAATCACGCAGTACAGACACAAAGAGGTCCTGTGCGAGCAACATGATGCACGTGCTTGAAGACCTGCAGATACATCCGACGGCCCAAGCATTTATCATAGCATGATAGGGTGATAATGATGATGATGGAAAAGACCCTTGAAAGAGAGAGAGAGAGAGAGAGAGAGAGAGAGAGAGAGAGAGAGAGAGAGAGAGAGAGCATGTTTGCGCGTAACGCCTGTAGCGGAGACGGTCACAACCTATATTCTCCAATATCAACTCTCATGAAACCAGGAAACCGCTCCAAGCACAGAAACGGAAAAGAAAACGGGAGCTTCCTTTCTCATATATTCCCTCT
>CM065739.1:28406108-28411108 GCA_033310375.1 Conus canariensis
TTTCACCAAACATCCCCGCCTAACATTCGCCCAGCGTCCTCAATAGATGCCCCCCACTCTGTCAATCACCTTCTCCTCTCGTTTCGGACCTCGTCCACCACTCCCCTCCCCTCCCCCCTCCATCACCACCACCACCACCCCTCCTTCTTTCACTTTTTCCTTCTCTTCTCCCCCCCCCCCCCCCCCCCCCCCCCCCCCCCATTTGATTGCCTTGTATCGGTCGGTCCTCACTGGAGCAGAACTGGGAGGCAGCGATTCTGGAACTTTGCCGATTGATTTCGGGAATGGCACCGCTACAGAACGTCACCGAGGTTATGAATTTCTAGTTTTCTGTCACAGTTGTAAAGGGAAAGAGGGGTGGAGAGGGGTGGGGAGGGGGTGGGGTGGGATGGAGGCTCCGTGGACATTTCCTCTCTGATTGGAGCGGAGATAAATGTTCTTCCCCTGAACCGTGGATATTAACTTAGGACCGCGTGGCCAAAATTTGTTAACATCCAGAAATGAGTGAAAAGGTAATGATTGAGGAATCGTCCCTCCACCAACATACTCGACCAAACTGGTATGATAAAGAGTGGAAAGTTTAAGGTCGGATGGAGGTGAAGACAATGTAACTAGCAGAGAAGTGTTCAAGAGGAGGAACTGGGAGAAGCCTGCAGATGCTTTCCTCTAAGCCATGCTAATGTCCTAGCTGTTCGGGCTTGGTTGACACTTTTGGCGGAACGCGTGGTAATGGTGTCAGAAAGTATCACCGTGTTGGCAGGACTGTAGTCATTTTGCTCTAATCACAAGCTGGCATTTTTTTTTTTCTGTCTCTTTCCAAATACACCACTTTGATCACACAAAAATGCAACGTGTGCCCCTGAGCTATAAACGAGACCAAACTGGGAAAAAAAAACTACAGCGTGGATCTGCAACAAGCCAAAATACAAACTTAACACACAGCACAGAATGTAAAGCAACGCTTCACAAAATAACACTCCACAGACTTAGAATTTCTTCTTATAGATTTCAGTGTGGACCATGACACTGAGACCACGGGGACCCATAACGAAGACTACGTGAAACTTCATGTGGAATTATCGTGAAATACTAAAGCATGAGCTCTTTTGAGAGGAACAAAACGTGTACAGGAATTAGAAGGGGGAAGGTGTATGAATACTGGAAAGGAGAGAGGAGTAGGGCAGGGGAAAGGAAGAGAGATATGGGAAGGAAGGGAGAGAAGAGGGAGATGGAAAACTCGCGGGAAGGGCAGCGTGTAAAGAGAAGGCGGGGTAGAGTAGGGAAGGGGGGGGGGGGGGAGTAATTTTGCTGTTCAGTTTCCCCAGACCAATTCCGCTAACTGTCTTGGCCTGGTGGACCCGTCTGATGAAATATTGTGATGATGTTGCCAGGAGCTACCCACAGTGCGGACATTGCTCTGAGGTCATTTCTCTCTTCCGGTAGAGATTGCCGGAACTTGTGTGTGCACATTTCTCCTGACGCAAACACCACTTGTGACTGACACCGCCCAAAATCCGTTCTTTAAACTGGGATGGAAGCCTTGATCATGATTGCTGATGCCCTCCAAAGAGAACGTAGTATAATCACCAGAGGGAAAACCAGGGACGGTTGTACAAAAGGTCCGTTAGAACAAATCAGTAAATTCCCCACAGTGTATATTGTCTGACGCACAGACCACCAAACTTATTAATTTTAACTCTAGACAAGTTTGGACGATATCAGACCTGTAACTATGACTTATGACTTTAACTACAGATACGTTATAAAAGATCTTCTCCTTACATTGTTAACAACGCTCTTCCACTGAACTCTATTGGTTGTTACTCCTAAAAATCAAAGCTCATTCTCAATGCCAAAGTTAACTTTTTTCTTTTCAAAGTCTGAAAGTTGAATTCCAATGTCCCTGGGAGATCATCGCCTCTCTGAAGATCGCACTATTCCAGCCATGACTTAATGTCAGCAGCGAGACGGATGCTATTTCATCAAACATCCTTGCCTCACATTCGCCCTGTATCTTCAATAGATACCTCTGTCAAACGCCTTTTTTTCTAGTTTCCTCCTCCATTTCCTTCTCCGCCCCCGTCCCCTCCCCTCTTTTTCCCATTTTACACGTTTCTCTTTCCCTTATTTGATTCCGGTGGATATTCTTTAGTCCTCACTGAAGCAGAGCAGGGAGAGAGCGATTACGAAACTTCACAAACTGACTTTGGCTTCGGGGATGACGTTTCTTCAAAAGCGTTTCCAAAGTTGTGAATTTCTGTTACCCTGCAAGGGCTGTAAAGGAGAGAGGGTGGAGACTCCACGATGCTGCCTCTCTGATTAAAGAGAACCGTTGACATGAACACAGACTTGAGAGACAAATGTCGTCAGGTCCGATACCCGAGGAGAGAGTGAAAGGGGAACGATGTGGAGTTCTCCGATCATAAGTCATTTCCAAGGAAACACGTACATGGAGGAAGAAAACTAGGGAGGCCCGATGGCTGGGATAAGTGCAATCAACAAGAGCGCGCAGGATAGCGGAGAAGGAGGTCATTTCACAACACAGGTCCTGGTCAATTCACTGCCTTAGCCAGGTCGATCGTGGTAATATCGCTAGAGGTTATCATTGTGTACACCTGGCTCTGCTCAGTTTTCTCCTCTCTGCAAAAACCGTTTGGGTCGCTGGTGCTTCAGTCTTCTCTTCCTACAAATTCCACTGTTTCAGTACGAGGAAGACACTATCTACAAGCCCCTCTTTTAAAGCGACTGGAGCCATGCAGGAGCACTGTGGTAGCCGATGTGCTAAGAACAGTAGAAAGTCCAAAAACAAGCAGCACTAGAGCGAAGAACGGGAACAGCAGTGAAAAAGATAGCAGTAAGCTATACTTATCCTATCGAAAGCCACACGACAGCACACGACGCACAAACTGAAAGTCCTAAACCTAGACCTGTGTGGGGAAACTGGGACATATAATGTCTTTGAAAGTTACTTCAGTTAAGTAAGATATTTCAATGACATTCCTGTTCTTTTTGAGCAGATTCCTGTCCAGAGACAAGCGGACAGAGAAAAGGGTGGCGTTTCCATAATCCTTTCAGATGACTATCTTTCTGTTTCAAGTAACTTCAATTCGAAACTATTTCATATTATGCAATTAAAAAGACACGAGGAGACTAAAACGAAGAAACGAAAACATCTATTTGGCGGGGGAAATGAGGGGAAGAAGAAAAACAATCTAATCGGTTGGGATCCTGGGACAATATATGCGATCTAGAATATTGTGAAATATTGTTTTTCTGTCTGATCATGAATATGTGGGAAGAAACTGATTAGTTTCCTCCCTTTGATTCCATATCAGACCAATTATGTGCCCCTGAACCAAAAAGATGAGCTTCCGACTAAAATGTTGAGACTGAGAGACCTAACTATCGAAAAAGTGCATCAGATATAGAGAGAAAAATCAACAAACCTAAATCATTTTCCAGTAAACTGGTGGAGATAATTAGGAAGGAAGGAGTTATATACTGCGAGGCTGAATGGAAGAGGAAAGGTGGACTGGCACATTGGCAAGAATGACACTATGTAAGGAGGATAATTTGACCACCCGTTAACCTCAGACCAATTCAACTGTCACTCTGTCTTGGTCGTCTGGTGGACTCGTCTGATGAAACATTCTGATGCTGTCACCTGCACATACTGTTCCATGGTCATTCCCCTGCCAAAGGAGCAGCTTACCTCCTGCGTCTACATCCTCTCCAACAAATACCACCCATTACTAACTTGGAGGATGACAACATCCATAAACCACCCTTCACTTACGACTGAACCATGTCAAGCGTGATTGTGATGATTGATGTGCTGATAAGGAAATTCTGGGAACAGGGCGTTGGGATTTGTGTCTGAGAATTAAACGCTATCCGTTCAGAAGGCAAAGAGCATCGCCTAGACACAAAATCGGAGTCTGTGGCCAACTCTCTCTCTCTCTCTCTCTCTCTCTCTCTCTCTCTCTCTCTCTCTCTCTCCTCAAACATAAAAGGGTTTGTTTTTTTTCTGTTTGCAATGTGCTGTAAGGTTCCAGTGATATCACTGCCATTGTAAAGACAACACTGGAAGTTCCAGCCAAACGAGTAGTCCAAGGACCAGCGACAATGATACCATTCTGTCAAACATCCCTGCCTCGTGTTTTATAAACTGCTCTTCGCATTCAAATTTCATCAACCACATCCTTCCACCCCATTTTCTTTCTCACCCTCCCTTTAACCTCACACAACACACACACACACACACACACACACACACACACACACACACACACACACACACACACACTTCCTCTGCCACTCCTTTCATTCTTTGTGTTGTTTGGTCCTCAGCGAAGAACAAAGACGTAACAAGTCAGCAAAACTTGGATTCCATTTCTGGCATGCCGTCACTGAAAGTGTCCCATTCCATCACTTGAAAGTGTCCCATTCCATCACTTGAAAGTGTCCCATTCCATCACTTGAAAGTGTCCCATTCCGTCACTTGAAAGTGTCCCATTCCATCACTTGAAAAGTGTCCCATTCCATCACTTGAAAGTGTTCCATTCCATCACTTGAAAGTGTCCCGAGGGTCATGTTCTAATTTAGGGTGCCACGGGGAATGGGCCAGAATGTAGGTTCTTTAAGCTTTGCCTCTCTGATTAGGAAACAGATACTGTTCCCCTGATCTCCTGACAGAACCTAGGGAGCCTGATACCAAGTCCGTACAAGCCAATCACCACGGAGTCTGTAAAAAAAACAAAAAACAAAAAAACGGTTGTAAACTCAACGAATCACCAGCCGTTCTCCTAAAAAAAACCGTCACGGGGAAGGGGGAAAGAAAGTACAGGGGACAAGGGAAGGGAAGGAAGTAAAAGAGAGAGGGTACAGTTGGTGAGGAGGCTGTGGATTGTACGGAGATGGATGATACGTATTAGGGTGACGTAGACGTAGTAACTTCTCATTTCATTTTCTACGCATCAAGATTCAGAAAACACCATGGT
>CM065739.1:28421108-28498608 GCA_033310375.1 Conus canariensis
TCCTGTATTCTTCGCTGCATCCACAAAATACGTCATATTAAAGTCAGAACTATTGCAGTACCCCAATTTCAAATCAGTTGTAAGACAAGTGGCATGGTTACTAGGAACGATGGGCTGAAATTGTCGGAGGCTCGGTGAGGAGATACTACTATAGGACTTGACGCTAACAAGCAATGAATAGCATCAGGGAAAGACGAAGAAGAGGAGGAAGAGTGAAAAAGGTGGTTGTGTAGGGTAGGAGAGGGGAAAGAGGATAGTATTCTTTGGCTGTTCATTTTCGCCTGATCAGTGTGGCCAGCATCCCAACCTGACTTGGCCTGGTCGATCTGTCTGATGAAATATTGTCATGATGTCGACAGGAGCCATCACTATGAGTGCATTGCTCTGTGATCGTTTCTCTCCTCCTGGATTAACTGGAACACGCTCTTGTACAGTCCTTTCACTCTTCCCCTCTAATTATTACTACTTGCAGTCTGGAGTTGGCACAATCTACAATCCACCCCTTTATCGTGTGTTTGGAGAAATGTCTGGCCGTATCACTATCGCTGATGTGCGAGATGGAAAGGAAATACAATTACTGGCACCAGAAATTCAAGCCATGGACATTTATAGAAAAAATATTTTTACTCACTTCTGTGAACTCATGACAAGCCTTTCTGGAGCCAAAGAAAATTAAGGCAGTGTAGAAAATGAGTGCTTTTGATTTTAAAGAAATCTGGAGATATTCAGACAAGCGAAAGTCTCTGTGCCTGACTTCTGGTATAGGATTACTGTATTGAAAACAGTATGTTCTTCTGAAATACACTAGGATAGTTTTGATGTTCATTGTATCATTCAGGTTACTCTCCGGACAGAATCTGATATAGAACTGGAGGGATGATATTTATAGAAACAGGGATATGATGTTGTCTATTCCTTTTGGAAAACTGTGTCTGTAGGCAGTAATCATAACAACATTTAAGATTTGTATGGACATCATCATATACGGGGAAAGACGCTGAAAGTAAGAACAATAGAAATAAATGTCGCTAGTTAAAGACAAAGAACAGGAAAGAGAAATTAACTGCATTGCACAGCTTCAACCATATGAATTTCAAGTCCCATCGTTTCAAAAGCACCAAAAAAAAAATATATATATATATAAAATTCGGTCACGGATAAATTCCTACCTTGAATTGGGCTCCCCTTAACCGTATTTTTTTAAGTATGGGGTAAACGGACCAAGACCACGAAGACTAGAAAACAATGGGTACGTTAGAAATGGGAATGACTGTAATATTTCCGCTGACCAGTCGAGAAACCTGGTATGGAAATAAGGAGGCTGAAGTACTAAGAAGGCTAAATTTGGAGGGAGAAAACTGGAGAGAGAAAAGTCAACGGTAGCAAGGAGGTGGCGGCTGGAAGAGAGGTGGGCTAGGTCATTTTTTTTTTACTGTTCCTTTCCGCAAATCCACTCATTCAGCACCTAATTGGCTTGGTCCAATTAACCCGTTTGAGGACATGTTCCGACAATGTCCCCAGCACCAGTCATTGTGTTGACGTTGCTCTGTGGGCATTTCTCTTATTCGGGAGAAATTGCAGTCATTTGGTGGTGCTCTTTTTTTCTTTCCCCTCGTTCCAGGAACACTGCTTTTAACTTGGATAGCAACACACTCCTAAATCGGGTATGTTAGAGCTATGCTATGCCTGATCTTGACGTTTGAACTGGCTTGCAGAGAAGAATGTTTAGACACCAGAAAAGACTGAACAATCGGGGATAATCATGAAGAAAACAAATAACCAAAGCAAGGTGGGTGTACCAATCCAATATGTGGTTATCAAAGGCTGATTCAGGTTCTTATCAACAGAGCAACAGTAACTGTGAAATCACCGGCTGGTCACACTTAGATGTGCATCCTCCGCTCCCTTTTCTCACAAAATATACGCGCGCGCGCGCGCGTATGTGCACACACATACACACACGCACACACACACGCACATGCACAGGCACACGCACACGCACATGCACACACACACACACACACACACACACACACACACACACACACACACACGCACGCACGCACGTACGCACGCACGTACCCACGCACGCACGCACGCACGCACGCACGCACACACACACACACACACACACACACACACACACACACACACACACACACACACACAGGATGAGATAGCTAAATAAGAGGGTAAAATTGATTCCATACTGACACAATTCATTAACATTAGCTTTTACACGCTTTAACCCGTGAAATACACGACACTGCATGATAACATTGAACAGAAAATGCAAAAGTATTCAATGTATGGAAATGAACAAGAGCTTGGATTGAAAACGTGATAAAAAAAAAAAAAAACATACATGATTATATTATTGAGAAATAACTGTAGTTAGGACAGCATTATACATATTTCTGCACTCAAAATAATGATTCCTCGTGCATAAATGTATCTAGCTATGACTAGCTTATTATATAAGCCCATTGAAAGCCAGATATGCTTTTTGCTCACTTTATTAATTAACGAGTTCTCAAAGAACCTGAAACAGAAATTTCTTGATGATCAGCTTTCTATATTCGAAGCTTTCATGGTTTAGTCATGTTTGTAAGATATCTTTCTCGAGTCACGAATAATGAACTAAGGATTCTACATTTGACAGACTGCAATGGCAGGAACAGGGAAGAAAGCAAAACAATCCGTTCACTTAAAATGTCGGTTCATGACCAACTGTATCTTCCAGACCAGAGAGAGAGGAGAGAGAGGGAGGAGGGGGAGGGAGGGAGAGAGAGGGGGAGGAGAGAGAGGGAGGAGAGAGACAAGGACAGAAGAGAGGACAGACAGTGACAGAGAGACAGAATTGAACGGATATTGCGAGGGTGAATGCAAGATTTACTGGGCGGTATCAGGGAAGGGGGGAGAGGGGGGGGGGGGGGGGCAAACTGCTCATTAGATGGATTAGATGTAACGCCCACGCTCACCATAGGAAATATGGCGGACCGGGATAAGCATCCCAAGACCGGCCAGTATACGGAACCACCAGAACGACAGCGCTTTAGGATGGACACCGAAAACGGCCGTTGTTACACGTTCCATGGCAGAGGGGTGGGATGGGTGGCAAGCTGGCCGGAAGCGCATTAATTGTGAGGAATAATTTTGCTGTTTACGACCCCACCCCACCCCACTCCACCCCCACTTCTCCTCAGCTCGCCCACATTCCCCCTCCGCCGTCCTTCCCCCCCCCCCCCCACTACCCTCTCCATCCCCACCACCCCAACCCCGATCCCTGACCAACTTAGCCTAACATTCCAACTGTCTGAAGAAATATTGTGGTGACGTCACCAGCGGACAGTGCGTTGTGGTCATTTTTTTTTTTTTTTTTTTTTTTTGTTCCCAAGGAGTGCTTTCATACGGTTTCCCGTCCTGTCTCTCCACTGAATACCTCTTTTAGTTTTGGCTATGGCTGGATCCATGTTAATGTCTGGGACTGAAAATAATGATGATGTGCTCCCCCCCCCCCCCCCCCCCCCCCCCCCCCCTCTAAAAAAAATAGCATAGTCATGGACACAAATAATGCTGAATCCAAAATGAATTTGAAAGAAATCGATTGAGTCATTTGTGTAAATTCTGAACTGTTCCTCCTGAAGCTGGCTGCAGAATTGATGTAACAAGTCCTATAGACTCCAGAAGGAGAAGCCAGCGAACGTCACGGGACGGCAGGAACTGAACAGTCAAGATTGTTCACTGCCTTCACTCCTGTGATGTTGCTATCATATGATGACAAAATTCAGACATGCGACTGTGTCTGAAAATGTTCTCTCCAATGTTTTCTCTCTGTGTTCCACTCAGCTGTTCTTATTATCACTGTGCTGTACAGATAAGTCTCCAGCTCTACAGACTGACACAAATATTTGACGATGGTTTCCATTCCATAGGGTCTACATCTGACAGCTTTTTGGTATGCAGTGATTCTGATTAACTCTCTGAGCCTTCAGATATCAAGCAAATGAAAGAAATTGAAAGAAACGTGGAAATAAATGTAGCTGTGGTCTGCAATGAAAGAAGTAGAATGAAACTGACCAGGACTTTATGATATGAGACATGAGTTTAGAGTTCTGACGTTTCAGAAACAAAAAAGTAACTGAAGTTTGATTGATTTTCTCTGAGGTTTGATTGTAGGGATGGAGCGGGTTGTTAGCTTTTCCCTATGTCTGGCATCCTTGCGCTGAAGAGTGAAGAGATCGAAGCTGAGTACAAAATTCGTTCATTTTCGTTGTATTAATTGTTTTTGTCTTTCCTGAAGAAGACCTAAAAGGTCGAAACGCGTTGTGTTTTGTCTTGTGACTCATTTGTCCACGATTCTCTTGGCGGTTCGCTAACATTTATTTAAGATTTGTTTAGATTTTCCCTATGGTCAGAGGAAATGTAAAGTATATGCCCCCAAACTACAGACATGGGCTCAGGACCAAAACACAGAGATCTCGGGGTCTGATATACTGACCCAACCCTCTTCACTCAGTCTGGAACGTAGGGCTTCCACTGCTTCTGTCCATATCCCATATATCACTCCCCATATAAAAAGCATGTAATACCAACCTTGCGAAAAAGAAGATGTAGAGGAAGATTCTTTGAAAAGTTATGACGTGCCAGACGCCCCCAAACCTCTCTTTTCTCATTTTGTTTATTTTGGGAAGCGTGTATTTCTGTTTGCTCTGCTACAGCCATGAAATACGTCACATTAAGAGAGGAACGATTGTCGAAGCCCAGATATAAACCAGTTTCAAGAACACTGGTATGGGCATCCGGCAGGGAGGGGGGATACCTAAGGAGACTGAACGGCGAGGCGTTAGAAGGGTTTGAAGACAGACAGGGAACCGCATCACGTACAGACAAAGCACAACGGGGAGGGAGAAAGGGATGGAGACGTGGAGAAGGGGAAGGGGGGGGGGGGGGTGCAATTTCGCTGTTCATTTCCCTCAGATCAATTTGGCTAGCACCCCAAACTGACTTGGCCTGGCCGACCCTCCTGATGAAATATTGTGGGGATGTCTCCAAGAGCTATCATTGTGAGACCAGTGCTCTGTGGTGGTCTCTCTCCTCTGGGAGTAATTGGAGCACGTTCTTGTACACTCCTGTCCGTCCTTTTCATCCCAAATTACCACTTGTAGTCTGGTGGCCGACACAATCCACAATCCACTCTTTTATCGTGATTGGAACAATGTTTGGTCGGATCACCACGGCTGACGTGCAAGAAGGGGAAATAATGATAATCATTTCCACCAGAAAGCAGAAACCTCAGGTAACTGTGAAAAGTCTTTGGAATCATTTTCATGAATTCAAGACTTCTTGTTGTTCAGAAGCTAAATACATCACAGAGGTGAAGGAAATCAATATACTTTATTCCAGACAAGTCTGCAGAAATTCAGATGCGCAAAATTCTCTGCGACTGACTTCTCATAAAGATTGCTTGTCAGTGTTTCCTGATAACAAAATGTTCCTTTGAACTACACAGGTTATTCTTGTAGTCACGAGCTGTTCAGGTAACTCTGTCGGTCACAGACTGGCGCGGAAAGGAAGGGATGTTTCTACTCCGTTGGTTCTGTTTTGAGCAATTTCAATTCATTTCAGATCTGTCTGAAATCATACAAATCCAAGGACGCTAGGATTAAAAACTAAATCAAAACGTAGCCAGTGTTGTATGACAAAGAACAGAAAAGAATTGATCGTATCTCTGCAACTTTTACCGTCTGTTTTTGGAATCTCATGGATAGGTAAGGGGTCATGTCTGATGAACCCCAAATATAGTCACATTTGAGGTAGATAAAGTACCCCTGAACCATACATGTGAATACATAGGTGTCAACCTATACGGTTTTCCCGTATTGCTGTACGGGAAACCTACGATTTCGGGTCTGTACGGCCGTATACAAGTTTCAATACGGGTAAAACTGATTTATATGGGCAAATTAAATCACTGAGGCAAATTGCGAGGTGAACAACTTTTCATAGCAGACGACACGAACTCTTAGCACTGAAACGGGAACGAACTAAGTAGATGATCGGTCATGCGCAGAAGACAATTTTTTTTCTATTGTTCCGGTAATCTGCGCATGCGCGGTTCTTTCATCACCTCCCATGTGTGCATTATTTGAATCGAGAATGGCTACGAGCCCCCCTGCAGCTAAAAAGGCTCGAGTTGGTAGTGGATGACACCTCAAGGATGTGTGTGTTGTGTGTGTGTGTGTGTGTGTGTGTGTGTGTGTGTGTTGTGTGTGTGTGTGAGAGAGAGAGAGAGAGAGAGAGAGAGAGAGAGAGAGAGAGAGAGTTTTAAGAAGTTCAGCCTGATACTGAGTATTACATTGTGTTCACAGCACTTTTTGTTTATGTTTTTGCGTTTTCCGTAATGTATAAGGTTTTTGGGCTCGGAATAAGCGAAAAAGTACATTTCAATATGGGAAGTTGTAAAATGAGGAAAATTGGGTTGACACCTATGTGAGTACTAGACCACAGGACTGAGATTAGGAAGCCTGATAAATCCGGGGTACATTAGAATTAGGAACGAACAAGAATCATATTCGAAAAAAATGAAAAGGACATTGGGAAGCTGAACTGTAAGAAGGCTGGACGGAAGGGTACAGACAAACTGGCAGGAAGGGTACCGGGTAACGCGTGTGGAGTGGGGTGGAGCGGGAAGTTCTTTTGCTGTTCATTTTCCACGGTGCCATTTACCCCACGTCCAACTGTCTCGGTCCGATCCATCGGTTTTGATGACGTATTCTGTCGATGTCGTCATGAACTGTCATTGTGTGGACGTTGCTCTGGGGTCATCAGTCTATTTTCTCTTTCATTTTACTGCTTCGGAGTTTGGGTCATCAGTCTATTTTCTCTTTCATTTTACTGCTTCGGAGTTTGGGTCATCACTCCTATTTTCTCTTTCATTTTACTGCTTCGGAGTTAGGGTCATCACTCCTATTTTCTCTTTCATTTTACTGCTTCGAAGTTTGAAAATATGAATATAAACATAAGTATACGACAAAATGTTCAAAAAATTTTCCTCTAAACAAAATACACACAAAATGTTTGGAAATTCGGTACAACAAACGTGTATTACACATTAGGGAATTCTTCTATTGTTGAAAACAAACAGTTTTAAGACGCACTTCATTTCTACTTGGAAAATTCTTATTTAACGAGGACTGTTTGGACTCCCATACACAATTTCAACGAGTGTTTTTTTTCTAACACAATTCAACCACAGGGATGTATGCATACACAGAAAAGAGTTCATGTCAAACTGAACACAATATTTTTTTTCTGCCAAAGTAACTCAGTCAACCCAGAATGTTATCATACGACACCAAACAAATATCAGAACTAGTTAAATGACAGTTTCACCATACGTTTTTTTTCTTCTTTTACAAACACAGTTTTGCGATTTAAATAAAAACTGTAGTCATTTCTCTCCGCACGATTAAATTGCAATAACGAGTTGTAGCATTTTTTTTCATTCTTGTCTTTTCAGAAACCTCACTTTAAACTCATAAGGCAACACATATGAAGAATCCATTATTTTACCATGACTACAGTTATGCTATACCTGATCTGAACGTTTCAGTTGCCTTGGAAAGAAGGCTGTTCAATCACTAAAGCAGCGAAAAATCGGGGACAATTTCCATGACTCAAATACTATCCATTCTTAAGCTCAAGAACGTCATCTAGACACAGGGACTGAAACCAAGGCTGAAGAAATTCAGACCTACAATGTAACTGAAAATGAGATGAGAGCTCAGCACCTTAAGTCTGAAATCCTGATGCCTGGTTTCCGTTTGTCAAAAAACGCTGCTATCAGATCCACACACAGTGGTCATTCTCTTAAAAGTTTGCACTAGAATGGAAAGGGGGAAGTGTAGAGGATAACTGTGAGAGTTGAAGCGATTCAGGAAAGTGCACCGAGCTAGGCAGAGGGTAGGGGCAGAAATGGGAGGGTGAAACGAAATTGTAGGTGGGTGGCGGAGGCAGTTTTGCACTCCTTTTCTCTCAGATCAGTTGGGCTAACGCCCAGTCTGTTGGTCTGATCGATCCGACTGGAGAAATACAGAAGTGACGTAATGATGAGTCAGACTGCATGGCTGGTGATCTATGGCCAGTCCTCTCTCCCGGTCAAATTGCAGCAATTTGCTTGTAGCCTATTCATAGTCTCGCACCATAAACACCGCTTACAGCTTGCAGTGAAACGGGACGCAGTTGGTTTATTCTGCGTGCCAGACTTACTCCCCTTACCCGTCCGTCTACATCTCATGTCCGACATTTATACCCCCACGACAGACTTGAAGTCCCCATATCCAATCTTTCTGTGTAGTGAACGATGCCAAGGTTGAATTTACGACCACAGCACATACCTTGAGATGAAATGTCCTGAATCAAAGGTACACCTGAGAGTAACGTTGATAATTGTTGCTTAGACTGTTGGACGACTGTACATCAGTATGAATCATATTATGGTGCATATGCTTGGCTTTTAAAAAATCTACAATACAAAATAGTATGAGGTGGTAATTAGTTGTTTTGCTAAGTTTATGATAAAATGTAATTACCTCTTTCAAATGGAACTATGTCCTAATCTGATTAAAAATTCTACTTCTTAGTAGATCTCTCTCTCTCTCTCTCTCTCTCTCTCTCTCTCTCTCTCTCTCTCTCTCTCTCTCTCCTCTCTAGTCTGAGGTGGTAATTAGTTGTTTTACTAAGTTTATGATAAAATGTAATTACCTCTTTCAAATGGAACTATGTCCTAATCTGATTAAAAATTCTACTTCTTAGTAGATCTCTCTCTCTCTCTCTCTCTCTCTCTCTCTCTCTCTCTCTCTCTCTCTCTCTCTCTCTCTCCAGTAGAGGCGTCCCGGTTTGTTTTATTGATTTATGTCATTTTATTATGTGAGACATCAAAATAAGATTTTGATCAGAAAAAGTACCTGTACTTTTGCTTTGGAGGAATGTATAGTAGAATTGTGTGTTAGTTAAGTAGGTTAGTAACGGCAAGTATGAACAATTGCTAGCTAAGGCCAGTACTTTCACCGTTGTAAAATAAAGAATCATTGTCTGTCTCATGTCATTCTCTCTCTCTCTCTCTCTCTCTCTCTCTCTCTCTCTCTCTCTCTCTCTCTCTCTCTCTCTCTCTCTCTGGTACAGCACAATTTGGAAAAATCCGTTAAGTTCACCGATGATGCTCCCTAGGGAATTTGCAATGAAACCCTCCTCAACAGACGTTTCAGATCGAAAAGCGCTCCTCGTGTTTGATCTCATTATTTCCCCTTCATCAATCCTCCGTTATCTCTCCCTCCCCATCCTCGAGGTTTCACGGTCTCGGTTGGTGCTCAGTCAAGCAGAACTAGGAGAAGGCGACCCTGCAACCTAGCTAGATGATTTTTGGATTCCACCTCTTGTGGAGCGTCATCAAGCGCGTGGATCTTCACTTTGCTGTCTGGAACTCGGAGAGAAGTAGGAAAGAAGGGAGCAGCATGATGAGGTATTGCGGAGGAAAGATGAATGCTGTAATTGAACAGCATGAGATCAAAGCCTTAGGCACTGTTCAGCAAGACAGGAGAGAGGAGAAGGAGAAGGAGGGAAGAGGGAGGGGGAGGAGCTGATAGTGGATGAGGGTTACAAAGAATGGAAGAATTGTGAAATACGAAGCAGAACTTATTTTTAGGAAAACTAGGACACTGGGAAGAGTGAGGAGGGTGGGATGATGAAGCGTCAAAAACTGACAGAAACAGGCATTGGGATGGGGGGGGGGGGGGGGGGGCGGGTAGACGTAATAGTGGTGCTGATGTTGGCAGTATCATTGTTCTTTTCTCCCAAATTAATTTGGCCAACCCCCTAACTGTTTGCATGGGTTGACTCATTTGCTGACATGACGTGATGATGTCACGAGGACCTGGGACCGCGCGGACAATGCGTTACATCACGAGGAGACATTGCAACAGTTTGCTTGTCCATCCTTTTCCTTCCTCTTCACGACAGATGCTGCTAGTATTCTGAAAGGTTCGTTGGAACACGCTTCACTCATTCATAGCGCTTACATTCTTACCAGGTCTGCTTGTGGTGTGTTATCGCCTGTGAGAAAACAAACAAACAAACGGGATCAGTCACTGGCCACGGAGCACGATCGGTGTATGAAAAAAACAACAACAACAGGAAACTGTAGGGACAGCACAGAGAGAGTTTGGTGATGAAGACTTTTACCCATACGCAAAGCCTGCTTTTATGCTTTTATCCTGCGCTTACGTAAGGTATCTTGTGATGTTTTAGCAAGCAATAATCATAAAAACAAACAAACAGATAAGCAATTGATTGAGCCATTCCTGAAAAGTCATTACAATCCGATGTTAGGCATGTTGTGAAGTTTTTAACAAGCAATAACCATAAAAACAAAAACAAAAAACAAATAAACAATTGATTGAGATATCCCTGAAAAGTCAGCACAATCCGATCTGATCCTGAAGACCACCACTACAAGGACCTCAGAATAGAAAGTCCTGAACTTCAGATCAGCCTGGAGAAATGGGTGTCACTTAATTGTCATTCTCTTAGGACCACATCACAGGGTTTCTACCGCACAAACTGGCTCCGCTGCCCCTTATCTTACAATTACACCAGAACTGATGTCTACGTACTTCCCTGCCTGACATTCAAAGGGAAGAGATGGAGAAGGAGTGGTCATTGGGCGCGAGGGGGTGTTCCGTTTTTGAATGCAAGAGAGACTAAGCCTGTCTTCCCGGATCTAGAAATGATGTGTGGAGCCATGGAATACAGACAATGAGAGCTATCTTGCCGAGGAAAGAGATAAAATTAAATAATTCCTGTACGGACATTAGTCACTCTGAGAAAAAATAGTGTGAAGAGAGAGGAAGCAGGAAGTACAGGAGCATTGGTTATACGTGAAATAGGGATAACCGGCAGAGAAGAGGTAGTTCTGCTGTTCATCTGTCCCAATGGGACTAACACTCCAAACTGTCTTGGCCTGATTGATCTGTCTGATGAAACATTGTGATGAGGTGTCGAGGAACTAGTCTGTGCAGCCATTGCTTTGTCGTCATCTTTTCCTTCCAGGAGTCATTGCAGCAACTTACTTCAAGGCACACTCCCTCTCCTTTGCCGTCACTCTCCAAATACCGCTTGTACGTAAGAGAGAAGGGGACATAACGTACAGTCACGTCTTAATTGGTATCCCTTACTAGTTATGGCCTTTGCGGATGTACTTGGGAAAACAATGGTGTCACCTGTTTATTAACTCCAATACCTGTCCTTAAAATGTAGATTTGAAAATGTTTCTAGCCTCAAATAGTAACAAGGTACAGCATGTTACTTTCGTTGGACAGTTGGGAGTCATGGTACCAAGGACTCTAGTATTAATTTGCTGAGAGACATACAGTGAAAGCCGCTGTATAAGCGCCGGTCATCCAAAGAAGAAGGTGATGCTGAACGACGAGGGAGAGAATCCACAGGCTGTGCAGATACGGAAGATAGGACAGTAAAGCGTGCCGGGGTTTAGGGAGGACCTGTTTTGCTTGCTAGTCATCGTCCCCAGATCAATGGGGGCTAGCCTCAGAACAGCCTTGTCCTGATCAATGTGTCTGATGGAATAGTGTGATATTGTGTTGGGGTGTCTGACTGTGAAGACGTTAGTTATGTGGTCCTTGTTCTTTTCCAGGGGAAGATGTAGCTTCTTGATCGCAAGGTCTCTCCTTGCAGTTCCTCTCTACATACCACTCGTAGTTTAGAGGATGAAGGGGTATGATTCATCGTCACATCTTGACTGGAGTCGTATCAATCAAAGCAGTCGTAGTCTCAGTTGATGTATCCTGGGATCAATGGTGTAGATTTCATACAGTAAACTACCTTGCTTATACTAAAGGACTGCAAAAGTTTGGTGGTTGTTGTTTTTTTGACCAATAGGAATACACTGTCTACGATCTTATATCATTTGACAAGAATATTGCAGAACAGACTTATCACAGGACAAAAGTATACCGAATTGTATTTTAATGAAATTCGGTCAGTTGAACAGGATCCCCCCCCCCTCTCTCTCTCTGTGTGTGTGTGTGTGTGTGTGTGTGTGTGTGTGTGTGTGTGTGTGTGTGTGTGTGTGTGTTATGAAATGTATAAATCATTGGTTAAAGTTGATTGAAATGTTAAATACAAGATTACCAAAGAAAGTCCATAAAATTCACACGATTTAGATCTAAGAGGCAAGGTAAACTGGGTGACTGAAGTAAAAGTGAAATTAAATGAATAACGGCTGGGGTAAACATGGGTTAATTTGTCACATTTTAAATATGCTTCGTTCCAAGCCTGTTGACTTCATAGCAAGACTGAACTACTCACATTCAAGACGGTAGGAGATTTGATTTGTTTAGACAGTTCAGTCCATCGAATTGTACCGCAGCCTACTTACCGTGAAAGTGAACAGGCATTCCAAATATGAAATGACAAATTTTTGGATTTAGATTGTCTGACACTTAAAGTTCCTCAGTATTGTTGTTATAAAAAGTGTACAGAGAGTGAACTTGTCTGTTCATTGTGTTAGGATTTATGACTTCTCGCGAAAATGTTTTGAAACAATTTACCATCTATTGATAAAAGCCGTTTCAAATCCGTTCTATAAGTTGTATATGACTGATATCATTCTGCATTTCTGTTCTGTGTATGATTTCGTTTACTCATAGATTGCCTGTTCATACCTCCCCTTTCTTACAGGGCTGTGGCCTTTTAAAAAAATAAATTATCCACATCCGAATTCCCCCCCCCTCTCTCTCTCTCTCTCTCTCTCTCTCTCTCACACACACACACACACACAACACACACACACACACATACACACAACACACACACACACACACACACACACACACACACACACACACACACACACATGCACGCACGCACGCACGCAAGCAAGTATGCACAATCTCGCGCGCGCGCACACACACACACACACACACACACACACACACACATACATACACACACACACACACATGCAGACGCGAACGAATGCAAGCATTTCTTTTTCTTTCTTTTTTTAAATTCGCTCCAAATGTCCAGTGAAGCTTTTCACCCGTCATAGAATTGGGCTTCAATTTCCAGCCGAGACATTATCACCAAGGGAAAGCAGTGAGCGATGGATGCTGTTTCATTACACATACCGACTTCCATTTTCTCTACATCGTCACAAGACACCCCCACACTCCGTCACTCATCTTAATTCTTGTTTCAGACCTCATCATCTCAACTTCCTCCTTCCAATCTCTCATTTCCTTTTTCGCCCCCATTCTGCACCCCCCTATTCCCCCCACCACCACCACCATCCTCTCTTTTCTCTCTCTCTCTCTCTCTCTCTCTCTCTCTCTCTCTCTCTCTCTTCCCTCCTCCTACCCCATTCATGGTTTGGTATTATTTGGATGTCAGGATTAGGTGGTATGAGTTCCAACTCACTGATTTTGGTGTCTCTTCTCACAGGCTTACAACACAATTGATACGGTTTTTTTTTCTCTATCGGATATGTAAAGCAAAAGTATGGGAGGGTGTAGCCAGGTTTATTCTACTTTGATAGAAAGAGGAGTAAATCCTTTTCCTTTTAACCACAAATGTGAATTGAAAGTAACAATACGAACGCATTGGGTTCTGAAGTTTCAAAGCAGAAATAAAAACCGAAAAGTAATGTCCGAGGTCCAGTATTCTAAAGAGGAATGACATGCTGAAAAACACAGGGGAGAATATGAAGGCTGAGTGGATGAACAAAACAGGGACAAACAGTCATGATGTGTGTTGGGTTAAGGAGGGAGCTGTTATGCTATTCGTCATCCCCAGTTCAATTGACCTAATGATTGAACTGTCTAGTCCTAGACACCACGTCTGGTGAAATATTGTGATAATGTCTCTAGGAGTCAGACTATCAAGACATTGGCCTGTAGTCAGCTTCTACAACACGGAATTTTTTTTTTTTTTTTTTTTTTTTTTTTGCGACTTTCTTGAACTCCGCTACGTTTGCCATCCTTCTTCAAATATCACTTGAAGCTTTTAGCCTAAAGGGACACAATTCGTTGTCACATCTAGACAAGGCCCCATCGATTTCAAAAGAGAAATGCTTTTTAACGCCCTCTTGTATAGGTCCCAGAACGGTGTTGGTGGATTTGGGTAAACTCGATGTAATACATTTTCTTTCGTGCGTCCGAAAAGTTTATGATGTGTTTATTACATGCTTGTGAATGCACACATGGATCTCCATGTGGACAAATACAATGTTTTTTTAATTGGATTGAACTGAGTCCCGTCAGTTATGGCAGCAGCTGAAGTTTTGGGTACCAATGGCATAGGAATGATGCAATCTATTAGTTATCCCTAGACTAGATAAACGCAGAGGTTTCTAAAACAACGTAACAGCCTTGAGTTTGGATGATCTGACATAATGCACGTATACCGGCAAATTGCTGATGAAATTAAATCAAAGGAGAAACCAGTCGCACACGCACACACACACACATACACACACACACGCGCGCGCGCCCGCGCGCGCCTGCGCGTGCGCACTCTCTGTCTGTCTGTCTGTATGTCTATCTGTGTGTGTGCTGTCTGTCTGTCTGTCTGTCTGTCTTCTCTCTCTCTCTCTCTCTCTCTCTCTCTCTCTCTCTCTCTCTCTCTCAATTTCAGTGAGGTTCTTACCGCCATGATGGCGCGGTTGAAACAGTATCAACAAGGGAGAGCAGTGAGTGATGGGCGCTGGTTGATCAGACTTTAGGACTGGGATCCACTCCACATCAGCAACAGACAGCCCACACTCTGTCGAACACCTTTCTCCTCGTTCCAGACCTCACCATCTCACTTTCCTCCCTTCCCTTTCTTTCCTATGTGCTACCCCACCCCACCTGCTTCCATTCATGGCTCAAAAACACATGGTCGTCAGTCAGTCAGAACTAGGAAACATGAAAACTGCATAGCGACCAAACTGGTGCTTACTCTCACAGGCGTACAACACGCAACTAATGGATTTGCACTTTCCTGTCCGACATTAAAAGAGAAACTGGAACCATGTCAGTTCCAGCAGTTACGCGTTAAGAACAATCGCATACATTGCGTACTCTGATAGCTGTGCCTGAATTGAAGGCAAAAAGACGTTTCTTGACCAGAATTATAAGTTGATCTTTAAAATGTTATGTTCGTTCACAGGATATGACGTAACAGATGCAGCAAAGTACTTTTCATTTATGTCGTAAAAAGGCCTCTCTCTCTCTCTCTCTCTCTCTCTCTCTCTCTCTCTCTCTCCTCTCTCTCTCTCTCTCCTGTGGAAACAATTTCTTAATTTTGCTTAGTTATGTAGACACCTAATTTGCAGTTTTTCTTTTGTTTTCTTTTCTTCTATGCAAAAAAAAGACATTGTACCCCCTTGACAAAAGGTTATTAGCCAATGTCAGTAAAAGATATCAGTCTCTCTCTCTCTCTCTCTCTCTCTCTCTCAAACACACACACACACACACACACACACACACACACACACACACACACACACACACACACAAGTAAATCATTCAAAGCTCCGTGAGGTCATTGCTGCCATGAAGACGCAGCTTCAATTTCTAGCTGAGAATGTATCATCGATTAGCGATGGATGCTGTTTCCCTTAAACATTCCGACTCCAAATCGCTCTTACGTCATCAACAGAGGGCCATCACCACTCCGTCAGTCACCTTTCGTCTTGTTCCAGACCTCATCGTCTTAGCTTCCGCCCTTCTCTTTCCCACTGTCTTTCCCATTCACCATACCACCACCGCCCCACTCGTCCCTACCATTCCATGGCTTGGTATTATTTGCTCCTTAGTCAGTCACGACTGGGAAAAAAATGTTCTGAATGGCCTTACTCTGATGTTCTATCTTTCACGATTACAACACACATTTTATGGTTTTGTACTTTCCTGTTAGACATAAAAGAAAAGGCTGGGATAAATTGTCATAGATGGTCAATCTTTGATCGCAGTAAGGATAAATCCTGTCTCCCTGCACTGTACATGTGAATTTTAGGGCCAAGGATAAAAGACTATAAAAGTTACTTCGCCACGAAAAAAAAAAAGAAAGTACAAAATCCTGTCTGGGCACCCGTCATTCTCAGAACAGTGTGATGGAAAGAGAGGAAAGGGAAAAGGCAGAGGCTGTTTATCAGAGGACAGGGACGGCTGGCAGTGAAGTGTACTGGGGTGAAGGAGGGGTTGGTTTGCAATGTATCCACCCCAGATCAGTCGGCGTAACATCCTAAGTGTCCTGGTTTGGTCAGCTCTCTCTAAAACATTGTGATCCCATGCCAGGGTGCGAGACAGACAGGGAGAACATTACCCTGTTGTACTGTCTCTATTTCTGGGGAAAACTGTAGCAACTTTCTTTCGCACTTTCTCCTTTATCAAACTTTTTCGAGTACCACCCGCAATTTGGAGGGAACAGGACGTAATTCATTGTCAGATTTTTTTTTTAACTTGAGTTATGTCAGTCCTTTGTCTCAGCTGAT
Organism: Conus canariensis; assembly: GCA_033310375.1. Classification (NCBI taxonomy): domain Eukaryota; kingdom Metazoa; phylum Mollusca; class Gastropoda; order Neogastropoda; family Conidae; genus Conus; species Conus canariensis. The sequence goes on from CM065739.1 coordinate 28,437,661, forward strand.
GTGTCTGGGATACATTTCCTATCTTTAAATTGCACACAGTTTTTTTTTTTCAAACTGAAGAACAGTAGAAAGTTATTTCAGCAAAAGTAGCAACATACTCTATGATGTTATTTTCATTTGACAAGATAATATATGACAAATTTATATCGAATCATTTTGCATTATAATCAAAATGACATTCTCTCTCTCTTTCTCTCTCTTACACACACACACACACACACACACACACACACACACACACACACACACACACACACGCATGCACGCACGCACGCACGCACACACACACACACACACACACACACACACACACACACACACACACACACACACACACACACACACACATTTAAGAGAGGGAGGGAAGACTAAGAGGCTCTATGCGTGAGTTAGACAGGGGCAACCGGCACTGTGGTTGATGAAGACACTGCTTTCCTATTAATCACCTTCCAATCAATATACACACATGCATGCACAAGTAAAGCGCGCGCGTACACACACGCACACAGACACAGACACACACACATGCACGCGCGCGCGCACACACACACACACACACACAAAACACACACGCACACGCCCGTGCGCACGTGCACACAGGTACACACATGAACACATGAACTCTCCACACACACACACACACACACACACACGTACGCACACACACACACACACACACACACACACACACACACACACACACACATACACACACGCGCGCGCTCGCGCGCGCACGCACGCACGCACGCACACACGCGCACCCACACACGCGCGCGCGCGTTCATACTTGTGCAAACATGTACACAATTTTTTTTTTAATTCCTTCCAAAACTCCAGTGAGATCACCACCACGAAGGCACAGTTTCAAATCTTCTGCAGAGAAAGTATCATCAAGGGAGAGCAGTGGGTGATGGATGCTGTTTCATCTAACATCCCGACTCGGATTCGCCCTACATCATCAACTGACACCCCAGACAGTCAGTCACCTTGTTTCAGACCTCGTCATCACAGCTTCCTTCCTCCTCTTTCTCATTTCCTTTCCCACCCCCTTCCCCACACCCACCCCTGTTTCCCCCTGTTCCTGGCGTCACTTGGTTTTCAGTCTGTCAGGACTGGGGCAAAAGCGTTTTCTACCTTAATTAAGAGCTGATTCTGGTACTCAGTCTCTCACGATTCAACCCAGTTGGTCTCTTTGTGTTTTCCTGCCTGATATTCAAAGAGAAGGGATGGAAGGGAGCGGAGTTGTCCCTATTTGATTGCAAGAGGGATAAAGAAGCTATCTATGAATTTTAGATGTGAATTTCAGAGCCATAGATGTGAATTTTAGAGCCATAGAACCAGGGACATGGGAGGTAGCTTACTAAGGAAGGAGATTATGGTCGTCTGAAAATAGTTGAGTTTTACGTCCTCATAGCAAAAGCTTTTAGGGACATGTCTTTCATTCACGGTAGACTTTTTTTTTTTCATGGTCGTCCCTCTCCAATAGCACTTATGCCTTAAAGTATCAAGGGACATAATTTACCGTGTAGTCTTGACCAGAACGATTGCAATTCCAGCAGTGCTGACCTCAGTTGAGGTGTTTTTGAGATAAAGAACATTATTATTAGTATTGCTATTATAATTATAACTATTGTTGTTATTATCATCATCATCATCATCATCATTATTATTATTATTATTATCATTATCATCATTATCATTATTATTATTATTATTAATCTAATAGACCTCCTAGCAGTGAAGAATCAAACATGTTTTTTCCCATACACCACACACACACACACACACACACACACACACACACACACACTACCGCGAAATAAAAATTCTGTCCAAAGTAAAGGCAATATTGTCACCACATTGAAGGCACAGCTTCAGTCCCCAGCAGCGACAGTATTATCAAGGGAGAGCAGCAGGTGATGGATACTGTTTCATCACACACCCCGACTCAGGTTCGCCCTACAGCATCATCAACAGACCCCCTAGACAGACAGTCAGTCAGTCACCTCTTCTTGCTTCAGAACTCATCATCGGAGCTTTCTCTACACTCCCCTTTCTCATTTTCTTTCCCACTTGCCACACCACCTCCATCACTCCTCCCTTTTCCCACTCTGTTGCTCAGGCAGTATCTGATCTTCGGTCAGTCAGGACTAGTAAAAAAAAAAAAAGTCCCTAATAACCTGCCTCTGGTGTTCCATCTCTCAGACTCCCAGCACGCATGGGACGGTTTGGTACTTTCCTGTTGGACAGTTAGAGGAAAAGGGTGGAAGGGAAGTGTCAGGAGTTATCTCTCATGGATCGTAAGAGAGATAACTCTTGTCTCCCTGCGCATTAATTGCGAATTTTACAGTCACGGATCAAAGACCATGACGGCTAGTTTGCCCAAGGAAAGTGATAACAGACAAATTCTTGTACGAAGATCAGTCATTCTCCAGAAAAGTTACGGTGAGAGAGGAAGGGGAGAGAGAGCATGGATGCTGTAGTATCAGAAGGGCGGGGATAAACCGGCAATGAAGTGCGTTGAGGTTAAGGAGGAGGTTGTTTTGCTGTTTATCTTCCCCAGATCCATTGGACTGACATTCAGACTGTCATGGCGTGATCAGCTCCACTGATGAAATATTGGGATGATGTGTCTGAGAGCCAGACAGTGAGGTCGTTGCTCTGCTGTCATGTCTCTACTCCAGGACAAACTGTAGCAACGTGTTTGTTAGACGCCCCCCCCCCCCCCCCCCCCCCCTTTTTTTTTTTTCACTGGCCCTCTCCAAACACCACTCGCAGTTTGGAAGGTAAAGGGACATAATTTACCGTCACATCATGACTGGAGTTAAATTAATCCTAGTCGTTATGGTCTCAGTTAATACACATTGGAGGTAATGATATAGGTTTTATGATATGTGTTGCTTTGTCTTAGACAGAATTGTAAAAGTTTCGAAACCAAGATAAACATGCTGTCCGCAATATTATTATTTCTTGGACAAGATAGCACAGAACAGACTTCAATGGAAATACTTTGCAATAAAATGAAGGAACAAGCTTAACTCGAAATATTTTGCACTCTCTCTCTCTCTCTCTCTCTCTCTCTCTCTCTCTCTCTCTCTCTCTTCCACACACACACACACACACACACACACATACACACACACACGCACGCACGCACACACACACACACGCGCGCGCGCACGCGTGCATGCACACAACACACACACACACACACACACACACACACACACACACACACACACACACACACACACACATCAGAATCGCAGCAACAATTTGTTTTCCAAAGTTCAGTGAGGTCGTGAACGCCATGAAGATGCAGCTTCAATTTCCAGCTGAGACAGTATCATCAAGGGAGAGCACTGAGCCATGGAGGGTATTCCACCCAGCGTCCCGACAAGTGTTCACCCTACTTCATCAACAGGGGGCCCAATGCTATGCCAATCACATTTCTTTTAGTTTCAGACCTCATCATCTCAGCTTTCACTATACTTTCTCATTTTCTTTCCCATTTGCCACACCACCGCTACCATCACCCTCCTCTTTCCCGTTACATAGCTCGGTAGTATTTGATCTTCAGTCTGTCAGGACTAGAAAAAAAAACCTCAAATGTCGATAATGACCTGACTCTGCTGTTCTTTCTCCCATGATCCCAAGGCACGTTTGACGGTTTTGCACTTTCCTAACACTTAAAAGGAAAGAGTGGTAGACAGAGTCAGAAGATGTCCCACTCTGATGGTAAGACGGGCAAGTCCTCTCTCCCTGTGCGTTAAATGCGAATTTTAAAGCTATGGGTTACAGACCATGACAGCTAGTTTGCCAAGGAATGCGATCATGGACAAAATTCCTGTATGAAGACCAGTCACTCGCCGGTAAAGTTATGGTGAGAGAGGAAGGGATGACCACAAAGGCTGTAGTATCAGTGCGACAGGGATGACCGGCAATGAAGTGCGTTGGTGTTGGGGATGGGGTTGTTTTGCAGTTTATCTTCCCCAGATCAATTGGACTGACATTCAGACTGTCATGGCGTAGTCAGCTCCACTGATGAAATATTGGGATGATGTGTCTGAGAGCCAGACAGTGAGGTCGTTGCTCTGCTGTCATGTTTCTGCTCCAGGACAAACTGTAGCAACTTGCTTGTTTGCCATCTCCTTTTACTGGCCCTCTCCAAACACCACTTGAGGGTAAAGGGACATAACTCACCAGTAACGTTAGGACTGCAGTCTAACAAATCAGTAGTTATGGTCTTAGTTGAAGTGCACTGGAGACTATGATATAGATTTTATGTAAAGCTTTTCTTTAAACAGAACTGTAAATGTTCGAAACCAAGATAAACACACTGTCAACAGTAGTATTTCTGATTGAAAAGATATCACAGAGCAGATCTATATTGAAACATTTCACAATAAAGTGAATTCCTGGGATCTCTCTCTCTCTCTCTCTCTCTCTCTCTCTCTCTGAAACACACGCACGCACACACACACACACACACACACACACACACACACACACGCACGCACGCACGCACGCACGCACTCACACGCACGCACGCACGCACGCAAGCACACACGCACGCACGCACGCACGCACACACACACACACACACACACACACACACACACACACACACACACACCAGAAATTACTTTTCCAAAGTTCAGTGAGGTTGTTGGCGCCATAAAGACGCAGCTTCAATTTCCAGCTGAGGCAGTATCTCCAAGGGAGAGCAGTGAGCCATGGATGCTGCTTCATCAAACATACCAACAAGGATTCACCCTATATCATCAACTCAGGGCCCGAAACTCTGTCAGTCACCTTTCTTCTTGCTCAGACCTCACCATCTCTGCTTTCTCCCTCCTCTTTCTCATTTCCTTTTCAACCCCCCCCCCCCACCCCCACCCATCCCCATCCCCCATTCCGTGGCCTGGCATCACTTGGTGGTTGTCAGTCCTTCATGACTAGGAAACACGGGGTCTAGCGTATTAACTGTTTCTAGTGTTCGCTTCTCTTATGATTCAACTCATTTGATGTCTGCTTGTTCTGTTTGTTTGGTTTGTTGTGTTGGTTTGGTTGTTGGTTGGTTGATTTGGGATGATGGGTGACGTAGTGTCTTTGTTGATTGCGTAAGAGATTGAATCATTGTGAACCATCATCTCAACAGCATCATTCATTCATCAAATTTCATTTCCATCCATCATCCGCCTAATTTACCCACCCTCCTGGGGTTCAGGCTGCCAACCAAGGACCTCCAGGCATCTCCGTCCTGGACTCTTTTCTCCAGCTGGTTCCAAGTCATCCCCATGTTCCTGACATGGTCCTGACGTTCCATGTTCCGATGTTGGCTGCCCTGGTTGAAAGAAAGGCGGTCGGCCTTGTGGCTTCCCGAGATTTCAGGCTTTCACCACAAGGTGTCATACATCTTCTTGTCGAAGACTCATCCCTTCCCAGGGCTGAGGTGTCGATTTGATTCCTGGTTGGCGTATTTTGTAGCTGTGGTCTGTTTTACGGGGTGGGGTAGCTGGCCCCACGCCCAACCCTCCTCCTTTATCCGGGCTTGGGACCGGCATGATTCCCAAAAAGGGTCTCCTGGCGGAGTTCATCTGCGAACCAGGGATATGAATTTCAGAGCTGTGGAACCAGGAGCAAGTTTGCAAAGGAAAGAGATACGGAACATGAAATTGAAACTCTGTATACGAGCTCCAGTCATTCTCGAGAAGAATAAATTGATGAGGGAGGAAGGGGGAACGAAGATGCTGAGGAAGACAGTGCATAGGGAGGTGGCTGTTGAGCTATTGAACACTACCAGATCTATCTGCTTACATAGTAACATGAAGTGCATCTAAAACATTCAAACTGCTTTGACCTGCTTGAATCATCTGGTGAAATAATGTGATGATGTCTGGAGGAGCTAGACTGTGCAGTAATAGCTGTGGTAGATTTTCTTCCTTAGAAAGAATGATGTATCGGGACGCTTGTACTCTTTCTCCTCAGCTGCTCCTCTCCAGTTGCTATGCGCGCTTTAGAAGGTTAGTCAAATAGGTGAAAAGTAAAGAACTAGGACCTAATAGGCTACAGAGGAAGTGAACTGTTCGAGATTCTCCATGTCTTGGGTGTAGATCTATGCGACTAGATTTATACCCGATTATTTCGCACACACATACACTCTCTCTCTCTCTCTCTCTCTCTCTCTCTCTCTCTCTCTCTCTCTCTCTCTCTCTCACACACACACACACACACACACTCGCTCTCTCTCTCTCTCTCTCTCACTCACACACACACCACACACACACACACACACACACACACACACACACACACACACACACACAATTTGTTCTTAAAAACCTGTCCTACGCTCCAGTGAAGTCGTGACCGCCATGAAGACGCAACTTCAATATCCAGCTGAGACAGTATCATCAAGGGAGAGCACCGAGCCGTGGATGGTGTTTTTATCACACATTCCAACCTGGATTCTCCCTACATCATCATCAAACCACCCGAGACTCTGCCAGTCATTTCTATTGTCATTTCACTGATTTACAATATTAATTTTCTGTCTCTTGTATATATCTTTCTCATTAACTTTTGAATTCCTGTCCCAACCGGTTAATGGCCTGGTATCAGTTGGTCTTCAATTAAAATTGGGAGACAAGATCTCTACCTCGCGAGTGGATTCTGGTTCCCCGCCCCCCTCCCCCCCCCCCCCCCTCTTACTGTTACAACACCATTAATGTGTTTCTGCTGTCTTCCTTGATGTTTGAAAAGGGAAAAGGATGAGCGATACTGGTCGAGGTTATCTCCGTTTCATTGGAAGGAAGATAACTCCTGTCCCCCAAAACTAAGACCGTGGGGACTACTTTGCTAAGGAAAGAGATAAAGTTGAAAAAAAAAAATAAATAAATGAATAAAACCTACTGTAGCAGCGAAAGTCATTGTCAAGAAGAATCATGTCGCTGTTGGAGAGAGACACGGGAGAGCACCATGATAGTGAGGAAGACGGGGGGAACCCTGTTGTTTACAGTTCCAGGGTTAAAGAGGAGGTTGTTTTGCTATTCATCACCCTCGCCAAGATCAACTGGGCTAGCATTCAAACTGGTGTGGCCTGGCTGACCCCTCTGACGACATGTTGTGATGACGTGTCATGGAACTAGACTGGGTAAATATTTCTCTGTGATCATTCTTCTCCTCCAGGAAATATTGCAGCGACTTGCACTCCAGCCCATTTGCCATAAATTTTCAAGGATCACTTGCACCTTGGAGAGTAAAGGGACACAATTCATTGTTTGTCGTGTTAGACCGATAGGAGACTTTTTTATTTTTATTTTATTTTATTTTATTTTTTTAATGGATTCGATTGTGTGCTCGAGGAGAAATGACGTAAATCAAAATACGTCATTTGACCGTCTGTGAAGTGAAGAAGTGGTGGCAACTTGGGTCTCATTTAACCAAGTGCGAACACCATCTGCTATCTAGATGTTTTCGCAAGTTACTTTGTAACGCAGTTGGTCACTGGGTCACCACCACATTGAAGAACAGTTCTGTCAGTTGTGTGCCAAGACTTGGGCCTCTTTCAATGTTTTCCGTGTCCACACTGCGCCATTGTCAGGCCATCGTTTTGGGTTTTGTGTGTTGTGTGTGTGTGTGTGTGTGTGTTTTTCTGTCCTCCCCTCAGTCTCCCTCCTTCAACAGTTCCTTGGAGGACTGTTTTAAGCACGGTCACTGGATCTTATAACATGGCCATACCAACGTTATTTTTTTTCCCTGATGGTGATATTATCAGTGTATCCACTGACTACCCAAAGAGTTAAGGGAGAAGAACAAAAAGAAGAGTTAAAGTTGAAACAGATTTTATCAGACTTGATTGTTTGTTTTGCTTTTTTTTTTTTTTTTTTAAATTCGGGGGGGCTCTTTTTTTCTTTTAGATTCTACAGATGCTTTCGTAGACCATTGTTTTAGAGGACTCTTGGCAAATTCTAAGTTTGGAGAGGTCAGAATGAAGTTCCTTATGTAGAAATATAAAATCTCTTAAAACGTATCATTGTTGTGCAGGACGTTTGGAGGAAATTCACTGGCCAGGTTTGGTGGGGTGAGGTTGGTTGTTTTTTTGGGTTTTTTTGTTTTGTTTTGTTTTGTTTTTTCTTCAGTCCAGGAGTAGCCTTTCACTCGGATACCCACTCCATCTCCCCTTCTCAATACTCCATCCCCCTTCCCACCGCTTCCACCCCCTTTCCCTTCCCCCCTCCCCCTCCCCCCGCTCCCCCCTCCCTCCCGCGCTCCCCCCCCCACCTCCCGCCCTCTCCCCTACCCCTTCCCCACGTCTGCTGTCTTCCTTCTCCGCCACACGACGTCTGTCGATTATGGAGGGACAGTTAAAGGGAGCTGATCCAAAATCGCGTAGCACGCTCTCTGAGAACTGGTTGCGTCCCCTAGAAAGGTTTGGTTCTGCAGCTCGACTTTAGCAAGGCGGTGATCTGGAGTTCACCGGTGTCACGCTTTCTCAGAGCCTTTGACCAACTCATCAGTCGTAACAGACTCAGTAAGAGAACGAAACCGTGCTCTCTCTCCACCACCAGCCCCCCCCCCCCTTACTCACACACATACTCACACAAACACCTCCCATGCGATGCCCTCCCACACCCACCCCCTCCAACCTACCTGGCCCCACACACCCTTTCTCCCATATAAACTACACCTCACACTCACCACAACTCTGACTAAAGGTCATCCATGGAAAGACCCTGTGACAGAACTTGACGACTGAACAGACTGTATGACGACTGAACACAGTGTATGACGACTGGACAGAGTGTATGACGACTGAACAGACAGAATGACTGAATAGACAGTATGATGACTGATCAGACTGTATGATGACTGATCAGACTGTATGATGACTGAACAGACTGTGTGACGACTGAACAGACTGTATGACGACTGAACAGACTGTATGATGACTGAACAGACAGTATGATGACTGAACAGACTGTATGACGACTGAACAGACTGTGTGACGACTGAATAGACTGTATGACGACTGAACAGACAGTATGACGACTGAACAGACAGTATGATGACTGAACAGACTGTGTGACGACTGAACAGACTGTGTGACGACTGAATAGACTGTATGACGACTGAATAGACTGTATGACGACTCAACAGACTGTGTGACGACTGAACAGACTGTATGACGACTGAATAGACTGTATGACGACTCAACAGACTGTGTGACGACTGAACAGACAGTATGGTGACTGAACAGACTGTATGACGACTGAACAGACAATATGATGACTGAACAGACAGTATGGTGACTGAACAGACTGTATGACGACTGAACAGACAATATGATGACTGAACAGACAGTATGATGACTGTGAACAGACAATATGATGACTGAACAGACTGTATGACGACTGAACAGACAGTATGATGACTGAACAGACAGTATGATGACTGAACAGACTGTATGACGACTGAACAGACTGTATGATGACTGAACAGACAGTATGATGACTGAACAGACTGTATGACGACTGAACAGACAGTATGACGACTGAACAGACTGTATGACGACTGAACAGACTGTATGATGACTGAACAGACTGTATGACGACTGAACAGACTGTATGATGACTGAACAGACTGTATGACGACTGAACAGACAGTATGACGACTGAACAGACTGTGTGACGACTGAACAGACTGTATGATGACTGAACAGACTGTATGACGACTGAACAGACAGTATGATGACTGAATAGACAGCATGATGACTGAATAGACTGTATGACGACTGAACAGACTGTTTGACGACTGAACAGAGTGTATGACGACAGAGCAGATTATACGACGACTGAACAGACGGTAAGAAGACTGAACAGACAGTATGATGACTGAACAGACAGTATGATGACTGAACAGACTGATTGACGACAGACCAGGTTATACGACGACTGAATAGACTATGTGCCGACTGAATAGACTGTGCGACGACTGAATAGACTGTATGACGACTGAACAGATCGTACGACCCTAAGACGATTGAATAGACTGTATGACGCCTGAACAGACTACCTGACGACTGACCACACCGTCTGACGCCACAGCTGGACAGCCTGTTTGGCGACTGGACTGACTACCCGACAGAGAACTGACCGTCGGACAGCGAACCACAGAATTGAAACGAACAAACAAAACCAACGAAAACTGGCTCAGATAGATACTGCACCTTGCAACTGTGCATGACAGGCAGGATACGCGGTGTCTGAGTCTTTGTGGCTGTTTCCTAAGTTCCAGCCAAAACAGGAGAAGATACTATTAATACTGTAACATACTCGTTTGTATGAAAACTGTGGCCAATGTTACACTCTCTGCGGTGCAAGGGGATGTGTGTGTGTGTGTGTGTGTGTGTGTGTGTGTGTGTGTGTGTGTGTGTGTGTGTGTGTGTGTGCGTGCGTGCGTTCGTGCGTGCGTGCGTGCGTGTGCGTGCGTGCGTGCGTGCGTGCGTGTGTGTGTGTGTGTGTTTCAATCGAAAACATATGAACATATTATTTACAGAGTTTGAATAAGAATTTCTGACTCAAAAATCAGAAGAAAATTTGATGTTCAAAGAACGGACGGGGGCATGTGTTCCGTGTTCCAAATACGACAAACAAAAACATTTCAAACTTGTTCAAATCGATATTCTGATGACTTTTTTTTTCACTCAGTCATGCTGTGGCCCACGTTGTCGGCTGGGTTATAAAAGCCATGACGTTGAGAGTTTTACTTTTCATTTTCAAGTCTTTCCTGCGTGGTATATGTCTCTTTTACGTACACTGCTAGTTCCAAAGTTATAAGGAAATGAGTGGGTTTGTGATTTTCAACAAATATAACAAACAGAAATCGAAAAAAATGAAGGAAGAAAATTAAGTGAATCATATTGACTGAACGAAACGGGAAACGACTGAATGAAGCGCTGACATGCAGCCCTTCAGTTGGCTCTACCCAGGTAGGCAGCTCGCCGTGTAAACGAGACAGGATTGTAAAAATCTTGGAGCTTGGTCTCTGGCCGAGGATGGGCGCTATATATGTTACTCTAAATCATCATCATCATCATCATCATCATTATCATCAGAACAACAGCAGCAGCAACAACAACAACAATAATAGTAATAATAATGATACAAACAACAAAATCAATAATAATGATAATAATAATAATAATAATAAATAATATATAATAATAACATCATCAACAACAACAACAATGATAATAATAATCATCATCATAATCATAATAATAAAAATGATGATAATAATAATGGTAGAAGCAATCAAGCCCCAGCTGAAGACAGGCAGAAAATGGAAAGTTCAAGAGGCGATGGATTCTGCAAAAGAAAGTCTCAAGATCAGAGAAATAACAGGACACACACAGACCAACAGACAAGGACTGGGGGTGACCAAAACTGAATGGTGGTCAAAGGCCAAAGGAAAAGCCAAAAGAGACATGATGATTCAGGAGATGAGAAAAGAAGAAGACCAAAAAAGACTCCAAAAAGCAGTCCAGCAGAGCCAGCAAGGGCAATGGACAACGTGGGAGAATGCACTCCAAAGAAGTCTCACTTGGAATGACATTTGGCGCATGGCCCCTCTCAGGATCAGCTTCATTCTCAGATCTGCATATGACCTTCTGCCCTCAAATACAAACCTGGTGAAGTGGGGGAAAACAGACGATCCTGCATGCCCCCTCTGCCATGAAAAACAAACAGTGGAGCATGTCCTAAGCTCATGTAAAGTAGCCCTGGCTCAAGGAAGGTACACATGGAGGCACAACCAAGTGCTCAAAGAGATTGTACAAGTAGTCTGGGCTAGTACCAACACCACAAAAGGGAAAATCAGGACTCCAAAAGCACCCGCAACATTCTTCACGGCAGGAGGCAGCAAATCATGGCCAAGAACAACAGTGCCACTCGAAACATGCAGGCAGAGTCTGCTGGACGGGGCAGATGACTGGGAGTGCACTGCAGACCTCCCAGAATGGAAGAGTCACCCAGAGATCATCAGCAAGAGTGGCATGAGACCAGACATAGTAGTCCACTCTAAGTCAACCAAGCAGCTGATCATGATCGAGCTCACGGTGCCATATGAGAACAGAATGGAGGCAGCTCAAATCTACAAGACTGAAAAGTATGCTGATCTGGCAAACAGCCTGAGGAGAGAAGGCTATCAGGTCAAAGTCCTCACTGCAGAAATTGGAGCTAGGGGGTTTGTAGGAACGTCTGCATACAGCCTCATGAAACAGCTCTCAGTTGCAGGGAAGGAAAAAACCAGAGCCCTGAAAGCAATGGCAGAAGCGGCAGAGGGGTGTTCAAGCTGGATCTGGTCAAGGAGGAACAAAAGTGAACTTCATAAGGCTTAATTTCCCTACAAATATCAGGTGTCCCTGTGGCTCAGTGGTTAAAGCGCGAGTCATTAAGTGGAAAATGAGCATGTCCAGAGGGTCATGGGTTCGAATCCCAGCCATGGCTCGTCCCAAGATGGGAAAAAAAAGGGGGCAGCAGAGGGACATCCGGAGTCATGAACCGGGTGTGGCCCAACCCCCCTAGAGTGTCAGGAGATAAGGGCCGAAACACTTGCTTGAAGGGGGCTTCTCTTCTGAGGACTCTCTGCTGCCACGCTCTCCACGAGTTTCTTTCTACTGATGATGATAATAATGATAATGACGATGATGATGCTGATGATGATAATGATATAATAATAGTAATAATGATAATAATAATAACAATAATAATAATAATAACAATAATCGCGTACTTACAGACTTCTTACTTCGTGTTCAATCGGCTCCCCGTCTTTTGCCAAAATCACTTTGGATAGATAGTTCCATCTCTCTTGCACCTTCTTCGATGCCTGCCTCGTTGACGGCCCAACTTGGGGTGGGGATCATCTGACATGCATTTATCGTTGATACATGGGGTCACGTCTTCAGCAATATCTGCTCCAAGGACATTCCTTGCCTCCAGCTGCTTGTAAGTCTCCTCATCGCCAGCTCCTGCAGCAAAGATCGTTTATCGAGTTGATTTGGACATTAAACATTCGTACAGTTATTAATCGTTAATGAACATAAATATCAGGTTCATGCCTGCAGACCTTGCATTCCATTACGGGCTGGTTCGTGGCAGATTCTGTTTCCCTTTGGCTTTGAATATGAAACGTCCTCCGTTTCGTGGTTATTTAAGTAGGTAATTTTGTAATACTGATTTTCTTTCCTTTATGTAATTCTGTAACACTGGTCTTCTTTTTTTTTTTTTAACAGCTTTTTTGTGACTTGGGACCAGTTTTTGAGAATGATCTTTTTGACGGGCATCGCAGTGCTAAGAAACAGACATCAAGTCTTCGATTTCAAGCATTCGCAAACAAGGGAACGGCATATCAGGTTGGTACACCCATCTCGTTGTTCAGATACCCTGTGGATTTCCCGTGATCTGTGTCTGACGGTCAGGATGCCACGTGGCAGCAAGGTTGATAGCAACAATGACAAGCTAAGGAGAAAGCGAGTCAATAATCCGCATGGCGTTTTGATAGAGGCTATCTGTCACCAAATTTAACAAAATATTGTCAACGATTGATGGGCTACGATCTCACGCACTTGCTCTCATATACATATAATTGCTTTGTTTGTGTTTTGCTTGTTTTTGACTCCTTTATGGCTTTGTCTTTCTCTGCTGTCCTAGGATACACTTTACTTTCGTTATCAACTCTCCTGACGACGACGTATTTCTATCTCAGCACCTCCGTTGGTCCCAAATTAATGTCTGACACTGACCGACTTCTGAAATGGGGCATTGTGTTTCAACGTCTGCAAGTGGACCTTCCACTGTAGCTTTCCATTTTGAACAAATGCATGGTTCAAGCAGTGTGTGTGTATGTGAGTGTGTGTTTGGGTGTGTGTGTGTGTGTGTGTGTGCGTGCGGCGTGCGTGCGTGCGTGCGTGCGTGCGTGGTGTGTGTGTGTGTGTGTGTGTGTGTGGTGTGTGTGTGTGTGTGTGCAGGCAAACAACTATATTCCTCCATCGTTAAGACAATGACTAAGCAATAGGGAGAAAAAAATGGCAGGAGTGAGTAAGAAAGATAATAGGGATGCAGAAGAGAGGGGGGGGGGGGGGGGGGGGGGGCGCGTTAAATTTTACACTCTTCATCGGCAACACATAGGGGCCTTTAAAGTCTGCCTTGGTCACTGAATCATTTAATGTCTGCCTTGGTCACTAAACCATTAGTATTGCAGTGAATACGCACACCGCACGCAGTTTGATGTTGAAGTTGGAATTCCATATTGCACCATCCTTGAGATATCTCATGACAGCCTTTCAGTCGCATGAATAACATCTCGAACATCCACGCGATGTTTCTACAAAGTTTGCCCAAACATGTGACCTGATTTTCGCGCCAGTGACCGACTGTCGCGTGACGTCTTTGCGTCCTATAAATTCTGGTGGCTTCCCCTTTACCCCTTTCGTGTTCTTTCACCTGAAGACAGATAGTCGGCCACCAACACCCGGGTCAGCCAAAAACATGGAGACAGCAGCAGCACACACTAGGTATCTCCATTTTGTTCATTTGGGTGTCAGTCGGACTCCACAGTTTTTAAGGATTGTAATCATAACCGAGGAAATATCTGAAAACAGAATGCGTTTTAAGGGCAAATGCAGAAATGAAATTGTCTTTCGAACTCACAATGTCATGGGAAAAGGTGCACTACAATTCATAGACGATTTTTCTGACGGACTTCTCCGGTCTTAATATTTCTCTGCACAGTATGTTAAATTTCTGGGTGTGTGTGTGTGAGTGTGTGTGTGTGTGTGTGTGTGTGTGTGTGTGTGTGTGTGTCACGGATTTCATAATCTGTGAGATAACAACGATTTTCAACGAATAAGGCTCTATATGCATCAGTATGTTTGTACATCGTAACTTTCTTAGATTTATGAGTAACGTGCAATCCCTTTAATTGAAATTCTTGATTCTTTGAGTGTTGGCCAAACTGGAGAAGAAAAAAAAGGAAAAGAAAAGAAAAGCGGTGGAGTAGGTGATTAATTTGTCAGTAAACCAGAGTTCATTAATTTGTCAGTAAACCAGAGTTCATTAATTTGTCAGTAAACCAGAGTTCATCGAAATCTGCCACTTTATATTTTACCAAATTTAGGCAGCGGTATATGCGTTACAACTGTAGACATTTTGTCCGACTTCTAAAGTGTTTATGACTCAAAAATCATAATGGAATATATTTTTCAGTGTATTCACAGAACGTTCTGATGTGCTTCTTTCTTTGAAATACAATACCGAGTCAACTTCCTTGATGTCTACACTTTAAGTTTCACACTGTGCAATGCACCTGTAATTTCAAACTTTTTTTCTTTTTCTTTTTTTTTTTTTTCTTCTTAAGATTTAGTGAAAATGATCTGTATAAATCTGTATATCTGTATAAAAATTCATTTTTCTGAGTGTGTCGTCCACAAATACGTAGAAAGCAACTGAATGCATAACTAACTCTGCATTCAGATTAATGTTTATTTCTCGCTGATAAGAAAACATAATCAACGCCGTGTAGGTTATAGTCATAGTGTCCAAGATTTTGGCATAATTTTTACATTGATATCGGAAACAGTTTTTCATCGCTTTATCTAAATAGCACTTTTTTTTTTTTTTACTTTAAAATTGATAATCAAGATTCAAACTGTTCATCGGAATGTTTGTTTTTGTGCTTATTTTACTAGATCCATGTTCTCAAAATGTTATACTTATTGGAATTTTTTCTCTCTCTAAATTAATGCTAACATTTTATTGGTTTTGGAGCAAACTAATGAGACATATTTTGCTGTCATTTATAACCCAGCGTTGAGCTAAACCATAGTTATCCTGCTGAGGTGTACATATTGAATCTTGAGCTTTTCGTTATGTGGTAACTATGTAAACTCTGAGCTGGTGACCAGATCCAGCTTCTTACATAATATGCAACAACAAAGATTGTGCTCAGAAAGACAGAATATTCTGTCATGACAGTGAATTGTATGAAAATCGTATGACTCTAGTAAAAAGATCTTTGCGTTATGGTTTGCAAATACAACACAAACAGATACCGTGTTGTTATGTTTTCTTTTGTAGTGTGTGTGTGTGTGTGTGTGTGTGTGAGAGAGAGAGAGAGAGAGAGAGAGAGAGAGAGAGAGAGAGAGAGATAGTATAACCACGTTTAGTGCTTACATTGCAAAATCTAAATCTCTATCAGTATTTTTTTTTCTAAATAAAATTTACAACCCACCCGCTTTCCTTTTTCCGTTTGGTTCCAGTCCCAGCATTGAAGACCTAAGTCCTGAGGCTGGCAGTGAATGTGTCGACCATCCCATGACTCCACCGGAGTCACCCAGCCACATAGAGGTCTCGCCACCCGACACATGGTACTTACATCGTGTTCCCTTAAGCAGTAATCTGTATGTAAATGAACGAATGTTTATGAACATGTAGATTATAACTGACAGTCTTAATCAGTATGAGATTCAGATTTCTGTAACAAATCGCAGCAATACAGAAAAACAAAATCAGAATTAAACCCCAAATGAAAGCCTGAAATGTGTACAAACACATGGATTTTAATCGCAAATGTTAATCGGTACAAAAGTCAGTTAATGTGAACACAACACAGCGATTTTCAACATGGATAAATACAGATATTGTGCCTTTTGACTGGATGCTTTTAAAAAGATCACGTGGTTTCAATATAACGCGTCCCTTTTTTTCCCACCCGCTGTTGTGTTTGGTTTCTGTCTTAGCAGTGACGACCTCTGCCCTGATGCTGATAATCCCTGTGACGACCACCCCATGACCCCGCTGAGTCACCCAGCAGCATGGAGGAGGTCGCATCAAACATGGGGTATTTGCGGTGTTTTCACCTCTGGATGAACTTACGTTAACACGTGAATTATGATCGCTTGCAATATTCAGTCTAACAATCTGATATGTTTTGGTAAATGAAAGAATGTTTCTCACCTCTTGTAGAGAACATTCTGACAAAGCTCTAACGAGCCTTTTAATTTGAAATTAAATATATTGATTTTAAAACTGTCCGGTGGGTTGTGCACGTACGAGCGCGCGCGCGCGTGTATGTATGTGTGTGTGTGTGTGTGTGTGAGAGAGAGAGAGAGAGAGAGAGAGAGAGAGAGAGAGAGAGAGAGCATGCCTGCGCATAGATGGGCGTGGGGGTTGGGGCTGGGGAGGGAATGAAATATGATGGAAGGGGAGGAGAATATGAGTCACATTTTGATTTCCAGATCACTGAATAAACTCAACATATAACATTTCCAAAGTAGAAGAAACCACTGAAATGTAAAAATATCTTTTGTTGTTGAAATTTGCCCTCATCTTAGCCTGTCTTGTAGCTGGTGAATTAAATTCAGGTTTTTAGCGGTATGGTGTCAAAAACATGGAACAACCTGGGAAACAACTCCGTTGGTATTTTGATTGTGCTCAAGCTGGTATCTATACATTACAAAATTGTACAAATTTAAAATGATTATACGAAATGACCATGGCACCAAGTCCAAAATATGACATGTTTATGACCAAAAAGTCACTGACTTTACGGATCATTTTCAAGTATGTTTGAATGCCAATGTCATTGCTCCTTTCATTCGAAAACGGGCCAAAATACCAAGTCTCAAAAACTTTCAATTATGTGAAGTTTTTAAAGTGTATATTGTCAGATCTAGATTTGCAGGCAATAGGCTACAAATGAATGCTAGTGTCATATAAATGATTATCTAGTTTTCACGTTCTGCTGTGGTTAGCAAAATCTTGCATTGGTCCCATTCCCCACCCCCCACCCCCCTCCACCACCACTTTCTGTCCTGGGGTAGCTATTACAATCTGATATATCACACTTGATGGATGTTGTCGTCATGCCTGGAGGTCAACGAACAACGACAAAATGTTGCTGTAAAGCATGTTCAATGGAAGACTTTCAAGTCTGTGAAAACACTGAATCATGCCATGTCATGACTTATATTCTTGGTCGGTCATGGGATTGTCCAGATATTGACCCTCAAAGACGTATACGGACAGGCCTATAAAATTCCAACAGTATTTGAGTAACAGGACAACATATCAGCGGAGAATTTATCGAAGAACGCCTTAGAAAACCGACGACATTCCAAAGCCTTGTCATCGACATTTTACTTAAACAAGAATGGAGGATTTAGTACTTTACGAACAGCTTGGATCTTGGCGCTCCATGATCTTGAAATCTAGGTCATGCCATTGGGTCTTCTAGGTAACTAACTGACAATAAGGTTTAAGGATTATCCAAGATTGAATTTGGGGCATAATGCCGCCATTCTTGAGAACCAGGCCTGTCTCCGAGCGTGAGCGTAGCAAACTGATGATTTCCAAAGATCGTGTTGATAGTAATGTTGATGTCGGCCTAAATCGAGGATTTTAAGATTCTGTAACAGTTTGGATGACGTTGTATCATGACTGGACGTCTCGGTGAGTCATGGGGTCACCATGAGATGATAACTAAAACAACAAAAGGAATCGATCTCTGCTGAAGAAATGGCAGATTGGCTACCAACAGTGACGTCATCCTTTAACTGGCGTGTATTGATACAAGAGACTGGCTTTTAGCCGTGACGTTCATCCTTTAACTGGCGTGTGTCAGTACTGGACAGGGAGAGAGTGCGCTACTATGATAGCGGCTTTGAAGGCTTCTTGCCGTGACATCATCCTTTACCTGGCGCGTTTTATTAACACAGGAGATTGGCTGATACAAGATTCTGGCTTCTAGCCGTGACGTCATCCTTTGACTGGCGTGTGTTGACTGATACCGAGCAGGGAGACAGTGTGCCACAATGATAACGTTTTTGACACATAGCTGCCACTGATAGCAGAAGGGCGCCATCTTTGTGACCCCCGTGGACACGCCCGTCTGGGACTGAAACGAGAATTGACTAATATCTGTGGTTCGAGTCACGCGCTACCCCTCCCTCCCACCCAGCCCACTACTCCCTCCCTACCCCCCCCCCCCCCCCCCCCCAACTCATTCCACCCTCCTTCATCACCGCGTGCGTGCTCCTAAGAACGTCTGGCCACAAACAAATACCATTTCCCTTGCCGACTTTCATTCTCTGTTACTACAATACTAGCAGCGGGAAGAAATATAATCGGTGTCTTCAATTCCTGCTGTGGGGAGGGGGAGGGGGGGGGGGGGAGAGAGAGAGAGAGAGAGAGAGAGAGAGAGAGAGAGAGAGATCATTCTGACCGAGCAGACTTCGCTGCCCGCTGATTTCTTTTCTTTTTTTTTTTTTTTAGGACTAATTTTGTTGTTGTTGCTGTTGTAAAATGCGATATGAAAATCGTTTGTCACACACACACACACACACACACAATACACACACACACACACACTTCACTTCACTTCACTTAGTCCTCTTCGTTCCGATCGGAACACAGGGCCCGCACTGCAGATCTCCATCTCGCTCTGTCTTGGGCTGTTCTCTTGGCTTCACCCCAGGTCATGTTGGCGAACTTGAGTTCTGCCTGTAGAGTTCTTCTCCAGGTGGTGACTGGTCGTCCCCTCTTCCGTTCCCCTGTGGGTTCCAGTCCAAGGCGTGGCGTGGGATGTGGGCCTGTCCTCTACGCAGGGTGTGTCCAACCCAACCCCACTTCCTTATCTGGATACTCTTCGTGATTGGGTCTTGCTTCGTCCGGCGCATGAGTTCCTCGTTGGAGATTCGCTCCGGCCATCTGATGCGCAGGATCTGGCGAAGACAGGTGTTGATGAAGACTTGTTGCCCACTTGTTTCAGTCCCAGACGGGCGTGTCCACGGGGTCACACACACACATTCCTACTTAAGACTCGGTCTGTTATCGTATTGCCTTATCAACTGCGTTTGAATTGTTAGACGGAAAAAAAAAACGTTCTTTGTTCACTGATGAAATCAGGAAGCGTTATAACGGGGTGTGTGTGTGGTGTGTTGTGTGTGTGATTGAAATGTGTGCGTGTGTGTGTGTGGGGGGGGGGGGGGGGGGGCGTGCGTGCGCGCGTGTGTGTTTGTCAAGTACTTTAATTAGGGCTGTCCAGACATGTACTAATGCTAATGTTATGGGTGTGACATCTGTTATAGTGGTACGAGGGGTGTCGAGAAGTGTGTTGATGCTAGTGCGATGTACATAGTAGTTTCTTGGGGTTTTATTTTTTTCAAAGCGCGTTTAAGGCTGTCGAGAAAATATATTAACGCTAGTACTATGTGCATAATATTTTTTTCAAGTGCTTTCTGTTGAGAACTGTATTAATGCTAATGCGCTCAAATACACAATCCATTTACATCGTAGGTTTTACGTGCATAACAACGCTTTTTAAAAAGAAAATTGTGGGTTACTTTTTGTGTTCTCAGGGTTGTCGAGAAGTGTTATGGGCAGAAAGAGTGACTTAATCTTATTTTCAAGAAAGTCAAAACCAGTCGAAAACAATAAGACATGTTTGGCAGTGTCATAAGCATATATCATATATCTATATTTAAATGAGTCCGGATGAAAATTAAATGTTAATTGTGTACACCATTTCATTTGAGACGGCTCGTGATCGATACACTAGCTCAATAACGATTTTCTTCTCTCTCTCTCTCTTTTTTTTTTTTTTTTTGATCATCCTTGTGCTGGAACATACAGCGACTTACGTCACTAACTGTGAACTAGGAGATGGTGACCGGATCGAGTTCATCACAGGCACTGATTTGTAGGATTTTTGTTGGTGGTTTTTTTTTTTTTTTTCCCCTGGCAGCTCGTATCTGGAGTTGTAGTATGCTACGGGCTCAAATAGGAAGCTTTGAACCACACAGTCGAGTTTCAAATTCTTAATGGATACGTTTATTCGAGTTGCTTGAATTTCCTGACCAACACTGCAGGTGTCTGCATCTTTCAGACCTGGATGATGCCAGGATATGGTGTGAAGAATTACGCAGAGTACAACTCTGTCATGTAGCTTCGGAGTTCTCGAACGGAACTCCATATGATCATCTTCGTCCTCCTTGTCACCATTGAATATCATTTCTAACAACAACAATAACAACAACAACAAAAAGAAGAAAAGAAAACAGAAAAAACACACTGAAATTCTCTGGTCCTTCATCCTGTGCATTCGTGGTGACCGCAGAGTCTGTTTCTTTAACGTGCATGTCCGTGGTGGTTCATGTCACGGCTAGGTCATACGGACTGTCGTCAGCCGGGGCCCCTGGGATTAATAGGTAGCATCCTGCGTACTTTCGAACAGAATAGGCGCCACTGAACACCATCGAAGTGACTCCGCAACAGAGCAGCGTGTCCTCTACTGGGTTGCCTCATGGCGACTTGGCATTTACTGCTCCCTGCTTGTGGACTGTGGCCGTATAAAAGGACAAGACCACATGTGAACTCAATGGGCATTTCCCTTCTGAAAAAAAAAGAAAAAAAAAACTTACGTCTAAATCGAAAGATTAATCTCTATTGAAGATTATACTCGCTTACAAAGGTGATGATTTCTGTTTGTTTTGTTTTGTTTTGACTTTTTTTTTTTTTTAAAAACAAAATGATTGATAATGAAGGGGATGGGGAGGGAGCAGAGACAGTATGTATTTGTTTGAGATAAAAACGTGCCCTTTTACCTACTCAAGTGAAAGCACTGTCCGAATTAGAAAATGGTAATTAGGATTTTTCTTTTTTTTTTTTTTTAACTGCTTTTACGCCGTTATACAAACAACTGTCAATCAAACGAAAACAATGTTATACTAACAAATGTACTGAAACAAATTACGAAAACGATAATCACGTCAAAAGAATGTGGGCGCGTACAATCTTAGGCCTACAAGCGAACAATAGGTCTACATATCTAAACAAGAGAAACCAGGAAAAGAATACAACTTTGCCAAAGGTAACACTTAACAAACAAAACTAAGAAAACAACATTATTGAAAGAAGACTAAGAAAAAAAATCAAAATTGATCTCACACACACACACACACACACACACACACACACACACACACACACACACACACACACACACACGGGCGCGCGAAGGTAACACTTATCAAACAAAACTAATTAACACAACATTATTGAAAGAAGACTAAAAAAAGAAATGAAAATTTATCTCGCTCACTCACTCACACAGATGCGCGCGCGCTCGCGCGCGCCGCGAGCATATACGTACGCACGCACACACACACACACACACACACACACACACACACACACACACACACACGCACACATACACTCACACAGGGGGGGGGGGGGGGGGGGGGGAAGAAACTGATATTTGTGAAGCGCGCGGGAGGGGGGGGGGGGGGGGGGGTGATAACGCGAAAGCTGCTCATGACGAAATTTACGGAGCTGAAAAAAGGAGAACCATTATATGGAAATAAATCTTAAATAAATGTTAGCGAACCGCCCAGAGAAACGTGGACAAACGAGTCAAAAGACAAAACACAACGCGTTTCGACCTCTTAGGTCTTCCTCAGGTGAGAAACAAACGAATAAAACAACGAAAATTCACTTAGCTTTGATCGCTTCAGAGTTCAGCGCAAGGAAGAAGGCGTTGAAACACACACACACACACACACACACACACACAACACACACACACACTAACACAGACGGGGGAAAAAAAAGAAACTGATATTTGTGAAGCGCGCGGGAGGGGGGGGGGGGGGGGGGGGGGTGATAACGCGAAAGCGATCTGAAGCGATCAAAGGTTTCTCTTGGTTAGATATGTAGACCTATTGTTTGCTTGTAGGCCTAAGATTGTACGCGCCCACATTCTTTTGACGCGATTGTCGTTTTCATTAACGCCTTCTTCCTTGCGCTGAACTCTGAAGTGATCTGAAGCGATCAAAGCTAAGTGAATTTTCGTTGTTTTATTCGTTTATGTCTCACCCGATGATGACCTAAGAGGTCGAAACGCGTTGTGTTTCGTCTTGTGACTCGTTTGTCCACGTTCTCTGAGCGGTTCGCTAACATTTATTTAAGATTTGTTTAGATTTCCGCCTGCAGTCGTCTCGCTTTGCAACTAGATCTAAGAAAACAACATTATTGAAAGAAGACTAAGAAAAAAAATTCAAAATTTATCTCACACACACACACACATACACTCACACAGAGGGGAAAAAAAAAGAAACTGATATTTGTGAAGCGCGCGGGGGGGGGGGGGGGGGGGGGGGGGAGGGCGGGCTGATAACGCGAAAGCTGCTCATGACGAAATTTACGGAGTTGAAAAAAGAAGAACCATTATATGGAAGTTTGAAACTATTAGCTAGTTTTCCGTGACTCTTCCCCTTCATGTTGTGGAACAAAATGACAGGTGAACTTCTGATCGAGAGAAACTTGTTAGAATCCTCGAGTCTTTTAACCTGACACAGATACTCTGGGCGGTTATGACTGCAAAAAAGGGGATGAGGGTGTCCCCCCCCCCCCCCCCTTCCTGCAATTATAGCCAGACGGGAAGGGTTGGGTTGGGGCATGAGTCCACTGGAAAACTCGGGACCCCACCCCCCTACCTCCATCCCCACCATTTCCTTTCCCCGTGCCTAGAAGTACAGGCGGAGATTTAAAATAAATAAATAAAAACAAGAATACATAGTGTAAAATCTTTAAATAAAAAAAAAAGAAATCCTATTGATTATATGAAATATGTTAAACTTCTTTAGGTTGTCAAATTGTGATGACACAACAAATAGTGCAGGCTGAATGTATCTTAGGGCCTGTACATAGGCCTTCCTTTACACACAGCTAGAACCGGACTTTCTAAAAACGAACATTCCGCATCAAAAACAGCATTACATATTATATGATTTAGTTTGACCTGTGATTTTAACATGCTGATGGCTCGTTATATGTTATCCTCGACATTGTGTTTAAACAACATAGAGTATGATTCAACTGCCTTCCATTGGTAATAATGATCCAGCTAATCTTTGAATCAAAGAATATAATGTTCTACATATCGCTGTCACCAACCCGTCTTCCCACTCCCAACCCTGCTTCATACTTCGCCTCATACTCATCTTCTGTTTCTTCCCGCCGTTACAGAACGCCCGTTGAGTGACATTGATTTTCGGCCCAATAGATCATATGAACATCAGAACGATTTCAAGCGAAACAGCCGAATATTCAGTTCGATGCTGGCAACGATTTTCCCCCCAACTGTGCAGATTGCTTCATCGGTCTCAAAGCGAGCGGACATTCTGCTCCAGGCTTCAAGTACAATACCCTTTTTTAACATGAGGTTTTATGAATTGGACATAGGGTTATCGTTAGGGTTACATTTGCATTTCTAATACATCAACGTTTTATGAATTGGACATAGGGTTATCGTTAGGGTTACATTTGCATTTCTAATACATCAACGTGCTCCTCACAAAGAGGGATAATGCACTTCATCGTTCAATTTTTTTTTCATAAAGGATGTCTTCCCTTGGTTATATTGCAACTGACGAAAGCAAAAGTACATCGAGATGGTCGACTCCTAATGATCCAACATGAAGGATACTATTTGCAGCAAAATTTGTCAGTATTGTGGTGCCTCGTAAGATCATGCAAAGAATGAATATCGTCTAGCAGTTGCAAACATCAACAGTAAAGGTAAGAGCTATAGTGAACTGGATCTACTGCACCGGATGACTTTGGAGTGACTGACATACCACACATTGGCCATCATGGTTATGAATGATGACCAGTGACGTGTTGCATCTACAACAGAATGCTCGGGGTTTTCTTTTTTTTTTTTTTGTCTTTTTTTTTTTTGTTGTTGTCGTTGTTGTTTTTATGAACTTCGGTCTATTACCATTCTAACTGAACTTTGCTATCCACTCCATATGGTCGGATGTCGACGACAAAAATATTTTGACAAGTTGCGGAACTATTTTTCAGGAAACAAGAAGGGCAGTTTGCCTTTACATGCCACAGTGACAGTTGTTCTATTGATGACCTAAGATACTTCTTTCTATCACTTGCAGAGGTGCATCAACAGCTTTGATATCCAGACATGCCTGTCCTTGCTGTTTTTCAATGAATTTGTTCTCATGGAAAGTGCTATCCCAAAACTGGAGTCTGGGAAGGGATAATGCAAACACTGTAAACTACTGTTTGATTTGTGTTCTCATCTGAATGAGTATGCATGCACTCACACACACACACACACACACACACACACACACACACACACACACACACACACACACACACACACGTATATGTGCACACGCAGGCATGCACAGACACGCACGTGCACACACACACACACGTGCACACACACACACACACACACACATGTGGCACTGACATGCATACATACATGTACATACTCATTGATACACACACATGTACATACACACGCGCGCGCACACACACACGCTCGCAGGGACTTGTCTACTTGCTTAAATGTTAGAAAGGGCTAAGTGTAGAGAGTAAACAGAAACAAAAGCAAAAACAAAAAAAGCCAAATACACAAAACAAAGCAGAATGGGTAGGGAAGGGTATTGTTGCTTATAGCCAGCCAACTGCAAAGGGCCATATCAGGGCTGTCATCGCGCTCGAGTCAACTCACAAATCATGCATTCACACAACCCCTTAAAATACACCTTCTAAAAACACACCTGAAATTTTGTTAAAAATCTTTCCACTGTAAGATCTCAAGTCAGATGAAAAATGTTAATGTCTTCCAGAAATTCAAAGATCATATCAGGTGAAAGATGGGTCTTAAGCAGTATTATATTTGAAAAGTGGATGACATGCACTTGTCTGACATCACTGACAGGCATCCCAAGTCACTGAATTTGTAGAGGCTGCTGTAAATTAGCTTTAAGAAAAACATTTCATAATTTACATTTAGATTCCTTGAATTTTACTCAGAATCTTTGCATGAGAGGAGTGACAGTGATGACATCAAACACTGACTGACTGGTTCATTACCTTGATGCGCATGATGTATTCATTTATCTGGAATGCAGCCTCAGATCACTAATTTTGATTTAATCCAGTCCACTTTGCTGCCATTTTTGTCTAGCAGGCAAGCTATTCGCAAGGTGATACAAGCCATATTTAGCAAATTCTATCTTCAGGAAGTGGCAAAGAAATGTGTGCTTTCACCAAACTCTAGTACTAATCTCACATCTGTTAAACAGAGCCCAGGTAAAACTTTGCCCTACACTAAATTTCATATGCATGAGCATTCGTTAGTAAATGTATCTGTTTTCCTAGTATATATTTATTGACCTACCTTCTGCATATGGCTGATCTGGCTACCTTCCTCTGGAAGGATGAAACCAGAGAATCTTATGATGACTCGATGAAGATGCTATCGCATGTGTATACTATTTATTTCAGTGCATGCCAGTCAGATCTTGCATTTTGAAATGAATGATTAGGGATGCACACACACTGCATGGTTCAGATGAATTTCTCTTGAGCACACTTTTCTTTGATATGTATTGGAACAATATTCCTCAAAACATGGTTTCAAAAAAGAAAAAAAAGCCAAAACAAAGCAGATAAAGTGTGTGTGTGTGTGTGTGTGTGTGTGTGTGTGTGTGTGTGTGTGTGTGTGTGATCATTCATGTCCATATTGAAAAGTCTGATATAATACATTCTTATGTTACAGCATCATAGTGATGCCCAAAGTATGTGTGTGTGTTATCATTCATGTCCAGGTATTGAAGTCTGTGACAGAGGTACATTCTGTGTTACAGCATCATAGTGATGCCCAAAACGAAGCACCAGGGTGGAGAGGTGCCCACAGCAGAGCCTGGACCTTCACAAAAAAAGTTAAAGCAGGATGAGAAGTGGCTCCTGCCTTCGGGAGATGAAGAAGGGTCTCCTGTGGATGACTTTTCTCCGGCCCTTCAGCCAGGAGAGAAGGATTTCTCACAGAACAGAAATCCTAACTTCTGGTGCATACCGAGTGGTGCTGATGTCAGTTCCAGCTACAATTTTTCCTGCTCGGAGGAGAACTTGTGGAATGCCACTGAACACCTGTCATCGCCCTCAAAATTTGACAATGCTGTGGATGACCCCATGTTCTGGGGTCCCTACCTGTCGGAGCGCCAGTGGGGGACAGTCAGGGAAGACTACTCTGATAATGATAACAGGTAGGTCTGTGCGATTTATAACTTGTCATGTAACTGTAACAAATACTTTGTGTTGGGTATTGGTCTGTCTGTTTTTGTATGAGGTGTGATTCGTGATTGCATATAAGTAAACAGTAGGCTATATTCTGTAGAGAAGGCTTTTAAAGTTTTCCAATCTCATAAAGTAAGGGTGAAAAGAAACTGCAACATACGCAAGAAGCGGCAATCTGAGACGGGGGAACTATCTACATATGCCTAAGCTTCTGAGTAAACACCATAAAGCAGGGGGAACAATTATTTGAAGAGAACATATTAAATGGAACATTATTTGAAATATATGTTTTAAGGGATGGCTGTGTTACTTTTTAGAAAAATAAACAGTTAAATGAATAATCATTACTAGAAATATTCAGAACTATTGGCATTGTTACTCGCTCCCTTCAAGGACATCGTGTCATCAGTGTAAACAAATGAAAATGCTTCCAGCTTCTCGTATGTTTGGCATTTAAAACGTTCTGCACTCTGTACATTTGGTTTTGGATTTCAGTAGTTCAAAGTCCTTGAGAAACAATCTTGCAATATTGCTTTTTGTACTTGAAATCAATTCCCATGATCAGTCTTTGTGTGCTTGAATGTTCGAAAGCACCAGTACCATAAACAAATGTTTTTGCATGTGTCTGCAGACCTGATATAAAGTCCCTTGCACATTATCTGCAGTTCAGTCTTGGTATCTTGATACCCTCATTAAATCATCATGTTGAAAAAAAAAAAAAAAACAGAGGCCAGGATCTAAGAGTTACTCCATTTTATAGTTGTCAGCAACACTTCATATTCTAGTGGTGTTAGAGGATTGTAATTACTGGTAGTCCCACCATTTAAGCAATATAGGTTGGAGTAGGAGTGGTGTGTAGTCTGATAGTTAATAGTTATTAGTATGTAAACAGCAGTTTTGTCTTCAGTGGACATATAGTCTTTAATAGGTCTCAAGAAGCTCTTTGGTCTGACATATTTGTGTTTTAACAGTTGTATAACATGAAAGAACTATTCATCTGGTTTTCCTTTAGGTTATCACTTTCATTTTATGAGTCGGGAAAAAAGGCATTGAAAAAAGGGAAAAAAATAAGTACAGTTAGTACATGAAACTGCTCACACTAAAGGCTTTGCTGGAGATCATTATTTGATTATCATTTCTAAAATATTCCAGTTTGTATGAAATATTTTACAAGTGTTTGTGGCAACAGGTGTTTGAGCATCTTTCCCATACTGAGTGATGGTGTTTTGTTCATCTCAGCTGGGAGCATGTCAGTTACGAGGACGCCACGTTCCATGCCTATGTGTCTGGGGAGGACGGCCTTCTGGGAGCTAGCGACAAATGCTCGCTTCTCTGCATGTCTCCAGCTCTCTGGAATGGCAAGGACCCCATCTTGAAGGAACGACTGTTTGGTCTCACAGGAATCGAGGTGAGTAGTGGTCAGTGGTTTTGTTTTGGGTTTGTTTTTGCTGTTTTATGGGATGGGATTGGGGAGGAGACAGAAAGAGACATATAATGTTGCTTTATAGCCTAACTGAAGGCAAAGAGCCGTATCAGGGCTTTCACCCCAGTGCAGTCAACTCTCTAAATGGATTTAAAAAAAAAAAAAAAAAAATCAAAAACTTGAGTGTATGTCATGAACACTAATAACAATTACGTTGTCGTCTTAAAGATATAGTACTTTGTTTCTAACAGCTTAGTCAGTAAGAGTATAAACTTCCAAGGGTTTGTATAATGGAGAGGCATACATTGATCAGAGAAAGTAAAAAGCAAACAAAGAATTGTATGTCGCTACCATAACCAGGGCTTCAGTTGATGTAATGCGCATTTTGTATGTCATGATTTAAAATTATGCTACATGTGTCATGTTAGGTTTTGAAATTGAAAAATAGCAGTTTCTTGTGTCAGCCCTCTAAAATTCTGTCGTGCACAGAACCACAGCATATCAAAGTTTGCCGCTCGACCCACAAATCATTTAAGGGCTTTGCCCCAGGTAAAATAAAAAGAAATGTTGTTTATCTCTTGACAAAGCCAAATATAGATTGCTACAGGCAGTGCCATCTCACACAAGGCATGTGTATTTTAGATTATGTGAGCAAAGTGATGTGATAGATGTACACAGCAGATTTTTCCATTAGATAGATGGCTAAACATAAATGATAAGATTCAGATGCATAGTAGTGACTCCTTAGGATTCTGTTCTGGTAGTCAGAGGACTGTTCAAAAGCAACAGCCAGCAGGAACCCTGCTAATACACGTTTTTATGAACGGCTGTCTGTCCGCACGTGTCACCTATCAATATGAACTTGCAGGGATTTTTCTTTAGCAATAGTGTATTGGATCTGGATCTGGATAAGTATGTTATGGGAATCACAGATGTAAACATGGGGGTATGGGTGTGTGTGTGTGTGTGTGTGTGTGTGTGTGTGTGTGTGTGTGTGTGTGTGCAACTGAGTGCCTAATCATGCATGCTGGTGGATGGGCAAGGCTGTTTTGTACTCCCTGCAGTCAGTGTGGACCTGAAGTTGTTCCAGTCTTTTATCGCCTTCATACACACACACACACACACACACATACACACAAACACACACACACACACACACACACACTTACATACACACACACACACACACACACACACACACACACACACACACACACACACACACACACACACACTCACACACACACATATAACACACACACACAAAATGTTTGGTCTGCTCTGGCTACTGGAAAAAAAAGTTTTGAGTATCAAGAACAGCATCAGAGGCAGATCTGAATTCATTGCATCATCTTGAGAAATCATCCGATGTAAAAAAAAAAAAAAAAAAAAATCACTCTTGAACTGTTACGGGATTCCCACCAATTGTCAAGTCATTGTTGGAGACTGGTAGCCAGGCTCAGTCTACAAGTGAAAGATGAAAGTTAACATGGAATACACAAGTTCAATAACTGATAGATGTAGGGAAATGCAGGATTCAAGGTTGCGGAGAAATGCAGAATTCAAGGTTGCAGAGAAATGCAGAATTCAAGGTTGCGGAGAAATGTGGAATTAAAGGATGCAGAGAAATGTAGAATTCAAAATAAAAACTTCAGCTTTTTGTGTAACTGTGAGTGCCTGAGGAAGAAAGGTGTGCAGGATGTTAAGACCTTATTGTCAACTTTTCGAAGCGATGATGGAGGATGCAAACTCTCACCCTATAAGTGCTGCAGCAACGTTCCTTAGAGAGTGTTCATCCTTCTAAACTGGAACAAAAGTAAAACAAACATGAAGTAAATCATTCTTTTTTTAAAGCTAAAATTATCCTTAGTAATTGGTGGTGAAATAAGTATAAGTCATAGCTAGTCAAGTCATCGTGGTGCAGTTTTGCACCAAACATTCCAAAGAGCATGTGTATTCAGTAAAATACAATACCAGAACCTTACAGAAATACAGAAATTAATTAAAAGAAATAATTAAATGCAGAAAAACAGTGGCATCTCTTAAGGTAAATCAGCGTCAGCTCATCTTTTCTTTTTCTTTTTTTGTAAACAATTTTTAAGTCACAAAATATGTACAAATACAGTCATGACATTGTTACAAAACAGTAGTGTGTTTTAACTTCTCATAATGTGATGTTTCTCACATAATTTGCATTCAAATCTTAAAAATTCAGACGTCTTGTTCATGTTTATTAGTACCTGTGTTTACTGTGTGTGTTTATTCAAGCACCTTGTGTGTGTGTGTGTGTGTGTGTGTGTGTGGTTTTGTGTGTGTGTGTGTGTGTGTGTGTGAGTGTTTGTGTGTGTGTGTGAGTGTGAGTGTGTGTGTGTGTGTGTGTATTACCTGCGGAAGAACTAAGACCATCTCAAACATGTATCCGCTCATACACCCATCCAGAAGTTGCACTGTCTTACCCTCTCACTTTTCACATTACCACTCTGCTGACAGGGAAACCATGGGGAGGATGTGAAGGAGTTGTACTACTACCTGGACAACGTCCCCGACCACAGCTACATGCGGGCACTGTACAAGTACCCCCACTGTTCTTTCCCTACAAGTGGCTGAGAGAGGAGAACAAGAACCGCTCTTTCCACGATGAGGAGTTTGAGCTGATGGACACCGGTCAGTGAGTTGGGTTAGGGGTGCCGATGTAGCGTTTAGCTTCCCTGCAGTCACTATGCTAAGTTGGCAGGCATGCCAGATTTTATCAAGTTTCTTTTTTCTTTTTCTTTTATTTTTTGTTTACTTTTTCTTTAATTAATCTGCTCCTCTATTTGCTCCTCTTGAACTCCACCCCTCCACCCTACTCCCCATCTTCTGCCTAGTCCCTACTTCCAGCCGTCTCCTTCCCACTTTACCTTGCCCTTTGATTTTGTCTTAAAAAATAAGGGAAAAAAAAAGAGAAAATAGGAAAAAAGAAAGAAAAGGTGAGAAAAAAAAACCCATGGCTGAGCTTTTTTCCTAATGCAGATTTGGGAAGAGTTTCTAAAGAAATAAGATGGCATGTCAAAATGTTTAGTGGAATAAGTCATTAAGCTTGTTAATGTGATTGTTTATTGTGGCTTCATCACATTGTACTTGGCATGATGTGCCATGCCCTTGGTTATCAATTCTTTCTTCAGTTAAGATTGTTATGGCTTTGTTACCAACAGATGTGCACTCACTACTCATCTTGAGAAACTTGATGTCAGCCTCTTTCTCACAAAGCTAGGGTCTTGTGTTCACAAATCATCATCTTTCTTGCATTATCATGATAACGTAAAGCAGTGTGTGTTTATTTGGTATTTGTTTGATGAAATGCAGTGTCATCAGTCAGGTTTAACTATATTTTGCCTGTAGTTGTGAAGGTAGATGGTCAACATCTAAAATCTTACATGTATGAATCATTTATCATATGTTATTGTACTGTCTGCATTTACAAATAAAAGCACATTTCATGTTCAGTTTCTTGGTCAGACACTTTGGTTCCATTTTATCTTTTTATCACTTTCAGAGAATGAAAACACAGAACTTAAAGAAGCCTTAACTTTTCCGGTCATCACCTCGGTTAAACTGTTATTCAATGACTTCTGTCTGCAGGGATATTTGAGGAGGGAGGCCACTGGGACGTCCAGGTGGAGTACGCCAAAATGGATCGTTTGGGGTTGGCTTGCCACCTAGAGATCACCAACTGTGGCCGCCATGAGGAGGTCCTGCATCTCATCCCACAGTTCTGGTTCAGGTCGGCTGGCATCATGTTTTTGGGAGGAGGGAGCTGGGATGGTGGGAATGGAAAACAAGGGGGGGGGGGGGGGGGGGGGGAGAGAGAGAGAAATAGAAGGAGGAATTGAGAGGAGGGCAGGAGGAAGGGAAGGTGAAGAGGAGGGGGAGAAAGGGAGGGGAGTTTATTTCAGTAGTTGACCGTTAAAGAGATAACAGTGATGACAGTAGCAGGAAGATAAAAACAGTAATCCTTTTATTTTACAGGATAATTTACAATTTTTCAGCCCTATCAAATGAAAGAAAAAAGAATATAATTATCTTGATTTGATGTGTTGAAGACTAGGAAATATAGTGGATGTACAGCAGTACAAAGGGGATAACTCTGAGTGGCGCTGTGCTGCATATTGGGTCTCTCACAAGGAAGGTTCAGCGCAAAAGCCTGAAAAAAATGCAGTGTTGGTTTCATCCAGGTTAGAAGTCACCATACCAGATTGACAACCACAAAGTGACAGGCCAGCATGTGAAAGAAGCAGGGGATCCCATTGAACAATTCGCTTGAGGAAAGGGAGGATTTTTAGAGAAGGCAAAACAAACCTGTGTTAATCTGAATTTCGTGATCAGGAAATTGTTTATGGTAATGTGGATGTGATGCCCTCAGCATGAAGGAAACTGAATTAATCATCATAATACTTACCGGTGTAGCTTGTTTTGTTTTTTCAATTGTAAACTGAATTGCCATCCTACAAGTTCAAGTCGAAACAATGATAGAGAGAAAGGGAACAGGAGTGTTACAGTGGGAGAGAGCCAGGGGGTTAGGTGCAGAGCAAAAGAGAAGTTGGGAGAGAAGAAAATGCAAAGACATGCATATGACGTACTCTGACACACATGCACACACACCGACACACAGGAAAGGCTTCAGACAGACGGTACTGACACGTGTTAGCTCTCCTGAAATAAGGAAGAAAATAAAATGGAGACCCTACATAGGAAAAGAAAGAAAGGATGAAAAAAAAAAAAAAGAGAAAGAAAAAAAAGATAAGAAAACAAAATTGTTTACATTCTGGGCAAAGATTGGAGGCTGGAGGACTCACATTAAAAACAAAACAAAAAAAAAAGGATTAAATGAAAAAGATGAGGAAGAAGGGAGAAAAAGAGACAAACAGAAAACAAAAGAGTTAAAAGGAAGGAGAAAAATGCAGACTTTATCAGTGGAGAAGAACAGAAAATTGAGAAAAGCAGAAGACAGAGGGAGAAAAAAGTGTAAACTCATTTCAGGAACAGAAGATTAAAAAAAAAAAAATGATAAGAAAAAAATAATGAATCAATAAATGAGAGGAGAGGAAGAGAGCAAATAAAATGCGTCTACTCAGGGAAAACCCCAGAAGATTGTATAGGAAAAAAAAGAGAAATTGTAGACTAATGACTGATTGCAGGAAGAGAACAGATGATTTGCAAAGAAAAGTCAAATGTAGTGTGCACTGATCACTAACAGGAAGAGAGCAGATGCTTAGAAACAAAGAAAGAAAAAGAAAGAGACATAAGTACACAATAATGACTAACTGCCAGAAGAGAACAAATGACTGAGAAAGAAAAAGAGAGGGTGAGAAAGAAAGAGAGAAAACGAACTGTAGACTGTTTATAGGAAGAACACAGAAGATCAAAAAAGAAGAAGAGTTGAAGAGAGAAAACATAGACTATTGACTAACTGCACTAGGAGAACAGAAAATGACAAAAATAGAAGAGAGAGAGAGAAGAAGAGTTGAAGAAAGAAAATATAGACTGTTGACTTACTACACGAGATCACAAAATGACAAAAAGGAAAAGAGACAGAGTAAAGTGCAAGGGGGAGGGAGGGTGTGTGTGTGTGTGTGTGTGTGTGTGTGTGTGTGTGTGTGTGTGTCTGGTTCAGTTTGTGGGTAAGGAATCAGACTCTTCCATTAAGTTCTAAGGGTCTGTGGTTCGATTCCCTACGGAGACAGTTAGCAAGAGGTTTTCTGATCAGAGTTGAGGTCTGTGCAGATTCCAGTCACCTCCTAATCTTTCGAAGCAGGCTTTAAACCAAGATCCTGAAAATCTTAATAATGTTAGCGAACGCCCAAGACGTGGACAACGAGTCACAAACGAAAACAATAGTTTCGACTCTAGGTCTTCATCAGTGAGAATTAACGAATAAAACAATGAAAATTCACTAGCTTTGATCGCTTCAGATCACTTCGTAGGTTCAGCGCAAGAAGAAGGCGTTGAAGATCCTGAGTTATATCCAGTTGCAAAGTAGGTGATTGAAGGTGCAAATCTAAACAAATTTGAAAAGTTATTGATAAAGTACCGCAAAAAAAAACGTAGACAAACGAATCACAAGACAAAACATGACTTGCTTCGACCTCTTAGGTCTTCTACAGGCTAGATACACAACACTCAGGACAACGAAAATGAACGAGCGATCACTTATCTTCATCCAGCTCAGCGCAAGATAGCTGTTGAATGAAAACGAGGCTGTCAGGAAGGAGACAATGTGTGAGTCAAGGTAGTAATGACGATAATAATGATGCTGACAGGAATGATAATAATGATTGTAATAATGATCAAAATATTGAAAAAATGAATAAAGAGGGGAATACTACCACTGTTGGTGATAATATGGCAATAGCAGTTGTAGTATGGGAGAAAGGAGAGTGGGTTAGATGCTGAGTGTGAACATACGCATCAAGACAAGTCGTCCATGCATATTAAACCCTATACCACCTTTCAGAGGAGAGTAAGCCATCATGTGACAGTGGAGTGGATGACACAAAAATCAAACGTGGGCACGCTAGTCTTGTGCTTAGACATCATTAATAGTGGGATTAACAATGGTTGCACATTTAACAATGGTTGCGCGTGCAAAATGTTTCACCTTTGGTGAACCTCAGAGTTATAGCCAGGGAATGAGGGAGGGAATCAGAAGGAATCAAAGTGTAGCTCAATGGCTAATTACAGAAAATAGAACAAAATATTGAGAACAGAGAAGAAGGAGAGAGAGACTAAACTGTCCATGATTTCTTTGCGTGTGTGTGTTAACAGGCATGTTCAGAAAAACGAAACCGATCCCTCTATATCCTGGCAGCAGTCAGAGCCCCAATTGAAGGCCATGTCTGATGGCACTGTCAGCATCAAATATAGCTTTGGTAAGCACAGTGCAAGTGGAATCAAACTCCCCATGTGTCTGTGTGTGATCTGCCTCACTGATGTTTCCTTTAGAGCCTGTGCTTTGAAACCCATGGCATGTCTGCTGCACATTGAAAAGGTTAAAAAGTTTCGCCAAAAACTGAATGAGGTGTGTGTGTGTGTGTGTGTGTGTGTGTGTGTGTGTATGTGTGTGTGTGTGTGTGTGTGTGTGTGTGTGTGTGTGTGTTGATTGTATGTGTGTGTGTGCGCGAGTGTACGCATGTGTGTGTGTGTGTGTGTGTGTGTGTGTGTGCGTGTGTGTGTGTGTGTGTGGTGAAGTGGAAACTTGGATCAGAGATTTACTGTAACAGAGAATGATTATATGGAAAAAATTAATAGAAAGGAAATCATTGTGTCTGTGTTTATAGACAGAAAATGTGCCAAATCTGTTCAGAAATTAACACACGTGCATTTTCAACACACACACACACACACACACACACACACACACACACATGCTTTTTGTGTTAGATGCAAATGAACTTGCACTTTATGAAAAAAGAAAACATTGTGCTGGAGATTTCCCATTTAAAAAAAAAAAAAAAAAAAATTGTTATTATTTGTTTTCCTTTTGCGTATTCTTCCTTACCTAACTGCCTTTTTACTGTGTCATTCATTCGTATATTATCTGAAATTCCATTTATCTTCTTCCTTGGTGTTAAGTGGGTAATATGGCAGTTTCTGGATGGGGGTTATCGAGACTGCAATGACAACTTCCTGACATTATCGTTTCATTTGTTGCGGTTCTCTGTGGCGCTCGTGAGAGCTTGTGAAGGACTGGCCTGACCATTCCCTGAGGTTGTCCTCCCACCTCTCCTGTATGCCTCTTCATCGTCCATCTGACACTGTGTACACTAGGATGGTGTTATGCCACGGTAGATGTTCACGAAACATGCCAGTATCATTTCATCTTTCTTCCTCTTGGCAAAGGTGACGAGGTCGTCAAAGGTTTAACACCAGCCACCTCCCTCCCCTTTCTCCTTTCCCTTTCCCTTCCCCAGTAATCCCCACCCCCTTCCTGTCCTCTTCCTCCCTCACTCTATCGTGCCCCACCCGACCCCTCTTTTTTTCTTTACCCCTTTCCTGCTCTTTCTCTCCACCCTTTCACCCCTTTGCTTTAACTCCTCTTGCTCTGTGGCCCATTCCCTGTTCCTGCCTCCCCTGTTTGCTCGAGACCCGCTTCGTATCAAAGACAAAGTTGAAAAGTGTCTTAACTTGGAACTGAACCAGATACCTTTAGATCTTCAGTCTAGCACTCTCCAACTCAGCTATTCCAACTGACAGTAAACATAGTTTTTTTGTGTGTGTTTTGTTTCATTGAACACCAATGGTGAGGTGTGTTTGGCCTTTTTTGAATCCCCACATTGCTTCGCCACTGACATTAAAGATGTGAGCAACGCAACTGCCAGGCACAAAACTGATTCAGAGCCACCATGCCAAACTGTGGAGAAGATCAGATGAAAACGTGGATTTGTTTATGCAGCAAGAAAGACAGACGGATGAACAGAAGGACAGAACATGCTTTGTATATATTAGATGATTTGCCTGACTCTGTCGCAGACTTCTTCGGTGTAATCTGTGTATGTGATATTCAGGATCCTGCAATGCCTGGTGTCATTCGAGTTTGCATGGGTCTTTGAAGACTGCAGCTTTCACAGATTAGTTTAGGGCTGGGAAAATATGGATTTTCTTTTCAGTTGTTTGCGTGATTAATGTATGCATGAGTGAAAGCTTTTGGTCAAGGGGTGGAAATCAGCCATGTTGAAAATGCCAAACAAGAAATTTCTTATTTAGGAGGAAGAGATGGGACGGGGCAATGGGAATTTTTTAAAAATTGTTTGGGTGTTTCTGAAAACATTCTGAAAATGTTGAATACTGATGTGAGTGTTCTTGTGTTGTTTTGGTTGTGGTGATATGCTTTTGGTTTTTGTTGTCATTTTGTTTTCTGTTTTCGTTTCTTGTGTGTGTTTGTAGGGGTAGGTGGGTGTGATATCATGAAGTTGGGAGGCTCAGATTCAAGAAAAGAAATATGACGGTGAATATTCATGGCTTCTGTTGTTGTCCATTTGGTTTAATTAGTGTTTCAATAATTTGCTGTAACATTAACATATTTTGTGCAGAAAAAAATTTGTTGAAGGCTTAGTCCTTGCACCTTACAGGGGAGCCTGTTTGAAGTGCTTGACTGATCTCTTGAAGGCTTCCAAAGCACTTCGGAAAGGTCTTTTTCTTAGCTTCTGGGGGACAAAGATCCAAAGACGTTCCTCCCCCCCCTCCCCCCATAGACCCCCCTACCCCCCTCCTTTCTGCCCTGAGCAGACAGTGATCTCAGCACCCCACCATGGCCTGTGCAGCCCCTGAACACCAGCACCCTTGCTTAAGTTCTGTTTGTGAAATGGAGAACAGCTCTGTGATGTATGACTATGCAATACATTGACCCATGTTCATGTGAAATGGAGAACAGCTGTGTGATGTATGACTATACACTACATTGACCCATGTTCATGTGAAATGGAGAACAGCTCTGTGATGTATGTCTATACGATACATTGACCCATGTTCATGTGAAATGGAGAACAACTCTGTGATGTATGTCTGTACAGCACATTGACCCATGTTCGTGTGAAATGGAGAACAGCTCTGTGATGTATGACTATACAGTACATTGACCCATGTTCATGTGAAATGGAGAATAGCTCTGTGTTGTATGACTATACAATACATTGACTCATGTTCATATGAAATGGAGAACAGCTGTGTGATGTATGACTATACAATACATTGACGCATGTTCATGTGAAATGGAGAACAGCTCTGTGGTGTATGACTATACAATACATTGACGCATGTTCATGTGAAATGGAGAACAGCTCTGTGATGTATGTCTATACACTACATTGACCCAGGTTCATGTGAAATGGAGAACAGCTCTGTGATGTATGACTATACAATACATTGACTCATGTTCATGTGAAATGGAGAATAGCTCTGTGTTGTATGACTATACAATACATTGACTCATGTTCATATGAAATGGAGAACAGCTGTGTGATGTATGACTATACAATACATTGACGCATGTTCATGTGAAATGGAGAACAGCTCTGTGATGTATGTCTATACACTACATTGACCCAGGTTCATGTGAAATGGAGAACAGCTCTGTGATGTATGACTATACAATACATTGACTCATGTTAATGTGAAATGGAGAATAGCTCTGTGTTGTATGACTATACAATACATTGACTCATGTTCATATGAAATGGAGAACAGCTGTGTGATGTATGACTATACAATACATTGACGCATGTTCATGTGAAATGGAGAACAGCTCTGTGGTGTATGACTATACAATACATTGACCCATGTTCATGTGAAATGGAGAACAGCTCTGTGATGTATGACTGCAATACATTGACCCATGTTCATGTGAAATGGAGAACAGCTGTGTGATGTATGACTATACAATATATTGACTCATGTTCATGTGAAATGGAGAACAGCTCTGTGATGTATGACTATACAATATATTGACTCATGTTCATGTGAAATGGAGAACAGCTCTGTGATGTATGACTGCAATACATTGACTCATGTTCATATGAACTGGAGAACAGCTCTGTGATGTATGACTGCAATACATTGACCCATGTTCATGTGAAATGGAGAACGGCTCTGTGATGTATGACTGTACAATACATTGACCCATGTTCATGTGAAATGGAGAACAGCTCTGTGATGTATGACTATGCAATACATTGACCCATGTTCATGTGAACTGGAGGACAGCTCTGTGATGTATGACTGCAATCTCCTGTGCTGTGTTGGGCGACTCTTTCAAGGCAAGTGGCGCGTGATCTTCATGCCAGACCCCAAGGGAGACAGCCCCACTCTCCTCTTCACCGACAACCAGTCCCCTTCCCCTTCTTCGAGGGAACAATCAACCTTCTTCACCAAGGATGCCTTCCACCAATATGTTGTACATGGTGTGTGGTGTTGGGTGCTGTTTTGAATGTGTCTGTATGTATGTGTGTTTGTGGATGTGTGTGTTTGTGTGCATGTGTGCTCGTGTGTGTGTGTATGTGCATGTGTGCTCATGTGTGTGTGCATGTGTGTGTGTGTATGTGTGTGTGTGTAATTATTACATTATTTAAAGTAGTGAACGCAAAAGGATATCAGTGGATCACTTAATAAATTTCTTATCTTCTTTTAACAAAGTGGGACTAGTGTGATTACCACATTGTTTTTGATAATTTGAATTAATGAAAAAAACAGTTTGAATACTGTTTATCCTTTTCCACTATATGTATCATTATTGTTTGGGGGAAAATCAGCATCCCTGAATTGGGAAAATCAGCATCCCTGAATTCATAAATTGATAACTTGTTTAAAGTCTCTTGACTATCGCTTTAAAAGTTTGATGCTAATCAAGTCCACAAAATTCTGCTGATCAGATGTACACTGTCAGAAATAGCTGTTAAAGAAAATAACGGATGTAGATGTTCCAGCACATTATCTTTCAAACAAGAAGAACATTCTTTTTACTAACAGAAAAAACACTGATGCCATTTTATCCAAATAATGAGTCGGAAAAGAATATACTGAATGACCTAAAAAGTAATTAAATGAAAAATGATGACATTTGTTCCTTTGGTGAAACGGTTCTATGCACATAGCACCAAACTAATTCTGCTTGCAGACCCATCATCCTAGCACACATGCACACAAGAGGCACAAAAGGTAAATCTGGAAACTCCACTAGGAAGGAAATCCCAAGCGTAGAGTCATGTGCATATGTGCAAAAGTGAGCTTCTTTGTTGATTATTCAGTGTCTACTTTACCCTGCCTTATTTATGGTTTCCTTTCATACAAATGGGGGAAAAAAGAAGACTTGGTGTTTATTGACAGTAAGCTATAAACTGAACCTGAGCAGTCAAAGGTGTGGTTAATCTCTTGCATTTAGAAACCAGATTTAGAGTCTGCTACCATCTGAAGGGTTTTTACAGTGAAAAAAAAAGTGAAGAGCAACAATTCTAGTTGAATGACAGAAAACTGCAACAAACAGAACCTAGGAGATGCAAAGAGCTCCTTGTGATTATAAACCAACAGGGCATGCTCCCACGAGGTGATGGGATTCTGAGTTATTGATCAGTGAGTTTACGACAGCCACCAAAACATGTTAAGAACGTTCATGGATGACACTGAATCTGTAGTGGTAAATATTTGCACAGACAAGAAAGATGCAGTGAACCCTCTGTGCGTGGGCACCAAGTGTGGAGCCTACTACAAGCTGACGGTGGAGGCAGGCAGCAAGGTGTCTGTGTACTGGAGGATCGAGAACACTCACAACCCCTTGATCATATCCGGCCCGGACCTTGTCAACTACTTTGTGACCAAGAAGAAGGAGGCCATTGATTACTACATAAAGGTGAGTTGTGGGAAACAATGCTCACCGTTTAGCTACTGATTCATGTTAACCACTTTCACTGTTCAGCCCTCTGCTGGTCATGTTCTGAGACTGTTAGGTTCTGATTTATTCCAGAGGTTGGTATGGAACTATAGGAGGCGTGCTCCTGTCAGCTACCACAAATGCAGGCCAAGTCTGGTTCTGCTGATGAGTCTCACAACATCCTTTTATGAGTCCTCATGTGTAGTTTGTAATCCTGCTTTTGCCTCATTGTACTCTTTATAATGGATTTCATGGTTGGTGGCAGTAGAGCACAAAGTCACTGACATGAGATGTGATTCCAAGCCATTATACTGACATCATACACCATAGTTTTCAGACTAATTATACTAAGATCATACACCATATTTGTCAGAGTATAAACCACACAGTTATGTAGTTTGCACCAGTCTATTATTTTGTTCATATCAGGAATGAACAACACGTAGGCCACAACTGATTGATTAACTGCAAGAAAATACCAATGAAAACCAATAACGAAATTGGCAAGCACAATGTAGACAAAGCGTGTGTATTCTGTCATACGACTAGCATGAACTGGCAAGTAAACAGGAAAGGGCAATCCTTACAATGACATGGGGAAAAAAAAAAACGCTATTCAAAGCTTTTTCATTTCTGCTGGCGTAGTGTGCTGCCGTTCATTCATCAGTTTTTATACAGCACTTTTTTTTTCGTCC
Source organism: Conus canariensis (assembly GCA_033310375.1). Lineage (NCBI taxonomy): Eukaryota > Metazoa > Mollusca > Gastropoda > Neogastropoda > Conidae > Conus > Conus canariensis. The sequence continues at coordinate 28,479,355 of CM065739.1, forward strand.
GGTGGATCTTCATACCATGCTCAGCTGGAAATTTCCCTTCACAGACACATGGGAATTCCACTTGTTCATTATTCCTGGTTCATTGTGGATTCCCAGTCATGATCTGGTTGGCGCAATGGACTCGGCATTCTTTCCTCCTTATGGTGAATCCTAAGAGCATCTTCTGTTGTTGGTACTAGTAGTGATTTTCAGAAAGACACGGTAGGAAGCCAGCCCCCAGTGCCTGTAAATGTGATCTTACTGACTATCATTCAGTCTTTGCTGGACATCCTCTGAACTAGTCCCAGAAGGCAGTGGTCCAAACGTGTCAGTAGAAAAAAAAAAAAAACCTCGGGTAGAGCTTGACAGCTGAAGGTCATCAGAGTAGAAACTCCCCTCAAGACAAGTGTTTTGGACTTGAACTCCCTGCACTCTAAGGGGTTTGAGCCACATCCAGGTCCTGACTCTTGGAAGCCCTTCTGCTGTCAGACAGGTAGGCATGGAGAAATAAAGAAATGAAAGATAAATGATAAAGTGATTTGTCTCTATATATGTGTGTGTGTCTGTGCCTACAGATCATGCCCAAATGGAGCAAAGAGGAGCGTAACATCGGCATCCAGGCCTTGGCTGGTTTGCTGTGGTCCAAGCAGTACTACATCTTTGACGTCAAGAACTGGCTGAGAGGTATGTGCCTATTGCAGCTTGGGGAATCGAGATTCCGCCTAACTACAGGGAACACACAAAAATATGCACTTTGATCTTTTTAACAGCTGGTACCCAGAGAAATGGTTGAAGCCCACCCAGAATGTGTTTAGTCCACTGGAATTTGTGGACTATTTAGCCTCCCTGTCGGAAACAGTCTCATTTTGTCTGTCTGTTCAGTGCTACCTTGTCTTAGAGGCACCATGCAGTTGGGTCAGATAAGTGAGAGACAAGATAGTAGAATACTTGATACTCTTGCCCATATTGTGTTGTGGTAGTAAAGAAGTATGGCATCTGTAGCTCAGGTAGGAAAAGGTTACCAAACATGGTCAGAGGCTCAGTTGGAATGCCTGCAGTTTCTTACACACATAGTCTGCCATGCCCATGCCACCGCCTTCCCAATCACACACACACACACACACACACACACACACACACACACACACACACACACACACACACAATGTAGATCTGCACAGAGTGATTTACCAAAAAAAAAATAATGCATGTTTACAATACACATAATTTTCTACATAACATCAATATTAGGCTTGTATGCACCAAAACGCACCTGACAAACTGTGCATATTAAAAAAAAAACAACAAAATACTTGTATACATATTTCTCTACAAAAGTACATACATGCAAACATGCTTACTTACAGAATCAGAGCTGTCACACATATGCAGATTGTTCAGAAGGGTGTGCCCAAACCCTGTACCCACTCGTTTTACCTATTGCAAGACCTGTTAGGAGAAAAGAGGTGAGTTTTGAGGCCAGACAGGTGATGGAGTCACAGGGTTGCTGTTACCTGGGAGTCTGTTCCTTGTTGTTGGGGCATGGAAGGAAAAAGATGTTTGACTGCAAGTCTTTTTTTTTTTTTTTTTTTGCTGTCCCAACCTCTGCGCCACCTCAGAGGCAGTGCCCCCACGCCGCTCATTCCGACACCCCGTCCACAGCCACAGCCCGGTCGGCCTCGCCGCAGCTCCGGCACCGGCAATCCACAGGGAGCAGTCAATGTCAAGTCGTCAAGAGGCAACCCACCGGAGGAGACACTGCACTGCTGCTGAGTCACTTCGGTGGTGTTCAGTGGCGCCTGTTCTGATCTAACATACGCAGGACACCACCTACTAAGCCCCTACTGACGACAATAATTGCTTAGTCGCGGAGCCGGTGTGAGTGAGCTCTCCCCCCGGAGGGCGCCACCATGTCCGTCCAACGACAGCCCCCATGAACCCGCCGATACCGGTGACCCCGACGGAACCAAACCAAGGCCACAGACGTGGAGACGACATCGAAATTGAGGTCACCATGAGAGCAGGGCATGAAGGGCCACAGAATTTGAGACTTTTTTTTTTTAATGCTGATCGATGAGAATGAGGATAATTAAGATGATGCTACGGATTTCCATTTCGGTCTGAGACTACATGACAGGGCTGTACTCTACACTTCCTTTCATAATATATCCCGGCGTCAACCAGGCCCAAGAGATACAGGCATCTGCAGTGTTGGTCAGGAAATTTGAGCAACACTCTCAGAAACGCATCCATTAAGTGGATGAGACTCGACTGTGTGGTCCCAGTCTTCCCAAATGAGTCCGCAGCAAACTCAACTCTGGGTAGGAGCCGGTCGGGGCAGAAAAACCTACATGACTCTGATGGGATTCGAACCCACGACCTCCCAGCCGGGAGTCCGCGAGTCTGCAAGTCTTAGCTCTGGTATGAGGGAGGTATCCTGAGAAATTGTATATTGGAAGAAGTGAGGTGGTGGTGAGATGGGTATAGATCTGGAGCACTTCAGAAAAATATACTAGACCAGAGCCACTGTCAGCAGGAGGAGTCAGAGTGCACAGCTTGGTTGTCTGTTCGTTCAGAAACAGACAGCCAGTGTAAAGAATGAAGAAGAGGAGAGAATGTGGGTAGATCTGGACCTAACAGGCACTTGTTGATCATTCTTTGCTCTGTGAACAAAAACAGTATGTCAGACACACGTTAATCCAGGATGATCACTGATGATTATTGGAAATATTATATTATCCAATTGCTAACTGCTATGTTTTGTAATCCACTTATCTTAATTGTTTTTTTTTTTGTGTGTGTGTCTCTAAATTGGGAGAACAAAAAGAGCAGAAAACAAGGGGGTAAAAACTTCCCCTCTAATGTTAACAACATCAAGATAGTTTTGAATTTTTTGTATTGTTAATTGTATTTGCTCCCATGTAGTCCCTGTCCCATTGCTTGGCATCTCCTTTGTAGCCCTGGCACTTCGCAGGGAGCTGTCCATATTTGGTCACCATGAGGCAACCCACCAAGATGACGAGTTGTAGTCAAGGAGGGAAGGGCACTCTCATTCAGTTTGCATTCTACATCGGTTGGATACGTATGTGTATGTTCTGCGTTTTATAAACTTTTGTCATGAAATGTTTTCAGCTGTCATGTGTGTGTGTGTGTGTGTGTGTGTGTGTGTGTGTGTGTGATTGTTTTCAACCAGATTATCGTCGTTGCCATCAAAACAAGGGCACCAAAGGCCGGAACAGTGATTGGAGTCATGTCAAGAACCATCATATTTTGATGATGCCAGACACATGGGAGTTCCCTTGGGTTTGTGCCACATGTTGTTTGTTTCTAAAGGACATTGACCACAGTGCACTGGCATGGCCTGCAGAGCAGTGTGTGTGAGTGTATGTGTGTGTGAGAGAGAGAAAGAGAGAAGATTATTCAGAAAAGTTTGACAGATCATCATCAAATTTTAGAGAATCATTTGTGTAGTCAAGAACTCCGCTAGACTGAATTTTTAGATCTCTGGGTACAACTGGAGAGGAAAAGGAGAAAAACAAAATGTTTTTCCCTACCATATACAAATGAATCAGTGTAAAGTGTCTTGGAGGGGAAGCCATTTCAATTCATGCAAGCAAAAACTCAAGTGCTTAGGGGTTGTTTCTGTTCCTTTTTGTGTGAATTCTATTTTTATGTGTATGATGGGTTGATGGATTTCGTCTATAACGAAGACAGTTGTATTGAAGTTGGTCGTATTAAAAGATAGTTGTATTGTTAAAGTCTCTCCGTTGTTTTTTTTTTACTGCTTGAATCTACTGAGTTCAAGAGGCCAGCCGTAAAACATCCTATGATACTGAACTAATTTTCTCAATCCACATCACATGGACATAAACAGCTTGGACCATGTGCATTGAGCACTAGGCAGAGCTTTACTCATTTTATTATTCTCTGTGCTTCTTGGTTTTGTCATAATATTTGTTTATATTTTCATGTCTGTTAGTTTACATTTTCAAGTGTCCTCGTAGGGATGCTGAGGATTCTTCATTCTAGAAATTCTGTTCGTGGACATTTTCTTTTCGCTGTCATGCTCTTTGCCTTTGCCTTATTTTTTATTTTTCTGCTTTACCTTCGTCCACTGTGTTTCTGCCTTTGAGGCCCATTCACCTGCCTTTGTTCTGGCAAATCTAGACACATTTTTCTCTTGAAGACTTTATAGCATGGCAGATTTTTTTTTTTTTTTTTTTTTTGGCTAACATCTGGCAGTTGGTAAAAATGTCCAGAGAGGACTCTAGCTATCCATTCTGCTGTTAATAAATTTGTCTAAGTGGTCTTTTTTATGCATTTTTGTTGCATTCAGAGAGTTTTCATTAATTTTTCATTCATTTTTGTAAACTGGGGAATAAAAACAAGGGGGAATGCTTTGTGCCATCAGCAAGCTGTTATTTTATCAGCCTTAACCCGTTTCTGACTCGATCGCCAGAACAAAGTCAACATGGGGCCAAGATTGCCTGGAAGAAAACACAGAGAAGGCGGTGCACAAGTTAGAAATACAAATAAGAAACAGTGACAATGCAATTTGATGTACTGAAGAAACGTGCACAAGGGAGATACGCATTATGACATGGTCCTGACTGAAAGTAACTGGACTTTTCAGGGGATTTGAACCACAGTGTGTACTCCAAATTATGTCGTTAGGTCAGGTGCCATGGCAGCCATCTTGTTACTAGTTATCTCAAAGTCATCAGGAATAACTAGAAGACATCATTAATTACCATACTTTAGATTTCATGCAAGTACATAATTCTTTACTGTTGTCATTATTGTGAGGACAAAATTTCTTTTTCCAGAAGAGTGACAGCCCTTAACCCGTTCGCTGCTTGAAGCTGCTTGAAAATGTTACAAACAAAGGCTTTCCCAGTGCCAGGGAAATCTAATGATTTGGGGGTAATAATTAACAAAAAATTCTAGCTCAGAAACTACAAAAGATATAACAATGAAATATATATGATTTTTGAAGGAAATTGAATGAAAATTTTGAATCTGGGCTTCTTTTGTTTTAATTTTGATAATAAAAAAGTATTTAGACAATTAGATTTGGATAGATTTTTTTGCACGATCAAAAGCATATGTATTTACCACTACATCTTCACATCCAAACAAGAACACAAAGCAAAAAAGTTGAAAATAAAGTTTGTATTGTCACACTACACCTGTAAATGAAAGTAAAACAGTTTAGAAGTCTATCAAGACGCTCACACTCTATGCAGACAGGTCAGTCCACGACCACGCCCCCCTCTCCCCACCACGCCCCCTTGCTGGACTTCAACCCTCTCTTTCACTGCTCCTCTTCCCCTACCTTTCCCTCTGCCCTGTGCCGCGCCGCGAGCAGGCAGCGCTCCCCTCTCACGCTGACTACCACGTCACTGACCACTGGCACGCAGTGCAGAGTACACACTAGGCGAGCTCGTTCGACGCTGGCAAACCAGTCAGCTGAACACACATTGAGGTCACACAGCCCGACACAATAACTGACGAATACGGTTGGCAATTCCATCACTATCATCATCTCACCTTCATGCTCGAGTGAGTCGTTGAATAAAAGATTATTGTCTTTGTCAAAAATCATTAGCAGAGCCTGCTCAGCTGTGTAAATACGTTGATTTGGTTGCTGCGCTTGTCGAAGGTTGCGCCGCCATCTTTGCAAGCGAGACGAAGTGCTGGCTGGTCATCCAGTCAGTGATGAGAATAAATGGATGGGCTTTCCCCTCACGTGTGGTCATTTACATATCATTTTAATACTACAGACATATAAGGCTTACTACGCACACTCTATTTAAGTCCGTTGATAGAAATAGTAACGAATGAAAATTCAAGAAAAATGCATGACGTCAGTGGACGGCCCATAGGCACTGGGAAAGCATTTTTAATGCGGCGTCAGCTGACGGCTTAAAGGCACTCTACGGGTTAAGAGGCCTTGTGTGGTGGGGCAAAGGCTAATGAATATGTTTTCACATCTTCTCTCTTGTTTTAACTTTTTAACTATTACACTACAAAGTTACATAACGCGCCTGCAACTACCAAAGCATGCTGTTTTAGGGTACCAAACAAACTTACTTGGAACTCTCAAAGCACAGTTACTTTTTGAAAACGGACGAAGAAAAAAAAATCACACTGAAATTTCATACCTAATATTATGCCATGTAGTTTGTTGGGCATGTCTAGGTGTTGTTTGATATTAGATTAAACTGACAGTTATGGTCTCTTACCCAATACAAAACATCCAGAATCCATCCCTAAACTCAGTACTGTCCCTGCACTTCTTGGAAGTCTCACACAATCTGCCACTGAAGTTTTGAATAAGTGCGGACTCTCCCATACAGTCTACATGGCTTTGTGGGCAGTTGTCGCTTCAGCATCGCCTGTGGTGCTAAATTGTCCACAGTGATGTTGAGTGGACAGATTTTTATTTCTGTTGTTCATAGTCACACTTGATAAAAGCTCCAAACTAATAATGTAAAACTTTTTACAGTTGAATTAAAGCCCTGCGCAAAAGGTGGGAGATAAGGGCATAGCAGTAGCCTCTGGTAATAGGAGGAAAGGGGATATGAGTGGAACGGTACTTACAGGGATATGAAAACTGTGCAGAAATGCATGGATGCACTTTGTCATTAAAAAGAACAAAAATGTATGCTTCTCCTTTGCATTAACATTGACAAATACACGCACACACACACACACACACACAAGAATGTGAAGAGAAAAAATTTCACACAGAGTGCATTCCCTTAGCTGGGTTTTTGTTTGGGGCCACTGCCCTTGACCATTCTGTCCACTCTAAAATTGTTTCCCCACAACAGTAGGGTTTTTCTTTGTTTTGTTTTGTTTTTTCTCAACAATCCCTGCTGCATCCTTGTAATGAGCATGTTGATGTTTTGTTTTGCAGTACGCAGGCTGGGACTTGTGCATATCAGCAGTGCTGTGTGCCCGCTACGACAGCAAGTTTGCCAAGGTCCAGATGCTCACCTTCCTGTCGGACAACTACATGCACCCACAGGGACAGGTCAGTTGGTGGGTGTGGTTGGCCAGCCGGTCAATGCCCAAGATATAGCTGTTGTCACACAGTGATAGTGCCACCCTGCTCCCTGTCCCCACACTCACCCACTCCCCAGCATTGCATGTGTACACATGTACTTAGAAATAAATAGCAATAGATGTGTATGCACATGGGCGTTCAAGCACACATAATATACACACACACCTATACACCCATACATACATGCACATAATATGTATAATAAGAAATACATTTTATGCTTTCAAACACACATCCATGCTTGCACACACTCTGGCGCGTGTGCACACACACACAAAGGAACAAACAAGTGGAGATGTGTTTATGCGCATATTCACACATGTATATTCACATAGACACACAGTCATAGACAGATACATACACACACACACACACACGTACACGTGCATGTACATTCACACTTGCACACACAAAACAACAAGTACACACACACACAACACACACATACACACACATGCACATATGCACAATCGTACACAAACACACACACACACGTGTATGCACATGTGCACACACACACACACACATGCACACCCGTGTTCATACACACACATACACTCTCTCACACACACGCACACGCACACACACACACACACACACACACATCCTCAATGGCAGATAAAGGTGAACAAAGGGTCGTCACAGCTGTTGACTTTACCCAGCTGCCAGGATGCGAGTTTGACATGAGCGACCCCAACCCTCCCCTGCAAGCCTGGGCAGTCCTGCAGATCTTCTACAAGGATGGTGCCAGTGACCTGGCCTTCCTCCGCAAGTGCTTCCATCGTCTACTGTTCAACTACAACTGGTCAGTGGGGATTATGTGCATGAACACGGGCAATCCAATCAGTTCTGTGGTGGTGGTGGTGGTCATGTATCCGTAATGTGTGAATGTATTATTTCTCTCTTCTATGACCAGGTCTGCAATCTTTTTTTTGCCGGCTTTGGAGAAAGGCCCGGTGACGTTGAGGAAAGACCCACAGGCCACAGGGAAAGTCAGGTTGACAGCGGGAAAGACTGCAACCCGTAATCCTCTGCGGATAGTGTATAAGACCATGTGGTGACAGCTTGGTTGTCTCTGGAAGTGTACTGACCTGTCAAAGCCTGTGCCCAGAATACAGCTGCTGTGACATTCCGATAGCTGATAGTGTCACCCTCCTTCTCCACTGTTTTCTTGACCTGTCAGTGAAACAGCAAATAGTTGTGTTTTTGTGTCGGGTCCAGTTGCGGTCACACATTGGCATCTGCCATGGAGCAGTTATGTCCCTTGATGTGTAATGGCATGCTCTTTGTGTGCCTGCACCCTATATCAAAACAGCGCAGGCTTCCATGGGTGGCGCAGGATTATTCCCTGCTTGTGGTTCAGTAGTTGAGGACAGTACCTCTCTGGATCCCACTGGCACTTCAGGTGTATCTTTTTGTCTGCCTTTTGGCCATCTCGGGGGGGAAAGGTCCAGATACGGTTAGGAAAGATCCACGGAGTGCAGTGAAAGTCCTGTTGACAGCAGGAAAGGCTGCAACCTGGGATACTCTTCAGAGTGCATGTAAATCTATGTGGCAAAAGCTTGGCTGATTCTGCGGTTACATTTTCACCTGTCAGCAAAATGGCAACTGGTTGGGCTGTGGATGCACGCAACAGTTCGCTCAGTTGTGGCATCTTTCGCCTGTGGGCTCTGCAGTCATGAAACAGGGGCTGGTACACCCTTTAGGTTGCTTCTGTGGAGGTTCTGTAATGTCACACCCAGAGGCCATCACGCAATGGCATGTGCCAGGAGGCAGTTATGTCCCTTGACATCTTAGTTTGATGCCCTGTGTATGCCTGTACCATATATCAACACAGCACAAGCTTCCAAGAATCGTGCAGGGTTGCTTCTTGCTGGTTGGTTCAGTGGTTGAGGACAGTACTACTCCGAATACCATTGGCACTTCTATATCTTTTTCTTATAGTGCTGTTTTCGTATTGGGTTTTCTTATCTTCATCAAGATGATATTTCCCACGGCCATCTGTTGAAGTTTTTGTCGATTGGGAAGATAATGCAAAAATTGAACCATTTTGATTTAAGTTTGGTGGAAGGATAAAATGTGGCCCAAGAACAAATCTGTTTAATTTTGTTTGAGATCCATAATGTAGAGTCAGATGAAAGGGCAGATCCAGGACTTTTTCAGTCTTAGTGGAGGTCTGCATATTTCCAACTGCCCTGGGAATTTAAACGTTACTTCATACACTTTCTCTGCTTTGCAAACAAATCTGTCTCATGCAGGTTTAACCTCTGAAAAGATTGGAAAATTGTGAACCAGAAAAGAGACACAAGTTACACAGGGGTTCAGACTAGATACATGACCTTGTTGGGGCAAAGACTGCAGCGTGTATGACATTATAACTAATTGAGTAAAGGGCTCAGAGAGTTAAATGAAAATCTTGAACAAATCGCCTAACTTGAAATGAATAACATTAAACCATGCTGTTCTGTTGGCAATAAGCATAAATGTAAATTTCACTCGTATTCAGTAAAGTGTGGGGAGTTTGTTTGTTTGTTTTTTTTTTATATCAGTTGTTTTCTATTCAGGTGGAGCAACATGGAGTATGAGTCCACCAGCACCTTTGGACGTGGATTCATGGGCATGGACAACATTAGTGTGATTGACAGGTCAGGACCACTCCCCCATGGCTGGTCTCTTGTGCAGGTAAGCATGCACTGGGTTTGGGTGCCTGTGGCTGGGGTTTATCCATCAAATTGTTTAAACAATTATGTTTAGTGTGTCATAATCGGTATCTGAAAAATGAAACTCACAATCTTATAACACAGATGCATGCACGCCTGTCACATGTACAACAGATACATCCACGTCTTCACCACAGTCTCACTCCCTCCCTTTTGAACATTGTATTACAATATTAGGCATATTTGATACCTAATTTCTTGAACTATTCATCAGGTGCAAGATACTTTTCAAATGAAACAAGAAATAATAAACAAACAAAAAGGACTACAGCAGAGTGAGAAAAACCATGAAATCAGAATGATACTGATAGAGAGAGATGAGTATGATATATGTAGAGAATTACAATAGCTGTAACAAAAATAAGAATATGATTGCTGAGGTAAAAGTAAAGTAATTGCCGAAAGTAAGAATGAGCTATCAATTTTTGAAGTAATTGCTGAGAGTGGGAATGAGCTATCAATTTATGAAGTGATTGCTGAAAGTGAAAATGAGCTATCAATTTATGAAGTGATTGCTGAGAGTGAAAATGAGCTATCAATTTTTGGAGTGATTGCTGAGCATGAAAATGAGCTATCAGTTTTTGAAGTGATTGCTGAGAGTGAAAATAAGCTATCAGTTTTTGAAGTAATTGCTGAGAGTGAAAATGAGCTATCAGTTTTTGAAGTAATTGCTGAGAGTGAAAATGAGCTATCAGTTTTTGAAGTAATTGCTGAGAGTTAAAATGAGCTATCAATTTTTGAAGTGAAGTTTGTATGAGTGTGAAGTAATATTGAGCTTCACTGCCAGCAGGCAGAGGGGGTACAAACCTGATGGCGAATTACAAAGAGAATAATGCTGACGTACCAGTGGGGTGCTGGTCGGAGTTGACCGTGATGCCAGGCGAGGTGTGTACTGCATGGCTTAATTGCTTGCAGGCGGACTGCACGGGGTGGATGGCCTGCTTTGCCCTGTGGATGCTGAACATTGCCACCGAGCTGGGCCGCACCGACCTGGTCTACTGCGACCTCATCCCCAAGTTCCTCCTCCACTTCCTCAACATTGCCTCTGCCATCAACCGGCCCTGCACTGAGCAAGGTACGGTGGTCTGTCGCTGATTGTACAGCGGTGGCCAAGTAGATGGCACACTCACCTAGGAAGTGGAAAGATCTTAGAGTGGTGGGTCGAGTCTGGCATGGGAAAGAGATTTTTTTCCGCCCCTCTTCACTAAGTAAAGGTCTGAGAGCTAGTCTTCTGGATGCAACAATAGATCAAAATACTACAAGCAAAATTTTGTGTTGCAAGTAAAAGAACCTACTCTTAAAAGGAAGCAGACGTACCTACCCAAATGATTTCATCGTAGTGTTAGCCATTCCTGTAAAGTTACAGAATCATGATTGCACATCAGAACAGTAATTTTCAAGTGATTGAAAGGACCAGTTTTGCGTTTGTAGTACCAACACTGCCCTTATTCATTTGAGGTTCAGCTGTTGACACAGTTGAGCTGTACCTAGCCTTTCTTTTTGCACATGCATATCCGGAGATGGTCAGTGTGATGATGTGTTAAAATGCTATAGTTGTTATTCTGCATAAAGAACCTGCTGCCATTTTCATAGTGCACAAATCATTGTTTGTTAAGTTCCCTCAGTCTGGCTTGCTTTGCAGGCCTCTGGCATGAGGAGGACCGGTTCATCTACGATGTGTTCCACACGCGCGGTGGCTCCCACGTCATCCGTCTGCGCTCCATAGCAGGCCTGGTCCCCTTGCTGGCCTGCAGCAAGATCAGTCTCAAGAAGCACTCCAGTGCTGCTGTCATGGTGGACGCCTACCTGAACAATTACCCTCAGTTTGTGAGTGCTAGTGCTGCTGTCTGTAGGAGGCTTGTTGTTGATTATATGACTGAGAGAGTGTTTAACTCCCTCGCCTTTTGAGTTAGCCCTGTGCTCATCTGCGTAAATCCTTACATGTTTTATTTGATTCTGTATCTGTCAAGTTTACCCCATTTTGATCTCACTTACCTTGTACCTGAGAGGTTAGCACCTTGCTTGTTAAGTGTCCTCCATAAACTGTCAGCTTAACTGTATACCCATCAAGCTACCCTGTGTATGTTAAGTTAATCTCATATCGCCACCCGGAAATACAACTGCTATAACTCAAATTTTTTGCATTTTTCAAATTTTTGGTATACTGTAAGAGCTGGCCAAGGGGCATAACATAGCCAAGTCCCAATCACAGTATCCTAAAAATAAACATGCTGTAATCAAACTACTTGTACCATAACTCAGCTCGCAGTGTATCTCACGAGGATAGTAATAATTTTTTTCGTCTCCTGTAAAATTGGATTTTCAGACTTACAGCAGTTGTATCTCTGGGCAGCAATATCTGTCCAGTCAAACCCATGTCTGTAATGTTAATCCAACACCTATCGAGTGAACCCAAGACCTGTCCAGTTTTGGTTGTATTTTGTTCATGTTACTTTCTTTTCATTTTCTGTGATGATTTACTCTTACTTTGCTGACAAGCATTCTGTGGTCTTGGTTTGTGCCTGTCGTTTCAGCTGACCCGACTCAGCGACAATGAAATTTTCTTCTCGGTGCTCTCCATGCCTCGGGTCCAGTCCATTCTGGATCGTGTCTTCTCCGAGGACGAGTTCCTTAGTCCCTATGGGATACGATCTTTGTCTAAGGTGAGACTGGAAGCTTACAGTATTCTTTTTTATGTAACATGTGGGTCTGGTGATGTGCTTGTTCAGTTAGTGTGCGTCTTTTTGAGGGTGTACGGAGGAAGTGGGGAATATAGATTTGTAAGTGGTTTTATGTTAACAGTGAGAGATGGTACTTGGAAGTAGCCAAGTTAGTACTAGGGCAGAATTTTCTCGAGGGGAGTTGCATGTAGAATGTGATGCATTGCACATTTAAATGTCAGCTGTTTCAAAGATGCACAGGTCTTTGAGCATGCATGCTCAAATGTTCTGTTCAGATTTCCTCATCAGTATTACAACTGTCGTTATCACTTTGGCTTTGGCATGCCAGGACATCTGCATTCTCAGACTGAGGAGGGTCCTCCATGTGTCGTAATTGTCAGCCTGGTTAATCTTCGCAAAAATGAAGAGAGAAAAGTTGTCCCCGTGTCTGTTCACATCTTGCTTTCTTTGTGAGTTTCCCTTTCCTCCTTCGTGCACCACCCTCCTCCCACCACCCTCCATCCCGTCCCTCCTGAACATGTCTGTGGTGAGGTTGCTTAGAGTCACTAAGGGAGAGCATCAGGTCTGGCCTCACTTTCCCATTATTCACCTTTGTCGGTCTCGTTTCCTGTCACAGGTCACTTCGCACTTCCAGGTGAGAGACCTGTTCAGTTGGTTAGGCTGCCCTCTCAGATAACCATGCACACCAGCTTCTTCTTATGCACTGTACAGTGAGGTCAGCATACCGCCTGAGCGTAGCCTCTGCCCACACATGAACTGCTGGGTGTGTGCTTCAAACATGGCAGTTTGACACTGTCAGTTAAGTGTGAGGAACAGCCAACAAGAGGCAGACACAGGGCCAGTCGGTCGACTTGAGGTGATGAATGGCTGCACTGTGCACCAGGGAACTTCAAGTAGCGAAACATCCTGCCTTCTGATAGTCTTTGGTGTGTTCCAAGTTTTTTGTGCGGACAGATGGTGTTACTAGCAAGGGGCACATGCAGTTAGTCTGGCTACATGATCCAGCAGGTCCTTCGATCAGGATGGGGTAGGGTAAGTGATGTCTCGCGTAGATAAAATGAGGAAAGTAGAATGCACTGGCTTCCTTCAAAATGTCTCTTTAGGGTCTTTTCTGTTGGGTTTAAAATTTGATGACCTGAGATCAGTTTAATCGTGTGCATGTGCTTGTGCTTGTGCCTGCACGTTTATGTGCTTGTATCAAAGCGTACCCATGTGGATGCGCTGTTAAAGTGATAGATATGTGTGCGTGTGCCTGCATGTCAACATGTGTATCTCTATATTTGCATTCAGTGCATTCCCATGCATGACCACGCATGATACTCAGAAGCAGTGCCTGTTGATGTATCCAGGAGTACGAGAATGAGCCCTTCACCATGCAGGTGGATGACCAGGTCATCACGGTGAAGTACACGCCAGGAGAGTCAGAGAGTGGGGCCTTTGGCGGCAACAGCAACTGGCGGGGCCCCATCTGGGTTTTCAGTGAGTGAAAACACCACATACATTTACAACTTAGCCAAGATTTGACAGGGCTTGCTCGACTTGGTATGTAGCGTTTTGTGGACTGGTTTGAGTCCTGACATGCCCACGTCTGAAGAAAAGTGCTCAAATGATAAGAGATAAGGGCACTGTTCTGTTGGTTTCAGTTTTCAGTGGAAGACAGCTGAAAGTGGCAAACATTATGAGCTTATTCTTTTGCAGGGCTTTTGATCCATGCTGGAAGGTGAGCATTTTCTAGATACTGAGAGCTAACAAGATTCTTTGTGTAAATAGTTATATTCTGATTAGATGAGTGATATTTCAGGCCTGAGAATTTTCCTCAGTTGATAGGAAGTCCTGCTTTTCTGGGTCAAACAGAGCTAAAGTGGATTTCTGTGGAAAGTGAGTCTTTCTCTCTTTGAAGGGAATACCTTTAGGACACACTGGAGTTGCAGTGGAGATCTGCTCTTAACCAATCTTCCTTCATTTGAAAAAAAATAATGAAAATGACGAATGAACAAACAGAATAAAAACATCCTTTTGTAATTCAGCCAGAGCTGTAGCGTAGATTTGTTGATTTGTGTTTTGATGAGAATCTTATTCCTTTCGGAGGGAATCCTTCTTTACCAGTCTTTCAGAGCCATATCAGAGAGAGAGAGTTGTTGATTTCTTTGCAGACACTATTTCTTTGTGTGTGAAATTTCTTTGTCTTTTGTATTCCATTTGACATGACTTGATCTTTGTTTATGGATGTTGGTGATAACAGGATTACTATACACATAAACACACTCTTCCCCAGACCGTCCCACTTCCCTCCCCATTTTGTTTTCTGGAGAGGTGAAGGGGGTGGGGAAAGGGTGATGGGCTTTAACGTACCCATAAGTAGTACCTGACACCTGGGGTTGTGTCTGCTGCCCACCCACAGTGAACTACCTGCTGCTGGAAAGCCTGGACCTGTACATGTCACGGATGACCTCCTCCATGTCGAGGCTTTTCCCCAGCCACATCACAGACCTGGAGAACCGCCTGCTGAAGATCTTCCTGCCTGACAATGAGGGCAGGAGGCCGGTGCTTGGTGAGTTCAGCCTGAAATGGTCCACGATCTTTGTTCCGAGGTAACCGAGGGAAGAAGAGTAATGAGCAGTGTATGTTATTGTCCAGGGAAGAGCAACTTGTATACATCATAGTCTAGGGAAATAGAGTCGTAACCTGCGTTTATTATTGTCAAAAGAACGAGTGAAGTAACATGTGTGCATCATTGTCCATGGAAGAACCGTAATACCCTGTGTTGATTACTGTCCCAGCAAGGAGAGTAATGAGCTGTGTATGTTACAGTCCAGGGAAGAGCAACTTGTGTACATTATTGTCTAGGGAAATAGAGTCGTAACCTGCGTTTGTCATTGTCAGAGGAAGGAGCTTAGTAACCCATGTGTGCTATTGTCCAGGAAACGACAATAGTACCCTGTATTTATTATTGTCCAGAAAAGGAGAGTAGTAACCGCATATGTTATTGTCCTGGGAAGCAGAGTCATGTCCTGTGTATATTATTGTCAGGGGAAGGAGCGTTGTAACCTGTATGCGTGTTATTGGTAGGGAAGGCAGGTAATATCCTGTGTTTATCATTGTCCAGGAAAGGACAGTAGTATCTGTTTATATTATTGCTCAGGGCAGAAAAGTAGTAACCTATGTTTCTCATTGTCCATGGAAGGACAGTGGTAACCTCTGTGTATCGTCTTCCAGAGAAACAGTGAGTGACCTGTGTATAATATTGTCCAGGGAAACAGTGACCTGTGTATAATATTGTCCAGTGAAACAGTTACCTGTGTATAATATTGTTGAGGGAAACAGTTACCTGTGTATAATATTGTTGAGGGAAACAGTTACCTGTATATATTATTGTCCAGGGAAGAAAGTAGTAAACTGTATGAATTACTGTCTAGGAAAGCAAGTTGTAACCTGTAATCAAACATTGTCCAGGGAACGCGAATCGCTACTCTATGGATCCCAAATGGCGCCGCCTTGTACTGTTCTATGAGTTCATTCATGCAGATACTGGACGGGGTTGTGGAGCCAGGTAATTTTTGCTCTGCACAACGCAGTACAACATGACACACATGAAAAGACAGCTGAGCACACCCGAAGGCAGAAGGCAGCACATAGATTTAGACTGCACTCCAGTTACTGTAAGAACTAGACCATCTCTACAGGTTCACACCACATAACATGATAAGACACAGCATAAAACCAGCTTATCACAGTCCATGACAACTTTAAAATCTAGAGCCCCATGCTAGTCAGCATAAATGCACAAGTTCATCTGCTTTTAAAATTCAGCTTAAGATCTGTTCTGACATTCTTCCTCTCCTCAAAAGACTTGCTGTCTGGCTGGTGTGTGTGTGTGTGTGAGTGGATGAGCATTTGTTTGTAGGTAAATGTGTGCATATGTATTTGGAGATAGGTGTGTTTAGTGGATAGAATGTGAAACGTGTACCAGTCTGCCGTTGTGTGTCAGAGGATATGCGACAATAGGCTTATAATGTGCATCATCATGACGGTTCATATTTGCTGGGTTTTCATTTGTTTGCACATTGAACACGGTCCTAGTTCATCCCTTTTTTTTTTTCTCATTTCCATATTTGTACAGCTGAGCCTGAATACACAAGAACTCGGCTTAAAACAATCTGGAGTAATTTTATGAAGTGACTGCAGAGATCTGATAATTTGAGTGCTCACATGTGCTAGTACCAAAGTAACAAAGCTGGCGCACTCACATATTTTTCATGTTACCCAGTAATGCTCATCTCTAATATGCATACACTTAACAAAGTTGTGATTGAAATGCTGAAAAATGTAACAGCTGAAGGGTGATAGATCTTGTTGATGTGTGTTCCAGCCATCAGACAGGCTGGACGGCTGCTATCTTGGAGATCATCTACCGGCTTCACAAATAGTCCTGATTCACACCGGCAGCACGCCAGTTCAGATCAAAGCTGTAAACACATCCGTTCCTGATTCTCCTGATTACAAACAAGACCAGCAGAATCACTTTGCAGGATGTATCCATTCTGTATTTTGTCACACTTTTACTCCAGGTGGTGATTTCCCTCTTCATGTCTTCCAGCGTTTGAAGTGTCTATACATTTTGTGGAAGTTGGAAATTTGCATTTGTGAAATCTTCAAGTTTCAGTGTTGGGTGCAGTGTGCTTGCTGTTCTGGATCTGCCATGCTAATGTCCTCTTGTCCTGTTGGTGAACGAGTTGTTAATAGGATGAAGCACATTTTCTCCTTGAGCTAACGGATGGTAGAACATCTCCTGGCTTCTATCTGTTCCAAGTCCAAGCAGTTAATGCAGCACTCAAAAGGCAGGCAAGTCTTATGATACATGAAGGGGAAACAACCTTCTGGATAATTCATTATTCAGTCAAAACTTTGACCCGGATGTCAATGCCAGCTTGAGTAAAATAAATCAAATGTGTGATGAATAACTGTTAGATGGGTTGATAGAAGTTGATAAAATTTAGAAAAAAAAAAGGGGGGATGCATACAGATTGTACAGTTTGGACTGGAGTTGACGGGGGGGGGGGGGGGGGGGGGGGCACCTATTTTTCGCCTACAAACTGCTGAAGGAGTCGGTGGAAAAACCGCTGTTGTTGATCTCATATTGGTGTGTTGTGGTGTGCGTATGTATGTATGTATATGAATGTACATATGCAAGCATGTAGTGAAACCGATTGTAAAAACATTTGCATATTATGTCATGCAGACTGTGAAAGTATGTCTTGTTTTCTTCAGTTTTCATGCATTGTTTTTGACTGTTTTGTGATGGCCGTGTACATCAGGAGTTAATGAGGTTAAAAAATAATCGTTATTCATGTGCTTCCTAAGTTTTTTCTACTTCAAGATGAGAATCTTTTCTGAACAAAGCATGCTGTTCCAAAATGTCCTTTGCATGGGGGGAAAACAGCTTGGGCATCAAACTGTGTATGCCATTTAGTACACAATGTCTGGATTTTTAAGAGTTTGCGTGAACACACAAGGCATTTTGGCCATCTGTGTTAAAGCATGGCTGCTTTCATATGATGCAGTCCATTTGGCACTGAAAATAATCACACCAAATGCAAGAGAGATATATACTAATATGAAGATGATGATGGTCTTGAACTCTTCCTGATGTTACGGATGATCGAAATGAATACTGTTGATTGCAACGCCAGAATGTGTGTGCTGTCTTCTGGATACTGAATGCCAAATGGAAGAGAACCAGCGACCTTAAAAAAAAAAAATGTTAGCGGGAAATACAACATTTTGAGAATGGAAAGAATGAAAAGATGTTTGCCAAGACCCCAGTCCTAGCAGAAAAGTAATCACAGCTTTAGTGGGCAGAGTCCTGCCATACAGGCTCCACTGAACAGCACCAAGGTGACTGAGACGCAGCAGTCTGGGTGCGGCTGTGTTTGGGCTGGCCAGGCCGGGCAGTGTGGGAGTAATGTTTCTGAGTGGATACAGAAGATCAAACAGCCAAATGAAATAAAAGGACACCATCAAAACGAATCAGTAGCAGTGCAGTGTCTCCTTTGGTGGGTTGCACCTGTGATGATCTGATACCGATTGCTCCCTGTGGACTGCCAGTTCTGGAGCTGCAGCATGACAAGCCTGTGTGTGGTTGTGACTAAGCTCACTGGACTGAGCAGCGTGAATGTTATGGCACAAAGGGAGGGCTAGGGAGATGATATTGCACTAGGAAACCAACAACAACAAAAAAAAAAAGGGGGGGGGGGGGGTGATGATGAGTAAATCAAAGGAAAAAAGGCAGACTTGAATACTGCTTTTGCATAGTGGAATTTAAATGTGTCACATATTCCAAGGCACAGTCTTTGTGTATGAAAAGGTTGGGTTTTTTTTTTTAAATCAAAGGTTGCACTGAATATTTCGAAACGCATTGTTCACCCACCCACCCTTCCCCCTCCCCCTAGAAAAATAAGATTTTATGAAAAAAAACGTACACATTAAACCTCACAAACCCTGAACGTTATCCGCCTGCACTGCACAACTGGTGCAACATTGTGGGAGGTGCAAGTTGGAGACCCAGTGTAGTTTTTTTATAGGCTCTCTGCCTTGGGTATGAGGATCTCACCTCTCTTGACTCCCTAGAAAGAAGGAAGTGGGGAAGAGGGAGGATGTCTCTCAGTCAACTTATCGTCGTCTTCTATGTGGTCTCTCTTTTCGGTTTTGCTTCTTTTCCTGCTTTTTGAGATTTGTCGGTATTTGAGGACTCTGTCATTTTTTTGTTTGTTTTTTGAAAGAGACAACTGTTGGCTTAGAAGGC
>CM065739.1:28503608-28518608 GCA_033310375.1 Conus canariensis
TCTAGATCCTCAGTGACAGGGCACAACGTGATTTCACGCCTTTCTTAAACGCCGAGTCCCATACCCAGTTTGGGGATAACCGTTGGGGTTGGTCACATCCGCGTCAACTGTTCCAAATAGCGCTATCAGTTTAACTCGATGCATGAGGAGGGTCCGCCCTACACGCTGTGAGTGAGTGCACCTGTGTAGATAAGCCCTCGACTGGGCCAACCCTGTTCATTCTGCACAGCTAGTCCCGCCCACTTTTGTAATTGGACTCCTTTTCCACTGACAACCTGTCACTCTTCTGGCTACCCCCCATGATGATATCGTCCCCTCCCGTAACTAGTGTGCCCTACCAAGCGCAGACCTCACCAACAGGCAGTTATAAGCTTAGTTACGTGGCCAAACTCCAGTGAATAAAGATAACCATAATGATAATGATGATAATAATAATAATAATAACGATAATAGAAAGAAGAAGAATTAGATGTATACCAGAGTGGTGAATTTTCATTTCCCCATCCCTCCCCATCTGTAAGATAATGATAATAATGATGATAATTATTATTATTATTATCGTTATTATCATTATTATAGTATACCAGAATGGTGAATGTTCATCTCACCATCTCTAAGATCTGCCCAAGTGTTATTTTCACTACACTAAGCCTGTTATTTTGACTTCACTAAGCCTATCAGTCTCAAACCAGTGGTATTTACTTTCTCACTCTTGTGACTATGCGTCGCTTCGTATTTATGCCTATGCAGATTTATTATATCTTTATACCAATGTTTGGTTGAATTTGCCAAGATGATTAACCGACACCTCTGCTACAAGAACTGCATTAAAGTGATTAATTAAACCGCCAAATTATTTCACTGAGTAACTGAGTGCATTCCCCTTCCGGATTAATCAACTTGGTTTTGTCAGTGTCTGTCCGTACTGCTAAGGAAAAGAAAATATAGGAAAAGAAAGAAACAAAGAAAAGAAAGACTCGCCCCTTTGGGCAGGGACTGAAGTGGAGATAGTGAGTTAGACGTACAACGTCTAGTACTATAGTAGGTCTCATTATGCTAAGTACGATCGTACTTTCCTAAAAGTTTAGAAGGCAATTTGAGGACCTTTGCAGTCAGAGCTCAGGGTATTACGGTAAACTCCAGGCTCTGTTGACTCCACAGAAGACCTGGGCTTCCAGGCTTGGACCTCCTGCCCTTCATTTTTAGCAGCAACTTTCAGGCACTGGAGACCGGACATCCAGACCAGTAAGCCATCAAACTGGTGACGTTCCCCATCCGGAGAAAGACCCTTCTACATCGTAGCAGCTTCGTTCAAGTTAAAAAGTCTACGGAGTCTTGAAGCTGCAGCTGAATTTGATGTCACTAAATGATGAGAAAAACTGTGTAGACGATGGCCCAGCAAATGAGAAGCCAAACCAAGCCCCGTCTAACAAGTATTTTTGTTTCTATTTTCGTTTGTTTGTTTGGTTGGTTGGTTGGTTGGTTGTTGTGTTTTGTGTGTGTGTGTGTGTGTGTGTGTGTGTGTGTGTGTGTGTGTTGTTTTATTTGTTTTATTTGTTTTATTAATTCACGAATTCAAAGCTGTATACGTGAAAATTTTACTGACGTTGTGTAAGTCTGTACTGTATCAATTGATCCGGTATCATCTCTGATTTATCCCCGTTTCCATTCTGCCTGTCAATGTGGAACACAACTCTAGGGTGACTCAGCCTGTGCGAAATTGAGAAACATGTGATTCAAATGTGCAAGTAGGTTACTGGGAAGTTGCCCCGTCCATCACTGGTGAGTGAGAGAGAGGAAATGAACTTTCAGTCAGTTACTTCCGCGTCTCTCCCTACAGGACCCACCCAAACTCTCTCTCTCTCTCTCTCTCTCTCTCTCTCTCTCTTCTCTCTGTGTTGTGTGTGTGTGTGTGTGTGTGTGTGTGTGTGTGTGTGTGTGTGTGTCTTTATCGTTCTGTCAGTCTCATCCTTCTTCTTCTTCCTCTTCTCTCTCTCTCTCTCTCTCTCTCTCTCTCTCTCTCTCTCTCTCTCTCTTCATTGTGTCTGTCTCTCTGTCGCTTTCTCCGTCTCCTTCTTCTTCTTACCCTCCCCTCTCTCTTTCTCTCTCATTCTCATTCGCACACATGCACTCTCTCCCTCCCTCTCTCTGTGTGTGTGTGTGTGTGTGTGTGTGTGTGGTGTGTGTGTGTGTGTGTGTGTCCCCTCTCTTTCTTTCTCCCCCCCCCCCTCTCTCTCTCTCTCTCGCACACACATGCACTCTCTCTCTCTCTCTCTCTCTCTCTCTCTCTCACACACACCACACACACACACACACACACACACACACACACACACACACGATAGTGAAAATACCCCATAGATGGACTACCGCAACCAAGCTGGGGATGTATATTGAGGAAGTCACAATGAGACGAAAGTCGACTCTTGACAAGCAATACAAACGGATCTGTTCACAAGATAGAAGTTGATGGCATCCATACAAATGATGTCAGTTAAGGATTTAACATCAATCTCACAGTTTAATGCACTCCACTCCCCCATCTTTTTTTCCAACACCAACCCCCTCACCGTAAACTCCATCACTTAAGATAACCCCCCCACCCCCTCAAATTGTTGCCAGAATGACGGAAGAATTGTGTGCCCACACTAATTTTTTTTTTGTTTTGTCTTTTACCCACAAGTTATTGATCCATTTTTCTAGGACGAAAAACTTCGTTTCGGCTGAAAGCGAGCTTATTATGGACTTCCGTTATAGACCTAGTGTCGTATTACATGACGTCAAACCTTCCATGTAATCTGGTGCGTCTTCCGCCATATGCGGGTCTGCTTCCGGATCTACTATATGTCTCTTGATGTATCTCCAAAACTATCACAGATACGTCAAAACTGTTTGTAGCCAACCAAATTCCAGTTGCCACATTTACGGTTTAGAAGTTGCAGGTTTTCCCCACACTTTGTACCAATGCAGTGATCTGTTTCCCACGCCCTTCCCCTAGTATGAATGGCATTCTGTTCCCTGGATCCGGAGTGCAAACCAGATCTGAAATCTTACAAATTCGTTGATCACTACATCTGTTAAACCTGATTGTTATATGGACATCAAGGTATTATTTCTTATGAAAAAAAAATGACGGAAATACTTGCCACGAAATCGGGAAAAACCTGTGCTTTTTGGTTCTATGTTCTCTCTCTCCTCTCTCTCTCTCTCTCTCTCTCTCTCTCTTCATTACAGAGGCGTATCTTTGTGTGATATCAGCAGTAAAATGCATAGTGCAGTTATAAACAACAGACTTCAAGAATGAATTGAAGAGTATAGTTTGACAGGCGAATACCAAGCGGAAGAAGGCATTCTACAGTTGACCATAATTATGTTTACTTTGTTAGCATTAATACAAAAACAGTTTTGTTTCAATCATACTCATTGCCTTTATTGATTCTGAAAAGGCGTATGATTCTATTGAAAGGGATTTGTTATGGCTGATCCCTTTGAAAGAATGAGATTAAAGGTTAGTTACAAGTACAAGTATAATCGTGCTATGTTCATAAATATAAAAGCTATGGTCAGATGTGGAGTTAAATTGACTGAGCATATTAATTGTACTCATGGGGTAAAACAAGGCGACGCTTGCAGCCCTATAAACTTCTCTTTATTTATCAATGAATTAGTATTAGAAGTTATAAGTAGCAGACTTGGTGCAACATTTACACATGATTACTTTGAGCTGTTTGTATTATTGCTGGCTAATGATATAGCTTTGTAGCTGAAACAGTTATTGGTCTGCAAACATAGATAAATAGTTTGTATCGTGCAGTGTCAACACTACATTCGAGGGTGAATATGAATGAAAGTAATTTTGTTGTACTTAGGAAAGATGAGGGGGGGGGGGGGTATCTGCTAAGGAGAAATGACTTACAATGGAATAATTCCGCCTGTTGTCAGTGTGTAGAAATACTTGGGAATAATATACTTTTCTACAAGACTTAGTTTTGTGGCGGTGTGTAATAACCTTTGTAGTCGAGCCTAAATGCTTTGTTATGCATTTTGCAAAATTTTCATGAGTTGAAAAATGATTCTCTGAAGACATTTCTAAAATCATTTGATTCACAGACTCAGCCAATGGTTCAGTACGGTGCGGAATTATGGGGACTGGATAACGCAGCCTTACATTGCAAAAAAAAAAAAAAAAAAAAAAAAAAAAAAAAAAAAGTGCATTTGTTTGTTATCAAACGATTCCTAGGCGTCTGCTTCCGAATATCTAATGATCTAGTGTATGGAGAAATGAACAGGTATCCTAGTTACAGAAATTCTGTCATAAAATGTGTTAGGTTTTGGTTAAAATTAACAAGAATGGAAGAGCACAGATTACCATATAAGGCTTATCGTATGTTGTTTGATTTGGACGAGCGTGACAAAAGAAACTGGGTCAAAAATCTCCGTTGTAAATTATATAGGTATAGGTCTGGTTATGTCTGGCTGAACCAAGGGATTGATGCAGTTAATGATTTTCTTCGAATTTTTAGAGATTGGCTGATTGCATGCACATGGCATGAACAAAATTATCATGCGAGAAATAGTGAAAGATTTCATCATTACAGGTCTTTTTGTACTGTACCTAATGTTGAAACTTATCTGTTGCTGAAACTGGACAGGAATTTAAAGTGTGAAACTACTAGATTCAGACTTGGTATTTCTGAAATTGCAGTACACTAGTACCGTCACCGATTCCTTAACGATGCAGATGCACAACGCCAACTTTGCAGAGGGAGACAGAAAGTGCATTTTGTATTATGTTGTCCTGTCCTGCAAAAAACAAAAAAAAAGAGCTGAGTGTATACCGTTGAGCTATTACAACTTCAGCTTAGCATTTCTTTTTTGCATACTCGTGAACTACTCGTGGACAGCCAGCCAGAAATTTGTCGATTTATTTATTTAAAGCATTCAAAAGGCGGTCTTTTATGTTACCCTCGGAAGTTTCTGAATAAATCTAGATTATGTTTGAGTGTAGCTCTTATCATGCTTATATGATTGTATTTTCCTGAGCCCCTTCATGAGGGGCAATGTCTCTCTCTCTCTCTCTCTCTCTCTCTCTCTCTCTCTGCTGTTATCAGACTCAAATGGTTTCGTTCTTGGGCAACACTGATTCATCTTTCCACCAAGTTTGGTTAAAATCGGTGCCGCAGCAGTGTTTGTGTAAGGTTGTTGACCGACAAACAAACAATCAGACGCGGGCGAAAATAAAAGCTCCTTGGCGTAGGTAATTATGGTCAGTGAGACTAGTCTGCAACTGGGGGAGAGGGAGGGGGGGGGGGGGGGGGCGGGGGGGGGGGGGGGGGGAGTCTGCACTACAGTCTCCGAGTGTGTGTATGTGTGTGTGTGTGTGTGTGTGTGCGTGCGTGCGTGCGTGCGTGCGTCTGTGTGTGTGTGTGTGTGTGTGTGAGAGAGAGAGAGAGAGAGAGAGAGAGAGTGTGGTGTGTGTGTGTGTGTGTGTGTGTGTGTGTGTGTGTTGAGAGAGAGAGAGAGAGAGAGAGAGAGAGAGAGAGAGAGAGAGGAGAGTGTGTGTGTGTGAGTGTGTGTGTGTGTGTGTGTGTTTCCCCACCTGCTTTGCCCGCCGACAAGGTCTTGCAGAGCAGCTAAATCAATCATCTAGGGAATGTTGTTTTGTACATTTTTATCAGTATTTGTGACGTCTAAAGGATTTTCATTTATTTGTTGGAAATCCACTTGTATGTTTCGCATTGTGTGTGAAAGAAATGTTTCTTTCCATCTTGTTTTGTTTATTTGCTTGTAGTCTGGCTCACAACACTGAACCAAACAACGCGCAGTGCTCGCCTTTCACGCATGTAAACACCCTCACCTCCGTATTTGGGATTGGCTTCCCCAATTAGACAGTGGCAGTCTTTTGTTACGGCCTTATTGGACAGACACTGCCTAAATGGATAAAACGTGATTTGATTGGCGCATGGGGGTAGAGGATGGGGGTGAGGGTGAGGAGGGGGATGACGTCACTGAACAAAACGATTTCGCGGTGGCCGAGTTATTCTTCGTAACACTCTCGTCCCCGTCAGGGACTGGCCACCCCAACAAGACTGACAACATAGCACGTGGTCTGGTGGAATAAGCCCTAGGTTCTTGAAAGACCTGGAGGCGAGGTTTCTCCAGAGCTTAGACTGCTTTACCGACCCGTCCACAAAACAGGTATTATTCCACAGGGACTGGAAGACTTCATCATCACTTTTGTCATTAAGAAAAAAAAAAGCGAGCTTTACAGACCCGAGAACTACAACTACTCGATCTCCCTCACCAGCACTGAACATGTCGTGTACAACACGAGAAAGGGATTTGCAGAGGTTGATAGTATCCTGTGTGAGAAACAGCATGGATTCAGAAGGCCGATATCGATCATTAAAACGCCAGATGAAGGGACAGTTGAACGAGCTTCCAGTCCATATAGAAAACAAGGGGGAAAGTCTTCCACACCCTCCCTCCCTCCCCCTGATCCAAAGGCTTTGGTGCTGCTAGGCCGGTAAACATCCGGATTTCCCACTTCTTGGCCTACATTCAGCAGGCACTGGTCTTGGGTGGCACGTTTTATCCAATGTCGTCTTGGTGGAGGTGCGAGTCCCTAAGAGTTCAGTAACAAGCCTTGCACTGTTCCTCGTCAACGTTAACGACCTCCCCGGACAGGTGTCCTCGTCCAAAAGATTTCGCTGTTGGTGACACATTGTGCCACGGGAGAGTCAGCTCTTCCAGGATCGTGAAGTACTCCAGCAGGATCCAATGGCAAGCTGTGAGGAAGACGTCCTTCTACTCCGAAAATGCCAGACTCCCACATCACCAGGAGGACAAATCTACAAATCTCTGCATACCATTTCAATTCACGGCTAGAAAATGAAAATAAGAAAGGAGACTTAATACTTCGACATCACATTCAGATCTCAGATGGACACCTGTATTTCTACAACACCAGCAAAGCCGCAAGATCATTCCTTTTCTTCCCTGTAGTCTGAAGGTGAGCTCAGCTGACTGAAGGACAGAGTCCACCAAACACTTAACGGCCGATACTAGAGTGTGCCGTGACAGTCTTGGACCTGACCTGCACAGCCAGCGACATCAGCAACACAGGAAAAGTACGGTGCCATGCTGCCTGTTGGGTGGTGAATAACCACTGATAAACATCCAAGAGTGGAAGATAAATTCACCCGGGTATACTAGATTCCACTGACAGAGGAGAACAGTCCGAAACTCAGTGATGATGAAACAGAGGCTATCACTGTATTAGATTCTCTAACACCGTTTCCACCAATACTGTTCCGTCTCTCCTGATGGCTGTTTCACTAAATAACATCTTGAATTTTCTCACACGCTGCACAATTTTGGCTTCCTGTTCGAGGAAGATCGGACATTAAATCAACATATGAAAACATGTACAGCAGCATACATTGAAATCAGATGTATCAGTTCCATTCGCCAATATTTCACAGGTGACGCATCCAAAACCCTTGTAATTTCTTCCATCCTGTTCAGACTGGACTAGTGTAATCCCTGCTAGCTAACGATCCACTGACATCCACAAAACCACGCCAATATATCCGGAGTGTTGGTGCGTGGGTCATTTATAGATCTTGTAAGACTAGATGTACATCAGAAGTTCATTGGTTTCCAGTAGAACAGAAAATTAGTTACGAAATGTGATGTGTATGCATTCAGAGCGTTACTGGAAAGGTTCTTCTGCATTTGTCTGAGCTACTTGAAACCTGCACTCCATCCAGAAGTCTTCGGTCGTCTGCTGACAATGATTATTATGCAAACCGGTGGACGCACCTTTGTGCCTAAACCAACCAAATCTGGAATCCATTGCCTTTTCCTATCTACCATCGCTCTTTTCTTTCCGCCTTCAAATCGAATGTGAAGACCCGTCTTTCAGGCATTATTTGCTTAGATACCTCCAAATGGATCTTGTCTTTTGTTATTGTTTTTGTTTACACACATGCACATGTGTGTATGTTGCATCGCAGAGAGAGAGAGAGAGAGAGAGAGAGAGAGAGAGAGAGAGGAGAGAGAGAGAGAGAGAGAGAGTTTATTCCCAAGAATAACAGATAAGCAAAAAGATGCTTTGTTTTTTTTGCATCGACCATTGTCCCTGTATGGACTGAGGATACCAACACATCAGTACTATTACATAATATAAACCTGATTATAACAAAACAGTAATGATTTGTATTATCATAAAAGAAAACATACATACTAAAACTGTACGTTTTCATACACAACACACACACACACACACACACACACACACACACACACACACACACACACACCCTCCCTGCGGAAAGAGCGTATAAGAAGCAACCGTCATCATAATTTTATCATCAGCACTACCCAGTCATGTTCAAGTACACAATCACACATTCATATTCAACATTCTTGTTCGTCATGCAAGATGGGTTTTCATGTCAGTGAGGAACAGGTGATAATGTGGTTGTCGAAGGCACACACACACACACACACACACACACACACACACACACACACACACACACCACGCACACACACACGCACACACGCACACACACACACAGAGACTCATGTGTGTGTGGGGGGGGGGAGGGGGGGGCAAGAAAAAAGAAATTAAAAAGTGGAAGGAAAGCTCAAACATATAAAGTGAGGAAAGAGAAAGAGTAAAAGAAAGAGAAAGAACAGTAACACGACTATCCAGCCTATCCATCCCTGAAAAAGTACAAGTGATAGAGAGAGAGAGAGAGAGAGAGAGAGAGAGAGAGAGAGAGAGAGAGAGAGAGAAGACAGACAGACAGACAGACAGAGAGAGACAGACAGATAGACGTGTGTATGGAAGTGTGCCGTGCGAATGTTGGTTAAATCAATATGCATGACTGGTTTATGCGAGCTGTCTGTGCATTTCAATGGGTTTTTTTTTTTTTTTTGTATATGTGTAAAATGTTTGAAATATGTTGTTTGGCCTTACATGAACTGTAAACTGTATAGTCTATTCGTAAACTGTCTGTACTACTTATCATTATTTTTACAATATGTCTGTATCATAAAGCGCTATTGGCTTCAGAAAGCTCAGTATAAATGTCCATTATCATATGGCACCCATGTGTCGGAAGAGCTATGAAAATGGAACGTCGACAGTAACGAAAATTTACATCGAGTATGTTATGAATTAATTTCCTTCCTTCTGTCTTTCTTTCGTTCATTCATTAATTCATCCTGCTATGTAATCGCTCATCAATCTATTCATTAATTCATCGATTCATCAATTCATTCATTGGTTCGTTCATTCATTAATAGTCGCGAGACCTTTTTGTTTGTTTTGTGTCCGAGCACCTGTGGTCGAATGGAATGCGAAGGCGGAACTGAAAGGGAGCGCGCATGCGTAATCATTCTGCTTATTTTGCAGTGTTGTTTGTGTGGGAGAGACAGAGACGAGGCATCCTCATGTCGGTTGCTACACGCTGTTGCTTGTTGTGCTTGTGCTGTGGGATTGCTTACGCAACAGTTTACACACGACAACGATGACTTGACACCGATACTCAGTGAAGCACCGTTGCGCTTTACTCTTGTCTGTTATTGTTGACATCACCCATTCATAATCGTAAAAAAGAGGAGAACATGTGACAGAAGTCGACTTCTCAATGGCCACCATTGTGAACGGGGAAGTAGAAGGTGAGATCGCCACCACTGAATTCTGCGAACGGCATGCCTCAAGTTCAGCTCAAAATTTTGTTCAACATTTTCTTGCCTTCGATCGGAACACACCCTCTGTTGGAAGATCAAGAGATCCGTACGATTATGCCAAGAAATTTACAGAATTTTTCCTCCGCCATTTCGAATACGAACTAAAACGATCATCGTTTGTGAGTGAATCACTCGCGGAAGTAAATAACTCCAACCACCGTGAAACGACCAACTTGACCGGCTCAGAGGTCGTTCGACTTCGCAGAGGAGCTCACAATGGGGAAACCGACGACTACGCTGACCAGGAGAGCAACTCGGACAGAGGGGTCAGCCCAGGTCGCAAGAACCAGAAAGGAATTTTACGCCGGCTTTCCTTCAAAAATATTCGCAAATCAAGACTTTTCAAGCAGACATCGGAGGACGTGGAGAGCGGCGGGGGCTGTGGCGAACCCCCGCATGCACACCATCACAATAATAATCATCACAGAAAGTCGTCAAAATACAAAGAGAAGAAACACAAAGGGAAGCTTATGAACAGCCGGAATGAGGGAAGTATTAAAAGAGAAGGAACTGTCCACGTTCTGCAGCCTGGAGAGGATTCTAAAGGCAGATCAAAGTGGGAAAAGACTCGGTTGGTGCTTGTGAAAGCGACAGGAGGATATCTTTTGGAGTTTTACTCTCCTCCAAAGGTAATAGTTGAATTGTTTTGGTGAATTTAAATGTCTTGTTTGTTTCTCGACCACGCATGTTAGAAATCCACACAATGGTTCACCTCTGAATCAGATGAATCTTCAGCAATCTCATCAGATTATACTCAGATTTATTTCTCACAGCATTCATATTGGCCTCACACACAAATTGACCAGTTGCCACCGTTAGTGATCTTTAATTCAGTGTCACTGTCAGTACTTGGGTTATATATTTATACTATTGCTACTGAATTAAATTATTCAAACTGCGTCCCCAGTAGTATAGCGTATCAACTATCGAATACAAATTTTACAATGTGCAGTGTGTGTGTGTGTGTGAGGGAGGGAGGGAGGCAGAGAGAGAGAGAGAGAGGGGGAGGGGGGTGAGTGAGTGTGATTCTGCTCTGATACTTGTGTTATATGAAAATATTTATAAAGCAATAAGTTATGTGATTTAATTTTCAAAACATACATGTATTAACCCAAAGTATGGGTGTCATGTTTGTCCAACCCAGTATGGATCAAAATGAATTCTGTGCCAAAACTGCTGTCAGATGTATTAGGTCAACGAGTATATATATTGGGTCAATCCCAGTCTACTAAATCAGTGAATGTTAATTATTTGTATGGTAATACACAGACCAGCATGTGTGTGTGGGATTTATCCGGCAGGAGACCATTTTTTTGTTTCAAGTACTGCTTGACTTACCATGTTATTGATAAATCACAGAGATTCTTTCCTTTTTTTTTTTTTTTTGAATCATGATCATCATCATCCGCATAATTGTTCTTGTTAGAATTGTTTAACGATTGTGGAATGTGAACTTTAAAAAATGAATCAGGGATTTGTATTCCTGATTTCCTGTGTGTGGAAGTTTAAGATGAAGATGTAATGAAAAAAAAAAAATGCACATGTGTGACTGTGTTTATGTGTGAGGAAGAGGGGGTGGTGGGTGGATGGGACCCAGGTTGTTTGAATCGGTATTTGAAATGATATGAAAATTATATGGAACCTATTTGTTAATGTTGTGCTTATAAAAACAAATCTGTCACACACACACACACACACACACACACACACACACAATAATACACCCAAACATACTTGTGCATAAAGATGCAAACGTCTGCTTAGGTACGTACACGCAGTGTGAGTGCAATATCATGGTGTGGGTGTAGGGGGGAGGGTGTGTGTGTGTGGGTTGATGGAGGCGGGTTAGAGCTTAAGAGAATATGACTCTGAAGGGGTTGTCGAATCATGATGTTTGAAGTGAATTATCAAGAAGGTCTTGAATTTGTGTGCATGAAGAAGTAGCCCTGGATGTAAGTTGTAATCGTTGAACATTCCTACTGATATGTGTTTGGACATCTTGGTTCTTCTCGTAGAGGTTTCAAAGTTTTAAACGCAACTTAGACATGTACCTTGCTAGAACTGTGTCGACTGACAGCACTGACAAATTCTAATGTCAGTTCCACAATATATGAAGATGAACGTAACTTTGCATGAAATGCTGCCATACTCTTGTGCACAGGAAACCATGAAAATAACCTATGTTGTGAATCGTGCTCATGCTCACCATGCCAAATCCTCACAACCTAATTGGTGTTTTGCTGTAACGAAAAAAAAAGATGGAAGAAAGGGAGAATAAAACCATTCACTCATAGAAATTTTCTGAAATCAACACAGTCACGTACTTGGTCATCCAGTATCACTTGACTATGATATGTTGGGTCAACAATATATTTGACATATCTTGACCCAATATGTGGTCTCATCTTAGGTTGGATCATTGGCATAGATCTTTATGGGTCCCTTTATTGGGTCAAACCTGGTACATATTTGGTCAAATCACATGTACACACGTATCCACACAGACACACACACACACAGACACACACACACAGACACACACACACAGACACACACACACACACACACACACACACACACACACACACACACACACACATAAACACACATGCAAGCACATACATGCACGCACAGACACACACACACACACACACACACATACACACACACACACACACAAAACATACATGCATACACACACACATCACATCACATCCCACCACACACCACACACACACACACACACACACACACACACACACACACACACAAAACATGCATGCATACACACACACATCACATCACATCCCACCACACCACGCACGCACACACACACACACATACACACACACACACACACACACATACACACACACACACACACACACACACACACACACACACACACACACACTCGCACACATTCTCACTGGCTCGCTTAACTACTCGCTTATTTAAAGATGAGTTTATGGAGTAAACTACAAAGTTTATGCAGTATGGATGATGCTGTTAGTGATGATGACCTGGTAAGTGGTGGTATCATTTGTGGGATGATAATGTAACAATACATACACACTTGTAGTTTATTACACATCAGATCTGGTGAATTCTAAACAGGATTTCCAGAGAATCACTTGGGACAGGAATTCTAGGTTTTTAAGGAAAAACAGTTTAGTGGTTTTAATTTTAATTTGATTTAATTTTTATTTGACCAAGAGCAAAAAGGTGGGCTCAGACTACTCAGAGACAGGGACAGTTTTTGGATGACAGTAAATTGTGACCAAATTATCTGGTCCAAATAACTCGGTAAGATTTCTTTTTAACGTGGTCACTTAATTAATATTTTAAGATCTTGCATATATTTGATATGAAAAATATTGTTTTATAATTCATTAATGATTTTATGAACCTTGCTGTCTTATTTGCAGAATGATCAGTCTTAGAATCTGAGAATTACGTTTGTAAGATGTAAACAGTCTTCAAGTCCAAATTTCAAACTAGTGTGTGTACCAGACAGTGCTTTCAGATACACTGAAGCTGACTGTGATCTCTGTAGATTTAATTATCAGTTCACAGTCAAGAGTTACTTTGTCGTGCTGCGGTGTGATAACTTGTTATCAAAGTTCTGTGGAAGGTTTTGTTTCTGTTTTCCAAACTGCATTAGATTTGTCGTAAACATGACGTGTACAACATAACACAGAGCATCTTTTTACCAGACAAAATCTGGAATATATGTATATATACGTCTGAATTTTACCATTTTCCACCACTTCATTGAAAGCAAGGCATGTTTATTTAAACCAATTCATATTCCGACCAGAGTTCAGTGGTTACTTGTCAAATTGAGTGATTCTGTTTGTAGGGCGTGTGTCGTATGTCATTATTTCTCATTTGATGTACTTAGTTTGTCCCATGAATCCCTGAAACATTTTCATCACCCGGTAATGATGACGACATAAATGTTGCCAGCTGTCTTTACAGTAAATTGTAATTGTGCAAGCATTCTTGACATTTAGTGTCAAAGACTTGCCTCTTTGGCAGTTTTCTTTTCACTTAAATACATGATCCTAAACATTGTTTTTTTCATCTTTGATACAACACTGTTTTACAAACCTGTAGTCATACGCATAGACTATATAGATTTAAGTTATTTTGATGACTTTATTCAACAAAGAATAATTTAGGTTTGGTCAAGTTTCTGTGTTAACTGTTATAATAGCATTGTTGTCGCCTCTTTTAGACTGGTAATTTTGTGAGGTAACAAACTGTTATGTGAGGTAATAAACTATGTTAATGCAGTTGTCATGTTTTGTGATCATCAAATACATTTTGAACGCGACTAAATATTACTCAGTTGAATTTATGCGCACTGTTATTCATCTCGATGATATTTATCAGAAAAAGTGTGGTTTTATAGCAAAGCATGATTGAACGTAAGCGTGATATTATACATAACTTTGTAAGATATTATAGATCTCTAAGTCTGTTTAATGAAATGAAATCTGCCCCTAAATAGACAGAATATGATAACTGAGAACATGAGTCAACAGCACAGTAAATTTTATAAGGCTGTGTAAGTGTGTTTTAAAATAACAAGTAAGTGTTGAGAGTAGGTGATTATGTAATCTCATTTTACCTGTTTTGGTATTCAAAGTACGATTCTTATAAAACAGTCTACGTAAGCAACTTTTGCATAGTTTTCATTGACACTGAGAAAGACAAGAAAATGTTGTTTGGAAAAAAAAAAAGCAACTTGACGTAAAATGATAAAAACACAAATATTGTAGAAAAAGACCAACTTTACATTTCCAGTTTGTTGTTCACTTTTGTTAAGTCATTATATTTTTTATCATGCAGTAAGAAATGTATACATGTGTACAAACATTTGTAAAACAAGTGAATCAGAGTTTCAATTTGCGCTCATGTATGTGTTGGGGAAGGGAGGGAGGGAAGGCAAGGCATGTTGGGGATGGGAGCAGGTACCTCTGCAAGTAAAAACTAACTAAGCCTGTCTTACCTAGATCTACAGGGAAAGTAGCCTTTGTCATGATCTAACAGTTCCACAGGGAGATTCTGGGATTGTCTGTCTTCCCCTCCGCCTCCTTTGCACCCTCCCCTCCCCCCCATCTTTTCTTTCTTCTTTTGTCTGTCTTGTCTGTTGCCAGTATTGACTCAGATGTTCACAGTGTTCACTCTTCTGTCTGCCCTCCCCTTCTGATCCCCTCCTTCCCCCTG
>CM065739.1:28523608-28548608 GCA_033310375.1 Conus canariensis
CCAGCCACTACTGCCAAAGTCCCTGCAATGATGTTTGGATGGTAGCGGCTTGGTTTCTTTCAGCATTTATACTTTTGAAAATGATATTGATTGCCTATGAGTATGACTACTGTCAAAGTCCCTACAATGATGTTTGGATGGTAGCGGCTTGGTTTCTTTTAGCATTTATACTTTTGAAGATGATATTGATTGCCTATGAGTGTGACCAGTTATGTCACTAATGAATATGAGTGATAACAGTTCAGAGACATTAATGAAGTTGTTCGTTGACTGTCTGATAACAGACAGTAATTTTTTTCCCACCTGGTATCAAACAGTAACAGTTGATGTAGTCAGGCAAGAGAGAGAGGAGGAGGGAGGGATGGAGGGAAGGGTGGGAGAGAGAGTGAGAGGGAGGGAAGGCGTCCACAACATTTCCATCCAGGTTTTTTGGTCTTGTTGAAAACGAGTGAAAACTGTTTGTTTTCCAGTCCGTCAAGCCTCGCACTGGGCTGTTATGCATGCTGATCAACGAGGTACGGGAAACCACAGCCCTGGAGATGCCCGACCGCGAAAACACGCTGGTCCTGAAGGGTAACGGCCCCTTAGAGTACGTCATTGAGGCAACCGACTCCACAGAACTGCGCTTGTGGATCCATGCCATCCATCAGTGCATCGCCCCTGGCCCCGAATCTCTGTCGTCAGAGGAAGGGGCAGTGTAAGTATACACAACTTCTTTGTTTGAAATGAGTTTTCACTTTTTGTTCACAGTATAACTTGAGATTGATCATCATCTTTTTAAACGAAAACATACTGACATCTGAATGTACTCTTTCTATTAAGACGAATGATTCTGTTGATTCTTGTTTCCCTGGTAGATCAAAAGTTTTTTTTTTGCTTTATATTAATCCAGTTTCCTTTAACCTTTTCAAGTAGCAAAATTTTTTAGCTGTTCACAGAAACACTGAGTATGTTTCATGTTACTGGGTCAGTCAAGTAGAACCTAGCATTTCATCAAATTTTGTCTTTCTTTGTGTGTGTGTGTGTGTGTGTGTGTGTGTTGTGTGTTGTGTGTGTGTGTGTGAGCATGCGTACATGTGTGGGCATTAGCACTGCATGTACAATTAATGTGCTTTCAGACTGGACAGATGCTCACACGGTTTCTCCCAGCACAGGTGCAGAAAGGAAGCACTTGTGATGCGGAGAGGGCTAGAAGTAAAAGTTTGACGTTTTAAGAATTGTGCCTAGGATTTGATGCATTCAGTGTAGCACACGTTCCCAGAAATGACTATGTCCTGGTAAATTGTGTCTGGCTTGTGTCTTGCAGTCGGCCCAGGTTACCCACTGCGCCCTCTGGATCCATTGAGAGAAAAGGTCAGTATGGCGTTGGCGCTGAAGCATGGTCTTCTTTTCTTTTTTTTTTTTCATTCCAACTGTAAAGGCAGCTGCGTTCTACCTTCAAGGATGATGTCTTAGCATGTGTTTTATTTCTCTGTCATGCATCCCTCCGGCACTCAATGGCTTTTTCCTCTCCAAAAGGTGGAGTGAGACTCTAAAGTATGTGTAAGATTTTTTGTGCATGCATTCATGCTCAGGTCCGTGTGGTAAAGTTTCGTCAACCCCTCCCCCCAGGGGATCATTGGAGTCTGCACAGAAAGTAACCCAGAAAGAGAAAGTCTCTTCCAACCTAGCTCTTTTGATTAGGAATCAAGTCCGGAACTTCAGAGTAAGAGTCAGATGCCTTTACCACAAGGCCAATGAGGTCCCATGTATGGTCAGAAGGTGTTCAAAATTTGGGCTGGAACAGCTCGGTTGGTAGAGTTCCAGACTGATAATAATGGTGATCATGGGGTTGCGGGTTTGAATCACTGCCAGGCAGTTTTGGTACCAGGGGATTTTTGGTTTTGACTCCATTTCCAGAAAAGTCCTTTGTATGAGACTATGAACTAAGGTTCTGTGTGTGAATGCAAGCATAATGTGTTGCACAAATGTAAAATCCTGTCACAAACTTTCAGGAGAGAAGGCCAGTCAGGCAGTTGGTATATGTGACACGTATACAGCGTGCACCCCACAAAAAAAGGCTGAATGACTTATATTGACTGAATAAAGCCGGAAATGACTGAACATAGCGCCAGCAGGCAGCTGTTCAGTCGGCTCTACCCATGTTGGCAGAACCTTGTGTGAATAACTGTTAAGTGCTTAGAGCTTGGTTTTTAGCCAAGGATATCTGCTGTATAAATACCCATAATGATAATAGTAATGATAATGATAACAGTAATGATGGCTTTATTTAAGCGTAGTCCCTGCTTGACCAAAGATAGGCAACACTTACGGCAGTTTTGCAGTAACACAAGTCAGAAGTGTGATCTTTATTTTGTTACCAGTCAGGTGGCTTTATCTAAAACCAGTTCATTCTACTGTTGCTGGGCACTTTGAATGTTTACTTGGAGAGTATCTTGAATTTCTAGTCTGTCTGAGTCACTGTTCATTGTTTTCATAGCTTCTGTTGTTTGTCCCCCACATTGTTTCTCTGTTTTGTACTTTAGCCCATCATCATTTCCTTTTCGGCAAACTTAGCAATGGTCAGTGGCAAAAAGGAAGTTTAATCAGTCAGTTCTTCCATTGGGTGTGTATACGCAGACATGAAATGTACGTATACTCATGAGAGCGTGTGAAAGGGGGGGGTGTGTGAGAGTGTGTGTGTGTGTGTGTGTGTGTGTCTGTGTGTCGGTGCATGCGTGTTGCATGCAAACATGTGGATGCAGCGTCCTGTTTGCTTGGCAATGTGAGTGTGGGCAGTGTAGGATTAATCACACGGGACTTGAAAATTGATGCTCTCCTTGCAAGTGTCTTTCATTCAGCTGTGGTTGTGAAATAAATGTGAGAGGGCATGAGACCCCAGAGCTGTAAAACCAGCAGGTGCAGCATTACTCCGATAATCTGTTACGAGGACACAACACGTAAGCCTGGTCTGTTTATCTAAACTTTGAAACAGTATTTGAATGGGAATCACAGGGTTGTGGAGAAAGTGTATGTGAACGGAGATGAACATTTAACAAACATATTGATTCAACAGTAGCAGTCAGCAGCCAAGTTGGCGACTGGTTTTAGAAAGGGGACATTGAGAAGGAGATTCACATTCCCCTCATTCATTTTGTATTATGTGCAGAGATATTAGCAATTATAAGAGAAGACAGAGACGCAACAGGCATTGATGTCAACAACAAAGACTATATCTGTTTGCTGACAATACACTGCTAATTAATAATGGAGATAAGAGTATCCTGTGAGAAGTCTGTTGAGTGGGATTGGAAGTTTGGAAATTATTCTGATTCATGAATGATATAGAATGGATATTAAAACAAGTTTGGTGAGAGAGTAAGAAGGGCTCAAAATCAAACTACATACAACATTTAGATATAATCTGAAATCCGTAAATAATTGGAATACTTGGATTGGTTGGGATATGGTTTACAAATGACATGATGAAAGATTGTTAGGAGGCTGATTGTGCCCCCCGCAAAAGTATTGGAAATTAAAGTTCTGTACAGTATTTGGATAAGAAGAAATATAACTCTTCATGAAAGAGTTGAAGTAAGTCCCTAGCTATGCTTTACATAAAACGCATGGCAACATCTTTGGAAAGGCTCTCTACAGTCAGTTCTGCAGTATAGTAAAAAAAAAAAAAAAATGTCACAAACAGTCAAACACTGAAACAGAACTGCTTTCAGAACAAGTGTTTTTTAGGAGAAATTGGAGGCAGCATGATTCAATATAAGAACCAAAAGTGGTTTATTGTATTGCATGTAGTTTACAGCAATGGAACATCCATTAAACATTATGAATTCAACAGGAAATATAGGATGAATGCATATTTTCTGGCTTTCGATAGTTGTTAAACGTCCATTGGTAAATTTATACAGCAAAACAAATCTGGGTAAACTTAATAACTGTACACATGATATCCGTGGGGTGTTGAAAATGAAATATTCCATATAAGGAGATACGATATTGAATTATGATACTTTAAACATTTAATCAATGCAACAAACTTCCCGACTCCTTTGAAAAATGGGTTGACAAACTAGGGAAAGATGTGCTATGGGAAGAGATATTCAGTTAAGAGCATAAAACATAACATATCAGACTGAATCTTGTTCTTAGAATTTTAGAGGCAAATGTTGTACTAAATGAAATGGATGTAGATAGAGACATACTGGTCATAGATACTAGATAGAGACATAGTGATCATTGTGATTTTTGTAGAAAATCCAAGCAGAGTAATTGTTTTAGTATTATTCTGCACACCCAGCAACTCAAACTGTTTCTTAGGGAAACCTTATGCACAAAATGTATGATACGTACAAACATCAATTTGCTGAATTATGTTGCACTGAAAATGATATGCTTATGGATCACATGTTTGATTTATTGATACTTCTTGGTAAAGTGCAGTACAAATGTAAATTTGAAAAATCCGTATCTAGCCTAGAACCAGCCTTTGAAAGATATTTTTCTTATGGATACAGAATAGAACAACACAGTGCCAGTGGTTAACTTTAAAAAGTTTAAAAGAAAGTGGATGCAATATGAACTGCTTTTCAGAAACGCCCATTAAAATTTAAATTATATATATGAGTTGTGATACTTGTAAGGCTGCCCCTTTTTTCTCCTTTTTTTTAAAGATTGATTTAGTTAACTGGTTTTGTGTGCACGCGCGCGTGCGTGCGTACTTGTATGTGTGCGTGTTGCATGTGTGTGTGCATTCTTTTTTCTTTTTGTTGCTTCTGTACTTGAAAATGAATTAAAGAAAAAAAAAAGATTGAAAAGAAAAGTAAGTGGAGCAGGTGCAGATCCAATACACAAGGCTGCCAAGCTGTTCGTGCAGACCTACACCTGCTGTACCTGTCCTTCAGGTGGACTCCTCAGTCTCCAACACACTGAGCAACCTGCACATACTATAGATAGAAATGTGTGTGTGTGTGTGTGTGTGTGTGTGTGCATGCATGCACGCATGTGTATGTGTGTATGACATGTGTTTGCATGATGTGAGACAAACATTTTACAGCAGATTCCATGAAAACCTTGTTCAGAGATGTTCCGCCTGACGCGATCTTTGAGTTCTTGAAAGAGATTAACATTTTTCATCGGATCTGAGATTTTACAGTGGAAAGATTTTTAACGAACTTTCGGATGGGTTTTTGGATGTATTTTAAAGAATTGTGTGAATGAATGACTTGTGAGTTGATTTTAACGTGGTGACAGCCCTGATGTGGCCCTTTGCGGTCGGCTGGGCTATAAGCAACATTATCTTATCTTATGCGTATGTGCATGTGTGCTTGTGAGCACATGCGTGTGTGTACATGTGTTTTTTGTATGTGTGTGCGTGCATGTGCATGCATGTGCGTATACATGTATGTGCGTCTGTGTGTGTGCGTGTGCACATGTGCACACACGAACATGTGTGCATGTGTGTGTGTGTGTGTGTGTGTGTACATGCATGAACGTGTATGCAAGTACATGCACACATGCATGTAATGATGTACACATGCAAGCATACCCATGAGCATGCACATACGTTCACGCACAGACACAGACACACATACAGATGCTTACATGTATACAAATTTACTCTTGGTCAGTCCAGGATCAGTACCTTCATTCTTGCTGTAAATGAAGTGTGAAACCCAATGTAAATGAGTGCTAGTAAGAATTTCACTCTCTGGGATCATTTTTTTTTTCACTCTACTTTTTAGACTGTGGGCTTTGTGTGATGCACAGCTCACTTCATAATTAAATGAAAACAAAACACACTCAAAACAGTGATATCTCACACTCTTTAAAGAAAGGCTTTGTAGCCGAATGGTTGGTGTATTGATGCTAAATGCAACAGGGGCAGGGATCAAGGCTGAGGTGGTTTTTCTGGCCTCCCTCATTGACACATGTGCTTCAGTCAGCAGTGGCCTCCCTCATTGACACATGTGCTTCAGTCAGCAGTGGCCTCCCTCATTGACACATGTGCTTCAGTCAGCAGTGGCCTCCCTCATTGACACATGTGCTTCAGTCAGCAGTGGCCTCCCTCATTGACACATGTGCTTCAGTCAGCAGTGGCCTCCCTCATTGACACATGTGCTTCAGTCAGCAGTGGCCTCCCTCATTGACACATGTGCTTCAGTCAGCAGTGGCCTCCCTCATTGACACATGTGCTTCAGTCAGCACAGTACTGAAACTCTGAACATCCGTCTTTCAACTGTGTGCACGAAGTCACCAGGAAGATAAAAAATGGACAAAGAGCAGACAGGAAAACTGGGGGCAGGTCAGGCGATATGGCACCAAAGTGGCCAGGAAACGACCTGGGCAGCTGGCTCATTTTGAATTACAGGAGTTAGTCCATTGTTACAAAAGTGTTATTGGCTTTTCAGGGATGGCCCACAGTAAGTACTGTGACTGATTGGAGACACATGAAGCAACAGAATAACGTATAGACTCGGGAAATTATGTCATGCAGGATAGAGGCCACTTATGTCATGCAGGATAGAGGCCACTTATGGCTGATGTATATAATTGTGTTACTCAAAAGCGCTCTTTTGTGATTTGTTCGTTTCTTTTTTTTTTGTTGCTATATTTTTGTTTCAATATGTGTGGTATGTGTGAAAAGATGTGGTTACGCATACTGTATTCACGCTGAAACACAAGAGAACATTTTTGTGTTGAGTTTAAACAAGTCTGGTCTGTTTGGAAAGGTCTGGTTACACAAGACTGTAACTACGCAGAAACATAAGAGAGCACTTGTCTTTGTGGTGTAACCATGTTGCTGTTGTCACGGACAGACTCCAGCCAGATCACCCCGGCTCGGCGCAGCTCCTCTCAAGGCAGCCTGGGGAGCACCACGCCGGACCTTCCCCCACGCCCCACAGGCCGGCCCTGGAGCATGGGTCACTCCCAAGACCTGCTGTCTTCGCACAACACTAGTAACCCGGATGTCACTGCACGACTGGACAGCAGCTTTGGTAAAGTATTACCCCTCACAGTTTGTCAAGAATGCACTTAAAATTAAAAAAAATACCAGCAGGAGAGTAGCATTGGGAAGCGAGACAGGATTGCAGCTTTGGTGAGACAGGAGAGCAGAGTTGCGCAATGGCGCTACTAATTTTGAAAGTTGAGATTTGGATAGGTTTAGATATTGTCCTGTTGGAGTGCCATATATTCTGTCATCCAGATATCAGTCGGGGGAAGTTTTACTTGGTTTATGAGAGATGTATTGATTAGGATAGGGGCATGATTGTACAATCTTGTGGATGTTTGTGGGCAATTCTTTAGCTCATTTCTGTCAAGATCTACCTGTCAGGTATTTGTTGTTTACTTACTGTTGGAAAACAAGAAAAGAAAATCTGGGAAAAAAGGAGGAAGGGGAGGGTTGGTGAGGTGTTTGGATGTGGAGAGAGCATTTTCAAAAGGCAGTTTTGTAAACAGAGAAGGCAAAAATCAACTTATGAACACGCTTGGAATCATTGGAATGAACTACATTGACTTGTTGTAGAGCAAGATCCAAGCGAAGAGGGCTCCATTGATACTCGTCTTCGGGAATACCCATGGTTCCATGGCACGCTGTCCCGGGCAGACGCTGCTCAGCTCGTCTTGCAGCAGGGCCCAACAGGTCATGGGGTCTTCCTTGTTCGGAAAAGTGAAACACGGACTGGAGAATATGTGCTGACCTTCAACTTTCAGGGTCGTGCAAAGGTTTGTGGGAGTGTTTTGTTTAGTTGTTTTTTTTGTTTTTTTTTAATAGTCGATGACAACATATGTCACAGATTGAAATGTGATTGTGCTCTATATTGTGTGGGCAATAGTGTAAATGTATACGTGGGAAGCTGGTATTAACAACAGCATTCAGTAAGTCTATGTTATTACACATTTTGTCTTTAAGAAGTGGTACACACTTTATACACAGAAATATGCACACAATGTGCATGTTCTTACATAAGCATGCAATCACTGTATGTGACTTACAGCTGTTCTTAATTGAGCAAGATTTTGGTCTCGAAAGTAGATCGTTCAGATATGTGATCTTGGTGACTACTGCATACAGTATTTATTTTTCATTGCATGATCTTATAGTTGATGGTCACACATCCATCAGTGTTGTAATCAGTCTTGCTAGCTATCATTCCCCTCTGTCTGTTCAGCCTGCACCTGCTCTTGATTGAAAGAGGACGAGAAAGTTTAACTTTTTTTTTTTCATTTGACTCATGTATGGGTTGCTCCAGATCGATACCTTTAAGTGTGTTCCGTGCGTAATCTGTGAACTTTGTGAAGCAGCTGTTTAAAACAGTGTCTGCGTAATTTGTCCAAGTTCATTGAATTAAGAGAAATACTTAAATAAACCTTGTTTGTAGATTAAATACTTCCATGATAGATACACGTTGGTTTAATTTCTCTTACGAGATAATAAAGTGTTCTTGACTTGACTTGACTTGACTTGACTTTTCAAGAATGTCATTTTATGATTGTACATTCTGTTGTTTTTTTTTTTCTATGAAAATCTGTTTGCCCGTGGCTATTTTCACAACCCCCACCCAAAACAGGAAAAAAAGAAACAAATCTTGTTCATTGTTATCACTGCCTTGGTAAGGTGTACAAAATTACTGGGAATTTTTCTTTAAGATAGTTACCTGTGAGTCCTATTGACTGGGAATATTTCTTTAAGATAGTTACCTGTGAGTCCTATTGACTGGGAATTTTTCTTTAAGATAGTTACCTGTGAGTCCTGTTAACTGGGAATTTTTCTTGAAGATAGTTACCTGTGAGTCCTGTTGGCTGTTGTTTGCTGCACTGAATGATACTTTGCCCCTCATCAGTGATTTACTTGTGATGGCTTTATTGCAGCATTTACGGATGAACATCAACAGCGACCGCAAATGCAGGGTCCAGCATCTGTGGTTCGAAACCATCTTCGACATGCTGGAGCACTTCCGCACCCATCCCATCCCTCTTGAATCCGGAGGCACGTCTGACGTCACGCTCACTGATTACATTGTGGCCATGGAGACTCCACACACGCCTTCTTCACTGCCACGTAATTTGTCACGCGGGAGTGGGGGCAGCGGGATCCGTAGCTCGTTCTCCGCCCATCACGGGATAGAAAACCGTGATGTGGTGGTGGTCAGTGGGTCGGTGAGGTCAAGGACATCGTCAATAGAGAACGTGGTGCGCGAACAATCTTCAGGGGCCCAGCAGCATGGGACGCGAGCCGTAGATAATCACTACTCCTTTGTTTGAAGAGGCCACCGCTCAAAAGGACGACAACACAGCTTTGTTGTAAAAAGAGACTGTCAAGAATCACTGCTGGTGA
This sequence comes from Conus canariensis, assembly GCA_033310375.1. NCBI lineage: Eukaryota > Metazoa > Mollusca > Gastropoda > Neogastropoda > Conidae > Conus > Conus canariensis. Next base: position 28,532,940 of record CM065739.1, read on the forward strand.
GAAAGGGTAACATTTATTCTAGGAGAGGTTTGTCACTTTCCAGGACAGGGTTTCCTGTCAAGGAAAGATGGGTTCAGGGGTCATCGAGAGGGCTCCCAAGGTGTCGTGCAGGGGTGAATCAGTTTGCGTTTTGTCTGAAGGGGTAGCTGCGATTTTGAGAAGGAAGGTTACTATATCAGAACTCCTGTTTGTCCAAGAAGCTTGTATGTTGCTTGGAGGCTTAGAACTGTACTGTGAGGAGTGCAAGGTTGATGTGAACATTTTGTGGTCAAGTTGGGTAGGTTGGTATGTTGTCAGAGTGTGTGAATGAGTGGAGGTGTTTGTGAATGTACATGCGGCATTTTGTGTAGGTACTTATTGCTCATTGTGTTCATTTATATGGTTTGTCTTGCTTGGCCAACCACAAGACCGGTTTCTGGTCTGGTGCAGAGAGATCCACAGATACAACGGAACTCTAGAAATGACTGACAAAAGCCTTTTAAGACTTGCTTTATAGAGGAGCGAAGGAAAGAGAGCCTTGGGGGTGTGTGTGTGTGTGTGTGTGTGTGTGTGTGTGTGTACTTGTGTACTTGTGTGTGCCTGTGTGTCTTGGTTTGTAAATGTAAGAGACAGTTTGTAAAAGTTTGAAGACTGGAGATATGTGTGTGTGTGTGTGTGTGTGTGTGTGTGTAAGAGAGAGAGAGACTTTTGTGTGTGTAAATGTCGGAGACAAGTTGCCAAAGATTTAAAACTGGCTCTGATGATTTTTTTTCTCTTTGTTAATGAGAAGACTGGAGATGTGTGTGTGTGTGTGTGTGTGTGTGTGTGTGTGTGTGTGTGTGTGTGTGTGTAAGAGAGAGAGAGACTTTTGTGTGTGTAAATGTCGGAGACAAGTTGCCAAAGATTTAAAACTGGCTCTGATGATTTTTTTTCTCTTTGTTAATGAGAAGACATGTTAGTTTGTTTTGATCATGTGAAATATGGCACCAGAAAGAAATAAGATGGTCTTGAGGTCCTGGACACGTGGAGTTGCCGTCTGTAGGTTCATGATGATTTCATTTCAATGTGTTTGTGTGTGAGTGTGACGCCTAAAGTAAGGTATACTACCTGTGTTATGATTCGTACCTTCATTGTTAATACTGACTTTTTCTTTTTTTGAAAGGCTACTTACTTTGTTGATAGAAATAGTGGAAAAAGAATAAGTATAATAGATAGGCATGTAGGAAGTTTGTTGTTTTTTGGTGGTTAATGGCAGGAGATGAGAGTAGGTCTGATGTTTCTTGCAAATATTTGCACAAAAAAAAATGTTGTGTGTGATGGTTTATTTTCTCTGTGAATAGTCTGATAGATCTTTTGACGATCGTAGTCATAGACATGTGTTGCCCGTTTTGTTTTTGTGCTGTGGTTGTTGTTATTTTTATTTTGTTTGGTAGTTTGTTTGTTTTGACAGAGGAAATGGACACAAGATTCTTGAAATCCAGACTCAGGAGAAAAAAAAAACAACCAAAAGATTATATAAGTGTTAATATTCATTGCTTTTATTGGTGCAGTATTGCATTCATTGAAATTTAGCACACACAAAAAAAAGTGCAGACCAACTGGTGTTCATCTGTTGACAGATTCATCAGCAGACTGGGACCTCTGCTTTTATGTGTGTGTGTGTGTTTTTTTTTAATGTATTTTGCGTTTCTTTTGTAAAGATTAAATACACTTCATATCCACTTCAAAACACTACACTGTATAGAAAGGGTTTTGTTGTGTTGTCACAGTTAATGTGAAAGACTTGCTTTTTTTTCTTCCTTTTTTTTTTCTTCCAGTTTTGGTATCACATACTGGCCTGCCATCAGCACTACAAGATGAGGTCAACAAGAACAGGATTTTCTACAGAGAGTTTCAGAATGTAGATGTTAATGTGCTAGTGCCATAGCAGTCCATTTTCGTTTTTAAATACTAGAAATGCAAACCATTCAATTTATTTTTTTTTTATTTATTTTTTTTTGCAACACAAGTTTGCCAAAAAAAACAAGCCCCATTAGTGCAGAAGTTGACCACCAAAAAATAAAAATGACAATCATGAAATCAGAACTAGTTTTTTTTTTTCTTTTTCAGTACTCTTTTAATCCAGTTTTTCGATTGTCCTTTTTCGGAACCTGTCCTTGATGTACACACAGTTTGATCGACGGGAAACTCTGGTCAAATCTCAGGTCACCATGATGGATGGGACCCAGCCGTCTTTGATCAGCTCAGGTGGTCAAAGGCACACCGCTGAACAGAAGCCAAGCAGTGGCGCCGACAGTGGTCTGTCAAAGTTGGAGTCTAAAAAAAAAAAACAGACTTGAAGAAATAAACATATCTTCCAAAGTATGAGAAGACACCAGGTATTTGCTCATCTCAATCAGCAAATGTTATACGCATGATCATTACTGAAACCTTGACTTCACCAGTGCTCACTCCATGACATTGAGCACCACTCTCAGATGGAGACTCACGAGTTTCTGCAAAGTTGGTATCCGCTTTTAGATGTGTTCAGATGACTTGGATAAACAATTGTCCGTCTTTTTTCTTTTTTTATAAAAAAATCTTTACTGACAACCTGGGGCCATCCATAATGACACTGAGCAGTCTACAAGTGAGCCTGTTTACTGTAAGCGCTTCTCAACAGGTCAGATCACGTAATCCAGGGAAATGTTAATGTTTCAAGGAGTGTGCGTGCTGAAGAGAATATACACAAAAATTTGAGGCTAGCACTCACGATGTAACATTAGGGTAAAGCAAGTCTGATTTTGAGTCACAACTTCCAAAATTCTTAGAACATTTTTTGCAGAAATTTGTAGGAGCAATGAAAGAGGTGTGAACTCCAGGTGCTCACCACATGCCCAGGTGCAACAAAAGCATATGAAGCAGAGAACACTTCACATCAAGGAAGGTGATGAAGTTAATTAACAGCGAACCCAGGAATAGTCATGATGTCACAATCAAAGCGGATTACTCTACGAGTCTCTTCGAAAGAGTGGATTTTCGCTCATTTATTTTTGTTAGTGCCCTGGGAATTTGAAAGTGTGCACACAAATTTGGGTAAAGCCTCAGGGGACCAATTTACTCGTAGCTGACCCGAACCAAAGAGCGCAGGAAATGGAGATGTATGTGTTTGAGTGAAGAAAGGAGTTGACTGTGTTCTTAGGGGGAAGTTTTTTGTTTGTGGATGTTGCAGAGTCTGTTACTGAAAATACATGGAGCAGTTTGATATTCCCTCACTGACTGTTGACTACTTTTTCCTGGTAACTTTAACAATTTGAGGCTGCTGAGGGCGTGGTTGTTACAAAAGATTTGTCAGAAAATGGAAAATGTGACAAAGTGATCATATAATGATCATTCTTCATGCATGAACTGTGCAAGATATGGAAGATTTTGTGTGTATTTGCAATCAGAAACATTACCAAATATCCCCTAAGGTGTTTTCTGATACTCACAGTCAGAAACATCACCAATGGCTCAACAGAATCAGAATACCTTGTGTTTTATGTTATTCAGATATTTTTGTTTGGGGGGAAAAAAAAAGCGAGACCAGTGCTACTGACTGCCTGAAAAATTCTCCAGTTATGTTCCTCTTATAGATCTGTTTGTTCTATGTCTCTTCTCTTTGTTCATTATTATTTTCTTCTTTTTTTTCTCTCTACCTTTTTTGTTTCTTCCTTATCATTTGTCTTTGTTGTTTTGCCCGTTTCAGTATTTGTTTCAGAAACGGTTTCTGTTGTTAATATTCTGTGATAACAAAAAGGAAGGGTGAGCTCTTATCCAAAAGGAAAAAAAAAAAGATAAAAAGCACTTGTTTTGTAAGCGTTCAAAATCAAAAGATTTTGGATCTGTACCAAGGTCCCAGCTCCTGTCTGTCAGGACAGATCTGGACAACTGCTTCATATTGTTTTGAATGGAAGTATAATTATTGTAACATAATACATCATCATTTCACAACTCATCATTTTCGACAGAACCAGAAAAGATAAGTCATTGTAAAATTGAAGTGTTGTATCTTAGGCATTGAATCTCAGCAGTGATTCAAAAAAAATTTTTTTTTCTTTTTTTTTTTCTAAGAAGAAAACCAAACCTTTCTACCTCGCCTATCCTTTCTTATTGAAATTGAACATTCACAGGACTGGATATATGTATAAAGGTAAGTTATAAGATTATTTTCGGTCAAACCTCTTGCTGGTAACTATGCAGAGTAATGAAGGCATTTGTGCTTGAACTACAAGAAACAGATGTAATATTTTCTTTCCACTGTGATTTTCTCAGCAATCAAGATGGTTGTTCTGTACTGAAATGAGACTGTTTCAGGGAAGCTAACTGCCTGTCCGTTTTGGCTTAATCTGTTTTAGATTTCTGCAGAAGACCTTTCACTGTTTTTCCTTGTAAAAAACAGATCAAATCACACACAAACATCGAAAACATCACATACACTTTCATGCATAGACAAAACACACACACACACTTGCACAGAAGCATCCAATCAGTAATGCGTATTCACGTATTGAAATAGTTATTCTGGAATTCGCTCTATTTTCAGTTCAAGTAATCTTAATACCTTTTTTTTTTCTTTCTTTTTATTTATTTATTTTTTTTTTTGGTGCAATATGTGTGGGATGTTCAGATGAATTAATGTTGTATAACGCCGGTTAAACTTAACGGAAAGGAGGTAGTATGTTAAACAGGAATATATGAATGAAATAAAGTAAAACAAATGAAATAAAAGATTGTATGAAATTCAGGTAGAACTAGTAGATATAATTTTGCTGTGTATTGTTAGTGTGGGTAGTCAACAGATTCCGAAAATCTGGATTCCATCCCCATACACCCATGTAGATACCCCGCTTCTTGGACAGCTCACATGCTCCAGTGAAGTTGAAAGTAATTACAAACTCACCTTCACAGCCTACACTGCTTTCTATGGCCTCTGTATGGATTCTCAGTCACCTTGGCCACCAGGTGGTCCAGAATTGTATGGACCCTTTGAACCCTTTCAAACTGACGGCATTTGCAGCGTCACCTGCCTCGCCAGTTTGGACGAAACTGTATGAATGGAGGAGGTATTTCATTTAAACTATAGTAAGTTTGAAGCTGTCTGACGAGAGGTAAACCATTCACATGGTCATTGCAAATGGATTGTGTTGTACCATATCAAGATTTCATGTCATGTCATGCAGTTGTAGACTTTCGGTGCTTTGACAAACTCAGACATGATTTTTTGATAAACTCTTGTTTTTAAATGTTCGTGGCAATCATGTTTTAAGTTCAAAGCCTTTGTAACTTTAACATATTACAGACAAATGTTTCATTTTAGACAGTGTTTAAATTTGGTCACTTTTATTGACATAGCTTTGGAGTTGCTGTTTTTTTAGACATCCTTGCCAAGTTCACAGATAGGTCTGCCATATTCACACACACACACACACACACACACAACACACAACACACACACACACACACACACACACAAAGCAGAGAGCAACACCCAAAGGGACTGAATTAGAAAATAATATGAGATTTACTTGAGAGAAGAATTGAAAACTCTGTGCAAGTTACTTCCTTTTACTTTTAGATCCTTATGTAAGAGTTTGTACACACTTTATTGTTTAGTTTATTTGTAAAGAGATTAGAAACAACCTTGAGTATTGCTGGGGCTCAAGTTCATGATGCTGTTCAGCAGCACCCAAGTGGTGCTCAGGCATATGATATAATGAGTTATATGGACAGTGGTCTGTTATTGTCGCTCATTGTTGGACTGTCACAATCTTTAAAAACAAAGAAAACAAAAAACAAGAAAAGGTTGAAAAAAAAAAAAAAAAGGCTTTTTTGTTTGTTCTGACTGAAGCACTTTGCAAATGGTGGCCACTTTTGCTTTGACAGGCACCTGCCGTGCATCTTAACTCTCAAGCCTTCCCAGTCTCCTTGTGAGCAAAGTGTAGGGTCAGCCTTGAGAAGCAGATTTGTGGTGAACTGGTAATGACGAATTAATAGTTAAAAGATAACAGAGTGTTGAATGTCTAAAGGAGTTCTTTGATGGCACATGCAACGTTGTTGAAAATCAAGATTGTACAGGTAAAAGGGATGAAAATGCTAGAATACCTTGCTCGGATTTTCACCCCCTCAATCTTGTCAGGAACTTAGGGAGTTGGTATTCCTTTTGTACATTTAAATGGATTTCACTTACCCTATCTTTGGCTCGCCATATGATTCATGTTTGATTGCTGTTACATTGTAATCAGTTCCTATTCCTGTTTGGACCAAGTTAATCCAGGGACCAACCATAAATCAAGTATCTGGTGCTCCTTTTAATGAGAACTCATAATATGTAAATACTGTGTCCTACGTTTGTGCTTTTTTAAAAGTTCATATTAATTTTGCCCCAAAAGGAAATTGCCTTCATATTTTCACTTCTTGAGTTCCTTTCAGAGACTTTCTTCAGAACTGTCAACATGAACCAGACTGAAAAAAAATCTTATTCTTTCTTCTTTCATAGTGTCTGTGGATATGCTGGACGCTACCTTTACCTTTTCTTCTTTCATAAGTGTTTTTTTGATGTGCTGCTAGCCAGACTTCCGGCTTTTTCTCTGACCGCTCTAGCACCAGTCTGCTGGAAGAAGAAAATACACTGCTGAACATGTGTGTGTGCGCCTGCCACAATAAGCTTTGACAGACTTGAACAAGGTGTGGCTTTAAAACTGTTGAAAACACAGAATTCTGCCTGTGTGCATGGTGGCAAACGATGTGACAAGAACACCATGTTCTCACGAGGTAGACCAAAGTCACTCGCAGTGATCTGCCCTTGCCACACTTTGTGCATACAGTGTGTGTGTTTGGCATTGTATGGTTTTAACTGGCCCTACAGAAACATTGTTTTGAAAACAGCTATTTTTATTTTTTATTTTTATGGAATGGTCGAACTTCGAAGAAAGACATGAATAAACCGAGCTGAAAGAAGACCGTCAGAAACTCCTGTTGCTCTGGCTGAAGAAGTCAATTATGAAGAGAGTGCATAAATCATGAAAAAATGTGCTTGTTCATTACCTGTTGTCAGGAAAAACAGCTGTTCTTTCAAGATTTGTAGTAGAAACACTGCTAAATACTTTTAAGTTAAAGGTTAATTGATGGTACTTAATTCAGATAAAAAAACGACAGTGTTTCAAGCAAGTGTTTAACTAAGAGATAAAGGTGGATGTTGAAAATGAAGTTACTGTTGTCATGTACATTTTTATTTGAACTTGCAAAGATCTGACTGATGGAGGTAAAAATGCTTTTTGGAATGCGATTACTCAGGTCATGCATTGGTCCTGATGTGTCAGAGAGCCCTATACGTATTTGTGGCGTTAGTGGTTTTGTTTGTTTGTTTGTTGTTAGCTTTTTTGTTGTTGTTGTTGTTGTTTATAGGCTGGCTTGTCAGTGTATGATTCATCAATAATTTGGAAAAATCTTCAGGCAGAGACCCCATGGGCACCAGTTTCCTAGTTTTTTTGTTTGTTTGTTTGTTGGTTCAGAAAAGAGTTGTTTTTAAGTTAGGGCGTGAACAATTTCTTTAAAGGAAAGTGTAATCAGTTTGCAGATGATTCACGTTGTGGTGATTTTGGTAATGCACTAAAACTGTTCACATGATGCATATTTTGTGTGGGTTTTTTTTTTTTTTTTGCCTTCTTTTCAATAGGCTTGGGCATGTAGTCATATGATTGGAGCGTTGGCCAGCAGAGGTGATGGCCACGAGTTCTAACCCCTCATGACGGTAGATCTGTACAGCTTGAAAAGCCTGTATGTCTGTCTGCCTAGGAATAAATGGGTATCTGATTCAAATTAGGGAATGTTAGCTCTCAACAGTTTTTGAGATTTTTGCATGACGGATGTTCTCTTTTTCCGTAACATATCTGCGCATTATTTCTAAGATGATAATATTGTTGTGATGAATGTGTCGATTTCGGGTTTTTAGGTGATATATTGCTTCAGATAACAAAAATGTTCTTTTAAATACCATAATTCCAGGAAGAAAACTGTCGATCACCGCTGATCGAAATTCAAGGGAAAGAACTGATGAGAGTTAAGGTGGTGGGATGAGGGGGATGGGAACCACCTTTCATCATGCAATGCCCCAGACACAGTGAACGTTTAGCAGTTCACTGCCCTTGGGGCCATTAGGCTATGAGACTTTAACCTTTAACCCTTTTAATGTTGTTTAGTTTTGTTTGAGTCTGAGGCTTAACAGGAGGTATAATAAGACAGTGGCAGCTCTCTAAAAAAAAGAATTGTCATCTCATGTCATAACATTTTGGCCATTTCACAAAATCTCAATAAACATACAAACTAACCAGAGTGAATGTATCAGAACCTCAGGTACAAGTTCATCATGTTTACTTTTGAAATGTCCAAATGGAATTCAAATGATTGCTTCTCGTACATTTTTACAGTTGTCACTAAACTCTAAGAAAGAGAAGTTATGAAAAATATATATGCTTACCTTAGTATGTTACTACTGCACATTAGTAAATGTACTTGGAAGAATGACATGATTATTACAACAGAGAGGTGTTCCATTCATCATATGGATAGTTTAGTGTTCCACTTCCCCTGTGACAAGTTTTATGGCCTCTCAAATGAGAATTGCCTCCGTTTCACCCTTTTTTGAGGGGTGGGGGGTAAAGATCAACCTCTGACCTGTTAAACAAAAAAAGAAAAGTCGCCCAGAGGACTTATGAAAATCGTAAGTTCTGTAATTTTCAGGACCTCTTTTCAGGGACAAAAGGTGTCCTTGAAATTTGGATTTCAGGGGTTATGAATACCTCAGGGCGCTCGACGGTGCTTGAAAATGAAGATTTTGGAGCTTTTATGAGATAATAACAAAGTTATACTGACAATTAATGACATAAAACATAACACATGATATTTTGTACCTGCGAGAAGTTTCCATTTCCCTGTTGTCAGCTACTGACCAGATTCTGCTGAAGTGACAGGTATGAAGTCACAAATGTGTGCATATCGTCTCATATTTTCTGTGTTGCAGTCCTTATTTAGCATGAAAAGTCCTTGAAAATTCCTTGAAATGTCCTTGACATTATTGCTTGAAAGTCTGTCTGAATCGAAACTGCATTGTTTTCAGCCTACAAGAAAAAATTGCACATAGTTATATTGTCATGCTAAAAACCTTTGGACTTTCCCTGGCACTGAAACTTGAGTGTGTATTTATTGAATATACAAAGAAGAAAAAAAAGAAAAAAAAATCTGCATTATGACTTTGGCATGTCTCAGTTTGTCAGTACAGTGCCGCAGTTTAAACTTTGGCTTGTTATCATTGAGTTTAATTCATTAGTTACCTGAAACTTTATGGAACAAAGGTTTTATTTTAAAATTTCTGTCAGATAAGAGTTACACATCTAACTGATTTTTGGTGAAAAGAAAACAATAAGGGTACTAGTATAAGGTTCAGAGGAGACTTCCTTTCTCATATTTCTATTTTTGCCTTATCAGGCATGGCTGCAATTTGTAGCTTTGGTTATCTTATTTTAGTGAAAGTTTTTTTTTTTTTCGGGCATAATAAAAAAAATGACATGTCAGCCAGAATTCCACATGAAAGGATTGAAAGTTTAGCTTGTTTTTCTTATGCACAGAAAGTTGAAGAAGTGCGATGTTAAACAAACAAACAAATCGAAATGAACATATATGAAACAGAAGCAAGCAAATTCTGAATGCCACCCTGCCATTTTTGTTTGGACAAACAGAGACTTTGGTGGGATGGGGTTTTTTGTTTGTTTTTTAATCCTTTGTTTTTGTTTTGTTCTGCCTTATTAAACTTATGAGTTGATTTTAACGTGGTGACAGCCCAGATATGGTCCTTTGCAGTCGGCAGGGCTGTAAGCAACATTACCTTACCTTAAATGAGAAGCCATCAAGTTTGATTTCATATAAAAGCATATGTAAAATCATTAAAAGTAAAATCATTAAAATGTTAACAGCATCATGTAGAGCATGGTGAAACACAAAGGACATAGAGTCATCCACTGCATCTGACTGTGTCTCCAGCCATCTTGGCCTTGTCTTGCTGCTGGACTCAGATTGTGTTGAAAGAGAGAGTGAGGTTGACACATTGCGCAACTCCTTCTCACTTAAAACAAAGTCACTGTGCAAGTCACTTCAATCATCATCATCTTCATCCCCATATTTAGATTTTTTTTCCATATTAGAATTGTAATTATGATGGCTTTAAGTTAAATTCAGAAGAAACATTGTGCACATGTGGTTGGGAACAAACCCCCTGGACATCTGTGATACAAAGTTAAATGGAGACAGCAGAGAATTATTTAATCTTACAACATCAGGTTTTCATCAGTTCTCTTCCCTGAAGAAACCTCGGTAACAATTTAGATTTTGTAAGGAAAATGTTATGTCATCACTACTTTTTTTTTGGTGTGCATGTGTATTTAGTTTCCAGTCAGCTTCCAATGTTTCTATTCAACTTGTTAATAAATCTGTTTTGAAACATAGCACACTGTAACTGTAACAGTGTGCTTTCCTGGTGCATGTGGATGGACTAGATTTTCATATGTGGGTTATTAACTTATTTAGATGTGGTCACAAAGATATTCAAATCATGTGCATATATGCCTGTGCACACCAGCTCGCGCGCACACACACACCACACACACACACACACACACACACACACACACACGCACACACATACACCAATACACATCCGTGCACTCTGTCTCTCTCATCCACACACACACATACATGCAGCCATACACACTGATATTTACATGTGTTAGCAGTTAAAACAAAACAACTAAAGGTTGGCACGTCCTGTATTTTTTCCTACCATGCAATTATTAAAAGATCGTTTTTCTGTAGAAATAACACCTATGGTGCAAACTTTCATAATCACTGGATTTAACCTGTCAGTATCAATGTTGGCTTTTTTGTACAGGTACTCAGTCTCACATAGAAAGAACACTAAGAAAAATCATTGTTACTATAATGGTATATTCTGTATGTGTCATGCCATGTTTTGTTTTAAGATCAATTTGTTATAACATAATCATTGAGCTTTTTTTTTATCTTGAGAAGAAACACAATTTTTTTACTTGAAGTTTTTTTTTTAATTGTGTTAACTTGCATTCATTTTGCAGTTGTTTTATAACAGAAGAGTCGTACATTAACTTCTTTACTTACACATTTTGTGCATATTCTACTTTTTTTATTTATATGAGCTGAATGCTGAACTAATTTTTAATCGAAATGTGACTTATGAATTAAATGTTTATTATGCTACTCTGCTTTGATGAGCTTTGTTAATTTTTTTTTGGCGTGTTTTTATGTTAGTTATTTATTGTGTGTCTTTTCTTATAAACTAACATCATTGAATATATATCATCATTATTGTGCATTTGTTGTTTTTTTTTTTTATTGTTTCAGTCTTTCTTTATATTTCTTGAAGAAAACATTTACTGTATAAAAAAAAAAAAAAATGTTCTTATTTGTATCATTCTGGCGATTTGGTAAAAAAAACAACTGAATGGTGTGCGTGTGTGTCCGCGGGTGTGCGCATGTTGTATGCATGCGTGCATGCATGTACGCATGCATTATTGCATGTGATTTTCTGCCCCAGATTTCCTCTCCTGCTCTGTCCAATTGTTCCTATTTTGGGGAAGATGTATTTTTTCTGTTTGCAGAATCAAAGTGGGAACTGTGGTTTGACATCATATGACACTTAAGCAGATTTCTAATTATACCGAATCAGTCAGCTTTTATTACAGAGTGCCTTTCTCAATGTTTGACAAATTTCTGTATTGAGTTTCTGATTATGTCAATTATTTGTCTGCAACAGAACAAAGCATGATTCCACTTGGTATGTATAAGCACACGCACGGATGAAACCATACACCAACAAACACCAACAGGAATATGGACACACAAAACACACACACACACACACACACACACACACACACACACACACATACACACACACACACGGGCGCACACACACACGCACACACACACACACACACACACACACACACACACACTCACACACGTGGAGAGAGAGAGAATGAATCTTTCACATATTCTATACACATACAAACTCATACAACCACTGGATTGAGACACAGAGAGAGATAGAATATTCAGCCTGATCAGTACGCACACTGCGTGGTGTATCAGGCTGAATATTCAATCCCTGAGAGAAATCTGTACAGCAAGAGGGCCTTGGTTCCATTCAATGCATTAAGAGTACTGTCACAGGACAGACCCAGAGAGTGACATTTAAAGAGCTGGTATTGCCACTTTGAGCTAATTTGTGCTTTGCTTATCATCATTTTGACAGGAGTATCATGGGCATAAATTAGAATATGTATACAAGTCAACAGTTTCGTAGAGAAAGACTTGCTTGAATCTGCCCCAGCATGTGTAAATGCACCTTTTTTGGCTGAGTGATATGGTAAGGCTGTAATACAGGAAAGAATGAGTAAAGAAGCAAACCAAGGGGCGGAAGAATTCCGCAGTTGACACAGGATTGAGAAGGCACAGGAAACATTTTCCTTCTTTTGAAGATCTTAACACATTTAATATGATCCATTCTATGGTTTTTAGAATCATTGTCTCACAGAGTTTTGTAACATTTATTTCTTGTTACAACTTACGACATGAAGGTCTTTTTCCAGAGAGAAGAGTGCGGGACAGGTTCTGATGAGTGTGTGTGAGCTAAGCATGGCAGAAAGATCTCCACTGGTCACATACATGTTTTTAATGCTCTGAAGTGTGTACTTTTTGAAAGACAAGAAGGTGAAAGTGTGCTGTTTGAAAATGCAAAGCAGGTTTCATTGTCATCCCTTACTTTGATTTTGAAAGAAATTCGGAGAAAGAAGGAGATGGAGGAAGGTGTATTATTATCACACACACATGCTTGCACCTATGAGAGCATGCGCATGCGCACACACACACATACACACACACACACACACACACTCTCTCTCTCTCTCTCTATCTCTCTCTCTCTCTCTCTCTCTCTCTCTCTCTATCTATCTCACACAGATTTTGTATTGTCAGTACAGGTTTGGAACAGTTTGGAGAGATTTTGGTACCCTTCTTAAAACCTTGAAAGTCTGTAAAAGTTCTGACATAGGGTTATGAACATTAGTAAATTTGAAGTTGTCCCCTCAAATAGAAAAGATTTCTTGGAAAGTACATTTAATTTTACAGCATGGATTCACACTGCGAATTTCGTTTCACAGCATGGTTTCAGACTGACAACTGGACCTTTTTATTTGGAGATACTTAGGAAATTGGACCTATGAATAGTAGCATCGTGAGGAACAAATTCTGCTTTTATTAATCAAAGTGGATTGTTTTTACTCTAAAATACAGGTAAAGGTTTTTTTTTTAAAAATTTCATTGTGACTTAAAAGCAGTTTTCTATATATTAACCCAAACTGGGTGTTGAAAGTCTATCAAAAGTTTGTAAATTTTGTGCCTTTTTTTTTTTTTTTTTTCTAATTGGGTACAAACCCTTAATATGTATGTGTATGGGAAAAAAAGAGAGAGATGTGTGCACAGACTTTGCAGTGTATACATTGCATGAGACTTTGCATGAGTGTATGCATGTCTTTTTATGTCTGCAAGAGAGCTTACATTCCGTTGTGCTGTGCAAGATTTACTTCTCATCAAGGTATGTTTGTGGAATTGCGGTTACATTCTCCTGAAAGAGAGCAAATTGCCACAGGTAGCATTACCTTGCTTGAAATGGATGATGTGGTTGGGAGGACGTTGGACGAGACAGATGTGGACAGACAATGTAGCTATGAGAACTGAGACTGCTTAGCTTTGAGTCACGTTTTCACCCTTCTGGGTTTGTCGGTGTGTCTTTTACCTTGAGGGAAGCAAGAGCCTGGGGACCATCAGCTGAATTAAGCAGTTGCTTGAATAGCTTTATCTGGTATTGGCATGTTATTTCTGTTGCGCTGTTTTCTTTCTTTAAAAAATTCTGGCATAGATGGTCCTTGGGGAGAAGGGAGAATATGTATATTAGAAGAATTCACACATGTGAGCATGCACACACACACACACATACACACATGCACGCATGCATGCACAGACACACACACACACACACACACACACAGCGCACACACGCACACACATACATATACACACACACACAAGCACGCACCCACTCACAGACAGATATACACACACACACTTGCACAGAGGAATGAACTAGAAAAAAAAAAAGAGAGAGAGGTACTGAAGGAAAACGAGTTTATCAAAACTATATGTACGAGGAAAAATAATTAAAGGTGTAAATTGATTCTTATGCACAAACACAAGTCCCTGTACTGAGCAGCAAAACAAATAAAGTATACCATGTTACATTCTCCTGATGATAGTGTCAAGAAATGTGATTTACTGTTGATTCAATGGAACAACGCTCTAATGAGCTATAATGTTTCATTATGTTGAAGCTTCCAGTCACAAGGCTAGGCTTTAAACGGAAACTAAAGAGCATTACTTCAGAAGAGCGTCTAATGAATTGTACAATCTTACTGGATTGATGGACTGAGGCTTCCAGTTTACTGAAATGAAACGCAGCATTAGTGGGGAAGTGGGTTCTGTGTTTCTGAGCTGTAAACCCTACCCCATTACTTTCTTCATGGGCAAAAAGAAAGGATGGAACGGTGGGTGGGTGACGGAGGGGAGCTATTAAGCTAACCACCCCCTCATCCTCTCCCACTCCCGTTGACTTTTAACATGATTTTTTTTGGAATCCCACAACTGATATCGTTTGATCCTTGTTCTGCATGATGTGTTAATCAGTTCGTAACGGAATGCATATTTTAATCAATCTAACCTCTATAAGACTGGGAGAGGTTTGTTGCAGCTGTAATCAAAATTGGGAGGCATTCAGTTTTGTGTTGAGTGAAGGAGTCGGAGAGCATACTTTTTGGTCGTTTCTGATGTATTTTCATGCATGATTTTTGTCGGAATTCTTGTATAGAGCATCAGATGAAATGATATGAAATGAAAAAGTGGAGTCATTTTTTTTATGCTGTTTGTATGTTGGTACATTCAAACACACACACACACTTTCACACTCACACACACACACACACACACACACACACACACACACACACACACACACACACACACACACACTCACTCTCTCTCTCTCTCTCTCTCTCTCTCTCTCTCTTTTCTCTCTTTCTCCAAATGACAAGAATATGGAAATACAGCATTTTTCAGCAGTGAAGAGGAGGCATGAAGATGTTTTGTATGTAAATACAGAGTAAAAGCTAACACTGGTACTACTTTATGGATGACAACTAATAATACTCTACAAAACGATCCAGGCAAGCCATGCTCCCTGCTTCTCCTTTTTCTCAACATCCTGCCCAGTCTATTCATCAGTTTCCTTCTCCACCCCCTTCATGTTTTCCTCCTCCTCAGTCTCCTTTTCATATTTCCTCTTCCTTCTTTTTCTCTCCTTCCTGCCTCCTTGGTTGTCTTCTTATGTCATGTTTTTTTCCCCATTTACTTCCTCGTCCTTGCTGGTCTCCCTTTCTCGTACCCTCTTCCATTTTCCCTGTCCTTTTTTTTTCACGTTCTGTCCAATCTCTCCATTTGCCTCTTTCTCCATCTCTGGCTTCCATCTACTGT
>CM065739.1:28553608-28556108 GCA_033310375.1 Conus canariensis
CAATAAGGAAAATACTAATACTACTAATAATGATGATAATGATAATAATAATAATAACAATGATGATGATGATGATGATGATAGTAACAATAATAACGAAAATAACATTTCATGTACATTTATTTGTCGCCGCATCGAACAGTCTGGTTCCAGTAAACTTTGGGGCCGGAATAGCTCAGTTGGTACAGCGCCGGACTCGTGATCCTGGGGTCGCGGGTTCGAATCTCCGCCGGGCCGTTTCGGTACAGGGGGATTTTTCCCTCGGAGTTAACATTGGTTCTGACTCCATTTCCCGTACAGTCCTTCGAATGAGACTATAAACCGAGGTTTCGTGTGTGAACGCACGCATAACATCTTGCACACTCGTAAAATCCCATCACCAACTTTCGGAAGAGAAGGCCAGTTTGGCCGTTGGTATGGATGACACGTTACACATAGCATGCACCCTGCGTGAGGAATGGAAAGAATGAAGGAAGTAAGGATACTGAGTGAACGATATTGGACGATATTGACTGGATGACACGGGAAACGAATGAATGAAGCGCCAGCAGGCAGCTCTTCAGTCGGCACTACCCAGGTAGGCAGCCCGTTGTGTAAATGAGTGTGGATTTTAAAGCGCTTAGAGCTTGGTCTCTAGCCGAGAATAGGCGCTATATAGGTATTCATTATCATTATTATTATTAAACTTGAATGTCTTAAAATACTTTTATAAACACAAAATTTGAAGGAAAAAATCCTGTGAAACTCTTCAAGAACCCAGATGGCCGACATTTTGCCGAATGACTTCTTCAAGGTCAGTAACGCATAGTATATCTATATGTCAGCATTGAAGGCATAACATTCAAAATTCGAAGTTCTTTATTGTACTTTAACAGGCTGAGCTCAAGGTGAGAAACTATTTAGTTGTTTTTTTGTTGTTTTTTTTTCCCCGCGTACGCAGGCTGACACTCATGCGGACACTCCCTATACAGACAGGCAAGGATTAATCCCATCTACCCAACAGAAGGAAGTGGAGTTTTGTGTGTATGATCGTTTTTTTTTTTATCCCGCCATTAAGGCAGCCATACTCCAACTTCGGGGAAACGTTTATTTATGATTTTGTTCTTCATTCATTCATTTAGGGTAACTGGTTAGTGTTCATATAAGCCTATGAAAGTTTTCTTTACCTTTTCCTGCTGCGTGTAGTCATGCCCGGAGCGTGAATGCGAACCGTAGGTCTCCCTTATGTAGGCCTACCTCGAGGATTTTCTTTTGAGGTTAAATTATGCTTCCTCTCCATCTTGTTTTATACCGTGCGGGGTGGGTATCCTTTTTTTCTTGTGTCATTCTGGAGCGTATTAGGATAGTGTGGCGAATGGATAGACTAAAGAGAATCATAGTTTAATGTCACATAATTTGTTGGAATTGCGCATAAGGAGGTGTGTGTGTGTGTGTGTGTGTGTGTGTGTGTGTGTGTGTGTGTGGTGCGTGCGTGCGTGCGTGCGTGCGTGCGTGCGTGCGTGCGTGCGTGGTGGTGTGTGGTGGTGTGTGTGTGTGTGTGTGTGTGTGTGTGCGGTTCTTCTTCATTTTGCTTTATACTGTGCGGTGTGAGAAATCCTTTCTTAATGTGTCAATGCGGAGTGTAAGAGAATAGTAGTCTGGGAAATGAATTGCCTGAAGAGAATTAGAGATTATTAACATATTTCATTGGAATTGCGCATAAAGTGTGTGTGTGTGTGTGTGTGTGTGTGTGTGTGTGTGTGTGTGTGTGTGTGTGGTGTGGGTGGGTGGGTGGGTGGGTTTGTGACATACATACACACAAACAGAGACAGACAGACAGAGACACGGATACGGATACGGATATTTATTTCATTAGGCTAATAGGCCATTGCCCCTCATGAAGGGGTGCAGCTAAGCAGTCATTCGAAATTGTAATATTTCCAACTGTTCAAAATTAATACATCAAGATAACAAAAAACAGATCGTAACTTAAACGCTTTATATAAGAAAATGGATAGGTTTCTAATTGTTCGTTCATTATTTGATGCAAAAAAGTAAACTCAGTCGAAAAAGACTCGGATATTTATAGTACTTTGAATGCATATACCGCACTGTTAAATCATGAAGTGCAGGACAACACAAGACAAAATGCAGCTCGTCTTTCATTTGTTTACGTAATGGACACATTAAATCGACAGGGTGTGTAAGAGACAGAGACGGAGACAGAGAGAGATTAAAACGCACGTATAGTGATCCAGGTTTACCGCTCAAACTCATGGTGAAAGATAACAAAAGAGAAAACAAACCCATAGTTTTCTGCCCTCAGCTGGTCCCTCTCTTCTCTCTTCCACCTGTGTCTGTTTTCTGGCTCCCTGACACATCTTCCAACGTGCGCCTGCCACATACACACATTTAGTGACCTAAAGTCACACGCTAGTGGCTCGATTCTGCCAAATTAAGCATTTCTTCATTTCTCAAAGGTTCAAGTCCGGTACTAACAAAACCAAAAACCTTCCGTGGA
>CM065739.1:28561108-28571108 GCA_033310375.1 Conus canariensis
CTCTCTCTCTCTCTCTCTCTCTCTCTCTCTCTCTCTCTCTCTCTCTCTCTCTCTCCTCTCTCTCATCTGTATCAGGTTTACGTCTCACAAAAGATTCTCTTTCTATGAGGATTTCTGGAAGTTTCGGGAGATTCCACTAGACTGTAGCACTTAAATTCAGATTTATGTTGTTACTCTGACTTGTAGTAACGTCCAAACGAAGCACTGTGTCATTAATTTCTCGATTCCTTTGTGCGAAATACCTGTCAAACCTAAAGTCTGGGACCTCCTACTTTCGACACTTCCAAATTGAAGACTGTTTTCTTTCCGTCAAAGATCAAAATGAATTTAACAAAACACCCCCCACCCCAACCCTCTGTCCTCCCCAACTGTTCCACAAATACCCCCTCCTCCGTTCTGCCGACGCCCCCCATGCCCCATCCCCCTCAAAACCTAAACAACAACAACAAAAAATGGGGGGGGGGGGGGGGGGGGGGGGGGGGGGGGGGAACCCAGCGATGTAATGTTTCAGCGAACTCGGCCCAAGTATTTTATGGATAAAAGCTCTCTTTCAAAGGGAGGTTATCTATGGGGAGAGGGGTGAGTGGTGTCAACAGCGGCCCGTAACTCAAAGACGGCCGAATTCGAGTGTATTTCAATGGCTATTTCGCACATTTCGCGATGGTGTGACACAAGCGAATCAAATTCATAACTTCCTACCGTGAAATACCAAGGTTAACTGTTCATTTTTGTGGGTATTTATCCACTTTATTCTAGACCGAAAGAAGGTTTCTTCCCCCGCCTCCCCCCCCCCCCCCCCCCCCACCATCTTTTTTTTTCTCTTTCAGTCCCATCCTCTGTGGCCATTCAATGACATTAGCCTACCTGCCGCTCATTCTGGTTCTCTGCCTACAGCCACGCCCTGGCTCGTCCTGCCGCCGTTCTGGCACCGGCTGTCCACAAGAAGTCACCGTCAAGTAGTCATGAGGCATCCGGCCAGAGTAGACACTGCATGCTGTCGAGTCACTTCGACTGTGTTCAGCACGGTGCCTTTTCTGATGCAGCATACGCAGGACACTACGTACTAAGTCCCCACTGACACCAATACTTTGCTTAGCCACTGAGCCAACCGTGAGGGAGTGTTTCTCTCCGCAGGACGCCACCCCGTCCCGTCCAACTCCAGTTCAAATAAAGTTGCCGAAACGGGTGACCTCGACACGAACTCGCCAAGGCCACGGACGTGGAGGGGATTTCGAAACTGAGGGTAACAGGAAAGCAGGGCCTGAAGGACCACAGAATTATATATATATTTATACACACACACACACACACACACACACACACACACACACACACACACACACACACACACACATGGTTTTTAGTAGCTGACTTGATACCTGGCCTCATTCTGGTCACAAAGTACCCTGAGGAAGACCGGTTTTGGTCGAAATATTGGGAAGAATTTTATGAGTCTGTTGTTTTTATCTTCATTTTATGTGCGTTTATATATATAAAATATATATATATATATATATATATGTGTGTGTGTGTGTGTGTGTGTGTGTGTGTGTGTGTGTGTGTGTGTGTGTGTACATATATGTATATGTATATTATATGGAATACATTTTTTTTTTTTTTTTTAGTGCTTATCGATGAGGAGAAGGATAATAAAGATGAAGGTACGAAGTTCCATTTTGGTCAGAAACTGCATGATAGAGCTGTACGCTACGCATACTTTCATAACATATCCAGGGAAGGAAGGGGGGGGGGGGGGGGGGGGGGGGGGGGGGGGGTTCCCTCGGAGCTAACATTAGTTCTGCCCCATTTGCACAAAAGTCCTTCGAATGAGACAATAAACAGAGGTTCCATGTGTGAACGTACACGCATAACATCTTGCACTCTCGTAAAATGCCTTCACCAACTTTAAGAAGAGAAGGCCGGTTTGGCCATTGGTGTAGATGACATGTGACACACAGCATGCACCCTGCGTGAAAAATCGAAAGAATGAAAAGGGGAAAAAAATGGAGTGACCGATGACCGACTGGATGGTTGGGGAAACGACTAAATGAAGCGCTAAAAGGCAGCTTTTCAGTCGGCTCTACCCTAGTAGACAGCTCTTTAAGTCAGCGAGAGCGTGGATTGTGAGGCGCTTAGGGCTTGGTCTCTTTCTGAGGATAGCCGCCATATATATACTCATAATAAAAATAACAATGATGATGATAATGATAACAACAATAATAATGATGATAGTAATGATAATAATAATAATAATAAAACAATAATAACAATAATAATGAAAATAATAATAATAATGTGACGTCGGAAAGATGCGATTTCACTGGACGTAGTTCTTGAATTTAGTAACAGTAGATCAAGATCAACACCAAACATAAAAGTACCCGTTCCTGAATTAAGTGAAAACGTTAAAGCCCTAGAAGCTTAGTGGCCGTAGGATCAGTCAACTGTCTAATGTTCACTGTGTCCAGAGCACGGTATGTTGGAAAGCGGAGCCCACTCCCCTTCCGTCGTCTTAACCCTTCCGGACCTGAATTATGTAAGAGGGGTTTTAAGCCGTGAAAATCCACGAGTGTTTCGAGCTCATGATTTTCAGCTCCAAACTTAATTCAATACACGTACACTAAAGCACTATGACAAGAACTCGTTACACATTTACTCTGCAGAGATTTGACAAAGTCTGTGCCTTCCTACCATAATCGAGAAAGTTCAGCGAGCCACTTTGTGTAGGTAGGGTTGACATGTTCTGTGTGGGAGTTATAAAATTCACTCTCCACTTAAGGAGAACGAGCGGCTTCAACTGACAGACAGCTCAAATTGTCGTCTGATGCACAACCGTGTAAAAAAAACCCCTAGAATTAATGAGTGACGGAATAGCCGTAAAGAAAGTGTATATTGCGCGTGCTCACCGTGGGGAAATATACTCGTTCATTTTTGATTTATATGTTGAAATATTGATCTTTTTCTCCTTTCCTTCCGAGCAAGTGTCGTCCTGTTCGCAACCTTCTTGGGCTTTGTGTCATTTGCACAAGTTTCTGTCCACAGCTTTTCATTTATTTGGCCGGTTTTTTATTTACAGTTTATTGTGATGCTTGTTTGAAGCCTATT
Source organism: Conus canariensis (assembly GCA_033310375.1). NCBI lineage: Eukaryota > Metazoa > Mollusca > Gastropoda > Neogastropoda > Conidae > Conus > Conus canariensis. The sequence goes on from CM065739.1 coordinate 28,564,214, forward strand.
TCAGTATTTACTTTTTATCCATTTTTTTGCTTGTTCGAAGTCTTTGTGTGCATCTTCAGCAAGTTACTTTTAAGAATATCTATTTACTATTTTTCTTTGTGTGTTCACGATTCTCGTGTCCATTACAAGCGTGATTTCGGGGCAAGGAGACGCAAACAATGGGAATACACGAAATCGACCTGTCCGTTATATTCCAGAGATGACTGTAAACATCGGAAAAAGTGAAAGGTAAAGAGAGAGAGAGAGAGAGAGAGAGAGAGAGAGAGAGAGAGAGAGAGAGAGAGAGAGAGCGTTTATATGTGCTTATATTTGTGAAAACACACCACACACACACACACACACACACACACACACACACACACACACACACACACACACACGGGGATGATGACGACGATTATGTGGGGTTATATGTGCTTATATATGTGAACACACACACACACACACACACACACACACACACACACACACACACACACACACACACACACAGAGGCAGGCAGGCAGGCTGGCAGACAAACAGACAATCGGACAGACAGACAGACAGACAGACGGACAGGTATATCATTGACAGTGACGGACCGACCGACAAACGCTATAGACAGACAGGCCGTTGATAGAGAGAAGGGACTGTTTAGTTCTTAATATATTGTATTATACATATTGTTCATCTGCGTGGGTTTCAAGTTCTGAAAACGGAACGTAGTTCGTGAACGTATTTCCGTCGCCGTGCAGATAAGGAATTTCATGTGGTTATCTTCCAAGAGGGGATGAAGAATGGGGTGAAAAGGGAGGGGTAAGGGGCGGAGGGTGGGGAGTTAACCTGGGGGCGCTGGTGTTGAGGGTAATAGCGAAAAGGAGGGTGAAAGGCTGGGGTGGGGTGGGGTGGTGGGTTTAGGGGAGGATTGAACTGGAAGTTTTTGCCCAACCAAAGGAGAGCCAGTATGACTCCCTTCCGTACATATTTCTACGTTAAAGACTGAAAGGGCAGAGAGAGAGAGAGAGAGAGAGAGAGAGAGAGAGAGAGAGAGAGAGAGAGAGAGAGAGCACATCTCTATACTACTGTTGATGTAATGCAAGTACGCTGTATGGAGAGTTTACACACGCACAGGCCAGCATGTGCGCACAACTTTTATACACACACACACACACACACACACACACACACACACACACACACACACACACATGCGCGCGCGCGCGCGTGCGGGCACTGACTAACAAGAACTGTTTTGAATAAGCAAATGTATTCAAGACCCTCGTCTCAGACACGACTGATCCAAACTTGACAGCCACTGTATGGTCATCAGTCATGATCTGGACATGAAGTGTTGGCAACACACAGAACACACATCACGCACGCGCGCGCGCGCGCGCGCCACACACAACACACACACACACACACACACACACACACACACACACACACACACACATCTCTCTCTCCTCCCCTCTCCCTCTCCATAGATACACAGATGGATGTGTGTGTGTGTGTGTGTGTGTGTGTGTGTGTGTGTGTGTGTTGTGTGTGCACACGTGCGTGCGCGCGTGTGTGCCTGTATGTGTGTGTGTACGCGCGCGCGCGCGTGTGTGTGTGTGTGTGTGTGCGCGCGTGCGTGCGAGTGTATCTGTATGTGAATATTACAGTTGCTGGACTTGGTTGGAAGTCAGTATTGTTTTAATTAACGAACAAGTTGGGTAGTCATTATGAAATAAATACACGCCCATAACTTCAAACGAATGCTGTTTACGACACCAAATGGCCAAGCAGAAATGACAACACAGAGCACACAGAACAAACAAGGAGACCTGTCTCAGCGTTGTCATTTCTGCTGGGCGATTCGTTGTCATAAGCTGAATTCGTTTGGAGGTATGGGTGTCTATTTGTTTCATCATGGGAGCAAGAGTTACCTTACTTGCTTGTTAATTAGTGTTCACTGTTCCCTGCCTCATTTAAGATTCACTTTCAGTGTTGTTTTAGTTATTCCAGGTTGTTTGTTTTTGCTACATCCGTTTACTGCTGGATCATGTACTTGCCTTCCTTAATGACTTAATTCACCCGGAATAAGAATACGTTTATCAGATTAGGAGCCCTGGCAACGCTGTTAAAGTTTGTATGAGTAAATTCAATTCAGTGTACGATAAGCATGCGCCCTTTATAAGAAAAAGAGTGAAAAGTCATTAACCACCCATGATTAACAAATTAAAGCCACCAAATAGTTTATGTACTCAAGTCAAAGGATGAAATTTTATTCAGAAAACAAAGATGAAATTTTATTCAGAAAACAAAGGAACAAAGTAATTTCGATGAAGAGAAAATGCAAGAAACAATATTTTTGAAATTTAGTGTCGTCTTCTTGGAAATTGAGTTTGGAAACCTGTCAATCTCTTGACTAACAGTAATTCGAGGGTGCAAAATCCAGTAAAAGAAATATTGCCAGAAGATTTAAACTTTCATTTTACAAATATTACAAGATGTAACTCTAAACAAGAAAACAAATGACAGTGATCTGCATTTATTTAAAAATATTGTCGTTGTAAAAAACATTTCTTCATGTTTCGACACACCTCCATCGTCATTAAATGAAGTATTCAATAATCCTATACTCTTAAAACAGTCATGAACTAGAGATTTAGGTGGAATCGATGGTAAGATACTGAACTCGCCCTCCTGACTATTGCTAATACATTCAATTATGTTTATTATTTATATGTTGATAAAAGCCACCTCCACTTAAATTTTTACAAGCGAGAGTTGTCTTTATATAAATCAGACGATCCCGCCCATCCCTCAAACTACAACTCTATCTCGGCATTATCCCTTTCGCCGAAACCACTCGAAAGATATCTTCAAACATATGTATGTAAATCCTCATCTAGTATATTACAAACTCCTTCATGAAAATCATTCTGGTCGTATCAGTCTTGCAAAAGTTATCGATAGTTCTCGTATACATTATCGATCGTCTTACAAATATTAACAATAATTACCTTACTGGATAAAAAAAAGTTCATTTCTTTGTTGTAGATTTTGCAAAAGCATTTAATGTTATGAACCATTCTCTTCGAATGAAGCCAAAAAATGTATTACCTCTTTTCTCATTGATCACCAACAGCTTGTTGAAATAAATTTCAGAAAAGTCAAAGTTACTCCCTTTAAAATTTGGTGTTCCCCATGGATCAGTACTAGGAGCCCTGCTCTTTTCTATTTGTATAAATGACTTACCGTTATATGTATAGTGTTTTTGTGAAATGTTTACCGATAGTACTTTACTACAATCTTACAGTAGTGATCCTGCTGAACTGGTAAGTAACCTGCAAATAAATATTGATAGGCTAATTACATAGGCAGAAATGAATCGTACGTCCTTCGGTGATTGTAACATAAAATGCATGTATGTCACAACACGGCACAACCGTCAGAAAATGAGTTCCTCGTTCGCATCATTATATGTCGAAAGATGAAAGATTGAAAAAAGTTACATCTCGTAAAGTCCTAGGAGTTGTTATTGACAATGCCAATCTTGGAAAACGTATTTCTAAAAGAATATATCAACATGCACATTTTTTTCCCCCTAAATCTTCATTCTAGGTAGATAGTTTTTCATGCGCAAATCCTTTCTCTTATCAATTATTCATCCATTTTATGGGATGATGCCAGTGAAACTGATTTTAGAACAAATAAGTTGTTTACATAAAAACAACATTAAAACAATTAATTCGAAATCCAGTATCTTGACATAGAATGATTACAAAACTTTAGATATTCTTCCATATAAAGACAGACTCTACTTCAACAAGTGTGTGTGCATGTACAATGGAATGAGTACATGGGCTTCAAAGAAAATCATCGAAAGCTTTGTCATCAATGAAAATAGACGCACTCAGAAACTGTCCCTTCCCAGACCCCGAAGCAATCTTTATAAATCAAGTTTTATATGTTCTGTGGGATGGCAAGGGATAATTTGCCGTCCTCTTTAAAATCATGTCCCTCGAAACAGGCATTAAAAAAGGCAACGAAAAAAATCATCTGATGGAAACGCTACGGTACAATTGATGGTCACTTCCATTGATATACCCCCCCCTCCTCTCTCTCTCTCTCTCTCTCTCTCTCTCTCTCTCTCATTGCGTTTGAAAGTGAAAATTAAGCAATAGTCTCGTTATCTTATTTGTGATTATAGGAGTTATGTACATATTCATTCTATGATATAGTTTGGGTGCTTTTGAACATGTTATTTGTAACTCTCCTCTTTATATGCTATATGTTTCTTTTTTGTGAGGGCAGGGCAGAACATTAAAAAGTCATAAAGCTTACTCTTTAACCCTCCAAAAAGATAATTTTGATATGCATGACACGGAGTGAGGGAGAGGCAAAGCTGGCCAACAAGTGATCGACCATGTATTCTGGTGTACTCCAAACTCTTCTCTCCCACTCATCCCAGCATGTATTCGTCACATGCCTTGTAATGATATATTAAGACGAAATCAAACTACACAAGACAATGGATATTAAGAGATAATGTATTGGTGTCACAAGCACGCAGTTGTAGATTAGCGCCAGGGTTTTCCAGTGAACGTAAGGTGTGAGTGGAGACAGAAGCTTTTTAAGTGCCCTCTTTCTGCAGGGTTTTGTTTTGTTACTGATTTTTTTCCCCTACTCACATTGACTGGTTACTGATCTTGGACCTCGTCAGGGACTTTGAGGGGGAGGGGGGGGAGGGGGGGGGGGGAGATCGATGATGAACGCTGCACGATTCGTCTCCACCCCTGCCGGTTACGAGCGAATGCCTGGTTTGCAGTCATTGAGTACAGCTCTTCTCGGTCTATTCAGCAATGTTGTCTGACCATTGTCACTTGAAATGGACCGAGTGACAGACCGTGGAGTCTTACGCTGTGGCATACGATGTATGGAAAGGTTTGACTGATGATATTTTTATTATTAGTGTTAAGCGTAGGCCTACTTACTAACCGCCCATCCATGGTTAAAGAGCAAGCTGTATGCGCTTTACGCTCCACGCTCTCGTGTGCACACTAGGTAGAGCCGACTGAAGAGCTGCCTGCTGGCGGTGCATTCATTCGTTTCCCTCGTCACTCAGTTTTTCACACACATGCACGCACACACACACACACACACACACACACACACACACACACACACACACACACACACACACGCACGGACACACACACACACACACACACACACACACACACACACACACACACACACACAAACACCATCCTTTCGATTTTTCACGCAGGATGTATGTTATGTGTAACGAGTCATCCATATCAACAGCCGAACTGGCCTTCTCTTCTGAACGTTCGTCATGGAGTTTTACGTTTGTGCAAGCAGTTATGAGTGCGTCCACACACGGAACCTCGGTTATAGTCTCATTTGAAGGAGTTTTTTTTTTTTTTTTAATGGAGTCAGAACCAATGTTAATTTTGATTGAAAAATCCTCCTGTACTAAAACAGCCCAGAGAATATTCGTACCCGCAATCGCAGAATCATAAAGATTGCGATCCGGCCACCTGAGCCACCTCTACCACCAGGGCTGTTCTGACCCACACCTCTACCTTGTTGTTCATGACTGGGGCTGGAGGGCTGAGGAGATCCCTGAGTGCTCAAGCGCCCGCCACAGCTCCCCTATGATCCACTGTCATGAGACAATCGTAAAACGATTAACGCAATCAAAGATGAAGACGGGACAGGATTCATATTGCGCCTCGCTCCCCCATGATTGGCTTTTGTCAGAGTGCCTTTACCTCGCGCAGGTCACTGACCACTTCCTGATGAGAGAATCGTTTGATTGGCTGGCCTACCCTTTCAGATAATTATATTTGCCAACCACTCATCCGCCGTGCAGCGAGGTCGGCCTGCTACTTGCTCGTAGGTCTTGCCAACGTGTGAACCTACGTGTGCGCGCTTCAAGCTTTACAATTGGTGACAAAATCGTGAACAGTAAGCGGACGCAGAGCCAATGATATCAACAGGAAAAGACATGTGCCTTCAGCATGTGGAATGGGACACCAACGCGTCAAATTCGAAGACGCTCATCCTGCGCCCCCCCCCCCCCCCCCCCCCCCCTCTTTGATGTAATGCAGTAAAGCGTGAAGACTGCCTTCAGACATAAGAAGCGCCTAGTGTTGCAAGCCTCATTCACCAGAAAAGAAGAATTAAATCGGGAAGTTAATGGCCGCAAGGATAATGAACTGTCAGACGTTCACCGCGTCCGGGACACGGCATTATGGAAGGTAGAGTGCATCCTTTTCTTTACGCCGCTTTAACTGTCTCTGAGAGGAGACACCATCAATGCACAGAAAGTACAGACCATACTCCTGTCTTGGTTTCCAAACAAATCTAACTTCACAGAGAACACAGCTAGCGTATCTCTGAGGAATTTGAAGAAGCACTTGGGGAAAAACAAACAAGCAAAACTTCACTTTTCCCACTGCCACTGTGCAAGGAATTTGATACAGTGAATGTCATTAAATCTTCAAAGCTAAATTAAAAAAAAAAGTGTCATAAAATCACAAAAAAAGCTTCTAAAAACGCTTAAAGATTGATGTTGAATTTGTTCGTCGTCAATTCAAACTCATTTCGTCCATTAATTGAGCACATGTTCTTACCCAGGAAATAAAGCGGACTTGGACTTCTGAAACCAAGTAGGCCTGTATGCCTATGTACTAAGCAAGATGCGTCTTTCATCACATTTGCACTCGATATGTCAGGATAATGGAATGCAATCGTATTAGTCTCCACAACGAAAAGTGAAAAGCACCATGAATAGAACTCGAGAATGGCGATTTGGGAAGCTGTGCAATGTGAATTTTTGGAAAGATAAGGAAACTCAGCAAAGTCTACGAGTCCCATTCATCATTTATTGAATTC
>CM065739.1:28576108-28616108 GCA_033310375.1 Conus canariensis
ACCGTATTGCGTTGTGTCGTAGTCGAGAATCTGTGAAAGCCACAGTACCTTAGAGTGCTGATATCTGCATCTACATGGGTCAACGTTCTGATAAGAAGAGCAGATAAATAGTGCAGTACATCACCGCTGCTAGGAGAAAAAAAAATGCGTTCAGAAAAAAGATTTAGGTTAGGCCTATGTCTCTCAAGATGAAGAAAACCAAGAATAAGGACATCGGTGATTTCACGTGACAAGATAAACACAACGCAAAGCCTCATATTCTAGACGCATACAAGGGTTGAACTATGAAGGTAAAACAAGGTTTTGGAGAAGACAGGATTTAGATCGATGATTTGATTGGATACAGGCAACCCCAGAGCAATGATCGGATCGGGCAACAAGTCAACACATGTGTTGACAGAAACGAACATCTCCTTGCAGTCATAAGGCGCTGTCAGTTGGCCAAGTACGGGCGTGTGTATCTGGCAATGACTCTCAATCCAAGACCGCAGGGTTTAGTGGAGAATGGATGCCCCAGAGGCAGATGAAAGAATTACTATATACACTAGAATTACTAGAAACAGTACGTAAATTGGCTGGTTTTGTGTCAATGTCCCTTCCCTGTCGCGCATGACTGATGTCATAGGCCTGTGGAGACCCCTGACTGTCCAGATGTCCATGATGTCACTCATTTGACCTGCAAAGATATGGGAATTATAACACCGTACGAGTGCTAACATCAGGCCATCGTATCACTGCATTGTCTCAACATTTCAAAACTTGTTTATCCCATAATGACCGCTTAGGGCTACATAGAGAAAACCACAACAGCAACTACAAAGAGAGAGAGAGAGAGAGAAGAGAGAGAGAGAGAAGAGAGAGAGAGAGAGAGAACAAGCAACCACACAAAAGGCCAGTACAAGCAGCATCACACCAGTGATCATGTAACAACAGTTCAACACTCCCACGGAGACCCAGGGAAAATCTGGAACAACACCAGGGAGAGCGCAAACCTCAGCGAAGATCGAACAGTCCTCCCCCTCCCAACCACATCATCCGTTTCTTTCCTTAATTGAGAATATTGTGTTTACTGGATCAGGGATATAATACGCATTCACACCAAATGTTACAAGCTTATAGATAAAAACAAACAAAAAACAACAACAAACAAAAAAGACAAGAACAAAAAAGAAAGAAAGAAAAGAAAACCGCCGCACGAGACTGTTCTTTTCCTCTTCTTTTTCCATGCATTATTTCTTGACATATGTTATACAAGGTCGAAAAATGCCCTATCTCAAACTGTGTTAATGACAGTGAAAAAAAATTCAGCCCTTCGATCCGGATCCGCACCTTAGTTTACTGGATTCGTCCAGGGCTTCCTTTTATCTCTCTCTCTCTCTCTCTCCTCTCTCTCTCTCCCCCTCCCCCCCCCCCCCCCCCCCCCCCCCCCCCCGCGCGTCTGGTACAGTCAGTTCAGGCAGATTCAGCCTGACCTTGCTGATAGACAAACCCAAAGACCCAGACGAAAACATAACCGTGGCGAAGGTGAGAAAATACACAGAGCGAAAACCTCCACCGTCGTAGCACTTGAAACCATGCACGTCCCATGTTGATTTTCAAAATAACGATGGGGAGTCGTAGGAATGCCATGAATGGCACCAGTTCTGACAGTGATTCAGGACAGCCAGGAATCTCCGCAGCCCTCTGTTTTCCGTCATGAGCAACATGACAGAGGTGCTGGAACCCACCTAGTCCTTTACGTTGGAGCCTTCAGCCTCGTACATGAAAAAAGTAAAGTGAATGCGACATAGCCATAACCTTGCTGACGACAAATAGCTTGCTCTAGATACATAAGAGTCCACACTATCAAGCAGCCACGTGTGGACGTCCCCTGAAGATCGACTTGCTGTATATCTGCCACCAGTACCTTGACCTTTCAAAAACACCCTAGATAGGTACCACAGCAACATGGAATTTCAGCTTTAAGGGTAGGAAGATGCAAAGAACATGACGGGGAGAGGCCTGGGAGGGATGAGGAGGATGGGGAGGGAGTCTGGCCCAAGAAACTTACTTTAAAAGCATAAATTCTGCAACAGATATGGGCACGTATTCCACACATGCAAGAAAACATCAAAACGAGGACATACAAACATGGGACATCTGAACACGGGGACACGTGGAAACGGTGACCCTAAAAAATGGGCACAGATTGGCAAGGGACACAGATTTTCCTGGAGTGTGGATCGCTTTGCGGGATTATCCAAAATGAAGTTGGTGATCAGCATGCGAAACTGGAAGTAAAGAACTTTTCAGAGGCATTTGGCTTTCTTGTTATCTGAGCTAGCGGAAATCAGTGATATAAGCGGGAAAAAGACTTGACAGCTTTTTATTTTTTTTCAATGCGCTGTTAAAAGTTTAGTATTCAGGTTTGAAATTCAATTCCAAAATGTCTTGAAGAAATCAAATGCCTGTGTAATTAAGATGAAAACTTTAAAAAGAGGAACGAATTAGGTTGCTAAACTTTCTTGCTAAACAAAAACAAAAAACCGCAGGCACGCACTCATGTGCCATACACTCATCTGCACGTGCACAGGCCTCATTCATCTCTCTCTCTCTCTCTCCTCTCTCCTCTCTCTCTCTCCTCTCTCTGTGGTAATACTACTGCTGTTACTGTGCTGCTACTATTACTACTGCTGCTAGGACTTCAGCTATGACAAAGCAGGGTTTTCCCGAGAGAGACAAGACAAACCAAAATTTTTTATTTACGAGGATAATAGATAAGCACTGATGTGCTTTTTTACATCCAGTCCTCGCCCTGAGTAGGGTCAACAATGCAAAATAATGACATCCAGTCCTCGCCTGATAGGTCACATGCAAAATGACATCCAGTCCTCGCCTGAGTAGGGTCAACAATGCAAAATAATGACATCCAGTCCTCGCCCTGAGTAGGGTCAACAATGCAAAATAATGACATCCAGTCCTCGCCCTGAGTAGGTCAACATGCAAAATAATGACATCCAGTCCTCGCCCTGAGTAGGGTCAACAATGCAAAATAATGACATCCAGTCCTCGCCCTGAGTAGGGTCAACAATGCAAAATAATGACATCCAGTCCTCGCCCTGAGTAGGGTCAACAATGCAAAATAATGACATCAGTCTCGCCCTGAGTAGGGTCAACAATGCAAAATAAGGTAAGGCAACAAAAGAAGCATGCAAAAAGTGACTACAACTACAATACGACTACAATACGATACAAAAAAAGTAAAATGAGAGAGAGAGAGAGAGAGAGAGAGAGAGAGAGAGAGAGAGAGAGAGAGAGAGACGCAGAGCGAAAGGAGTGCAGGGAAGGGCGGTAAAGAGAGTGAGAGGGAGAGAGGGACAAAGAGGCGAGAGTGGGTGCGGGAAAGAGCATGTCTAGAACAATCTGACAATAATTAAATTCCAAGGAGATGCAAGACAATCGATTTTGAAGCACCAGGGAAGACAAATGAAAATAAGCACAAATGAGGGGGGGAGGGGGGGGGATGCAAATGATACCCCAGTCACCACGGGTAGAGGGGGCGAGGGGCGGATGGCTATAGATAATAAATCAAGTCATTCCAGAGAACGGGGGAGGAGGAGAGAGGAGAGAGAAGAGAAGAGAGAGAGGAGAGAGAGAGAGAGAGAGAGAGAGAGAGAGAGAGAGAGAGAGAGAGAGAGAGAGGAGAGAGAGAGAGAGAGAGAGAGAGAGAGAGAGAGAAGCATTTGCGCACAATTACTTTCATACACGCAGCTTCTGCTGTACGTCTTCATCGTCATTATTGTCTTCATCAGCATTATCGTTACTGTCATAATCATCGTCGCTGTCAACACCATATTGTCATCGCCGTGGTCATTCCATACCAATCTTTGCATGGACAGGCAGAGGAACACGTTAGTACTACATACATTTCTTCTTCCCTACTCTTTTTCTTTTCACCCATCCTCCTTCTCTTCCTGCTCCTCTTCCCCCTACTCCCCCCCCCCTCTCCTCCACTTTCTCTTTCTCCTCCTCATCGTCACCTTCCTCCTCATCGTCACCTTCTTCTTCTCCATCTTTACAACTTCTTCTTCTTCCCTTCCTTTCTTAGCAGGGACAGGCTAAAAACACACCATGAAAACTGGAAGGATGTCTCTGTTGTCCAGCAGAGCAGTGCTGTTCTTCTTCACCATGCTCTGGCTGTTTGTACCTCTACCGCCTCAGTTACATTGTTCGTTTGTTTCCCTATCTGTCAGCAAGATTTTGCAAAAAAAAAAAAAAAAAAAAAAAAAAGAAAAAAAAAAGACCCCCCCCCCCCCCCCCCACACACACACCCCACCTATCTTTATAAGATTTGGTGTAAACATGGAATGTGACCCAAGGACGAATCCATTGAAATTTAGTGCGGATCCGGATTTAAATGGCGGATCCAGATGTTTTCTTTCATTTTCTTGTTTTCTTTTTCCTTTTTTTTTTTTTAAACCGAGGTCGTAATTCTCTCCAGTGCTCTTCTGGCCATTAACATCGTTAGTTTTATTATTATGTTATTGTTGTCGTTATCATTATCATTACTATTATTGTTATTATTAGTAGTATCATTAGTTTTATTATTAGAATTATTTTTACTATGATGATGAAGATCGTATTCTTATCATTTTTACTATGATATGATGATGATGATGATGATAATGATGATGTGATGATGATGAGATGAGAGAGAGATGACGACGACGATGACGATGATGATGATGATGATGATGATGATGATGATGATGATTGATGATTCCATGGCAGGGACAATCGGAAGACCACAGACGCCAGGAAGTCCAAGGCCTGTGAGAAGGATGCCTTTCTTCTCCAGCAGTCTGATGCAGCGCTTTGCCACTCCTCTGGGCGCTGGCGGCTTGGTGGGCCAGGAGTACCGCACGGTCATCTTCGTGGCCATCTCCTTCCAGATGGTCTTCACCGGTTACAGGTAGAACGGTGCCCTTCATCTTTTGTGAGTGTCTGTCTGTCTGTGCCTTCCGTCTTTTTTGTTTTGTTTCGTAAGGTATGCATGTCTGCATGTATATGTATGTATAATTATAGGCATTGGTGTGTGTGTGTGTGTGTGTGTGTGTGTGTGTGTGTGTGTGCGTGTGTGTGTGTGTGTTTCCAAATTTGGTGCGGAACTGTTGGGTGGATACGGGACAAATGGCTGATCCGGAATGGCTTAGCGGAACTCGGTGGAAAGTTAGAATGCGGCCCAAGAACGAACTCATGACATTGTCGAGTGGAAACGGGGTTGAATACGCACACGATTCTCGAGCCTACATCCGCACATGGGATCTTGATTTGAAGTCTCATCCGAAGGGGGTCTGGACTCTGTACACATGCTAACTCCGAAGAGGAGATCTCTTCCAGTTTGGCGGTCTCAAATGGGCACACACACACACACACACACACACACACACGCACACATACTCCCTCCCCCCCCCCAAAAAAAAAAAAAAAAAAAAGGCTGGTTTCATCCTATTTACTCTATAAATACAAAAGCCAATCCATCCCATTTGTCTTGCAAATTCAGAACGAAGTTTTACTCTATTCATTCTGGAAAAAAAAGAGTTTCATCCCATCTACCCCGAAAAAGATCATCTCCTTAACGCCGCAAAAATGCCAGTATTAAGAGTGTCTGGTGCGTGTTCGCTTGCCTGCAGGCCCATCCAAAATCTCCAGAGCAGCCTGAATGAAGAGCATGGCCTGGGGGTGATTTCGCTGGGGGTCCTGTATGCTGCATGGATCTTCTCTGGCTTCCTCACGCCTATTGCTGTGCGCTTTCTCTCTACTAAAGGTCAGTACCAGGCGAGGAAGCACGTTTAAGCCGCCCCCTCCCCTGCTCCCTTTTTTACCGCTTCTCCGGCTCCATTTTGAAGAGAAAAATGAAAGCTTCTGAAAGAACGTATTTCGGATTTTTTTTTTTTTTTAAGAGAGAAACAAACATGATTTGTTTTTTCAACTGGTGAGAGTTCTTGTTTTGATAAACAAGAATAGCCCGTACACAACCCATTCTCTCTCTCTCTCTCTCTTTTCCTTCTTCCTTTTTTTTTTTTTTTTTTTTTTTTGGGGGGGGGGGGGGGGGGAGCGGTTGCCATGGAGGGGCAGGGGTTGCAGCGTATTTCAATAACCAAACCAGACTTAATTTCCGTCTGCAGCGAACCTTCAAAACAAATTAAACGCACCACCACCCTTCTTCACCACGGGTCCTCTATTCTACTGATGTATTTATGGTGACACGCGGTATGCCACATACTGTGAAGTACCGACATGTTTTGAGAAACAAAAGCTGTGGACACGCTCATCCACAGTTTCAGGCAAGACGAAGACAGTCACCGCAAACCTGACGGCAAGGATGGAAACGCTCTCCACATTTCGTACTAAGACCACAGTGATCACGGATGGACAATCCAAAATTTTTTTTTTTTCTGGTATTGACTGAACAGAGATTTACTGGCGTTTTCGGCATTTGATTTCCTGTCATATGACTTCAGTATTGCGAAGATATTTATTGCTCTTGCCAATGTTGTTCATATACATCACAGTGTTCGTTTTTGCCTCTTACTCTGCTCCATTCTTTTGTGAATGGAAGGATTGCTTAAGACCTCAAAAACTCGTGTTCATGTTCTCCAGACGAGTGAATTTGCACATCACACAACCCGATGGATATACCACTTTTGTGCCTTACCGACTGATTTTTTTTTTTTTTTTTTTAACGCGAAAAGAAAAGATGTGTTTGCATGGGTAGGTGCGATACCTGGTAACAAGCTGAATTGTGAGACCTGGGCGATTTGTAAAGCATCAAAACACACCAAGGATAGCCCGACACAGCTCTCAGAACAAGAGAAAAATACATGCACACCAACCTGTCCATCTGTCAATCGGCCTATGGCTGTATTATCAGTGGATCATAGGTGTGAATGCGAAGTAATTTATCGCAAATTTATGAATGCTTTCGGTGCACATTTCCCAGTTTGAAAAAAAAAAAAAGAAGTGATTTTGCGGTCGAGGCTTCGGTCCAGGAATACATAGTTACTGTTCGTATTAACGATCGGTACCAATCCCCCCCCCCCCCCTCCCGCCCCCCTAGACTGCACTTTTGAAGGAACTTGGTCATCAAGTACCCACGTCTCTTTGTATACGTATCTTGTTGGCTGGAATGGAAAACGCATCTAACTCTTCGCTCTCTCTCTCTCGACCTTCCTCAACAACTGTAAGAAAACGTGTGATGTATCAACTGCTTTTCCAAAAGAAAACTTTCCATCATAAAAGTATAATTATGTTCACAAATACACATTTAAAGCAGTATTAATGACATTGTGGTTTAATAACTATTATTTGCTTTTCGCAATTATGTGTCGCTAAAAAGGTAAATAGACACGAAATCAGGCATCATGACCCTGAAGGCTATAAGGTTCTGAGGGCACTGCCGTCTCATACACCGACACAAGAGTATTACACGAAGAAAGCGCTTGTCACCTGAAGGAGATAATTACAATTGTTGCTGACTTTACTAATATTGGTGGCAAAAAGTTTTCAACTGACGCTTTCTTTCTTTGAACTCACTATTCAATTCATTAACTGTGTCAAAAGCTTTTAAAATAAAAACCGTTGTGACGTCACGGTTTTCTTTCTTTCTTTTCTTTGCTTTCTATTTTTGTTTGTTTGTTTTGTATCATAATCCATGACGACAGTGGTTAATATAAAATGAATGTTGCATATTCGATGTACATTTCTTTTCTTGTTGGACGTTACAGTTTTCTTTTATGAATTTTCAGTGTGTGGGAAGCAAATTACTTTCCCTTCAAGAACATCACAAAGCACATCTTTTGACACTAGTCTTTGGACATAAACTCCAGGAGTTCTGATGGTGTCCTGGGTGTGTCACGTGGTATACACCGCCTGCTCGTTCTACCCGGCCTGGGAGCTGACAATACCCGCCTCCTTCTTGGTGGGCATCTTCTCGGCACCGCTATGGACCTCGCAGTCCCTGTACATCACGGCCTGCGGGTTCTCCATCGCCAGGCGCGCCCGGGACTCCCCTTACCACATCTTCAGCCGCCTGAACGGCATCTTCTTCGCCATCTACGAGACGTCACAAATCACCGGTAAACCGTTGTGTTGTCATAGGAGTGGGTTTTCTCTTAGTGTTCCTTTTCCGTTTCACAAGCCCTGTCACCCCTTACCCAACTCCTCTCTCTCTCTCTCTCCGCTCCTCCAGTGCCCCCCCCCCCCCCCCCCGCCACCCACCACCTACCCCTTCCCCCGTCACAGATACACACCTCAAAAATCCACTTCCTCCCTCACCTCCTACCTCCATGCCACGTTTCCACTATTCTTAATTCCTTGATCTTTTTTAACTGGTCTGTGTAATCTTTTCTACGATGGAGCTAGCTTGACCAACTAGGTAAGTGGTCGTAAGGATGCGGTCTTTCTTTCTTTCATTTTTGCGGGGTTGGTTTAGTGTCCTTGTTTTTATTAGTTCCGAGTGTGTACAGATATCTGAAGGGTTTTTTGTGTTTGTTTCTGTTTGTTTGTTTGTTTTTAAGATTGCTTTGTTAGAATCCGGTGTTGCAATTACCCGTTTCTGGTTTGTTTGTTTTGATCTTGTAGAGTTTCAGGGTTTATTTACTGCGGAGCTCCGCAGCTACAGTCATCTTTGGTTGTTTTTTTTTTGTTTTTTTTTTTGTTTGTTTGTTTTTTTTGTTTTGTTTCGTGCATCAAGTTTTCCATGGGTCAGTTCTCGTGTACTTAGACTTACGCACTAACCAATAGATGTTAGAAGTTGCCTGGGTGTAATGTGATTTATTTACACACTTTGCGTGCTGTTTGTTCTTCGTGTGAGGCCAGGTCTGTTTGGTTTTTTTTTTTCACAAAGTAAAATCAAAATCCTCATTTGAAAAAAAGAATCGATCAGTGTCAGATAGATTAAAATCGGGTGAAACCCCTTACCCTCCATTATCCCTCTTTCCCCACATACACATACAGTTAGTCTCTCCTACCCCCCTCCTCTCTCTCTCTGTCTCATCCACGCGCGCGTACGTGCACACACACACACACACACACACACACACACACACACACACACACACAGAGTCACATAGACACACACACATACACACAAGCACACACACACATATACATTTAAAGCGAGCACATGCACATACTCCCACGCACACACGCACATACACTCATATAAGTATACCCGCCCGAACACCCGCCCCCCAACCCTCCCCCCCCCCCCCCCCCCCACACACACACACGCTTACAAACATGCATGCACACACACACACACACACACACACACACACACACCCACCTTGAAAATGATCCTTTCGCCCGTTCAGGGATAAGGAGCATAACAACACCAGCATTTGTTGAAGCAGAAACGTGCAAATACACATTTAAAATTGGTTTATGAAATCGAAAAAAAAATCTATAAAACTCTCCCCAACTTTCTTCTTATAAGTAAACATTTAGCGATGGTCTCGTGTACATTTTACCATATTACAGCAGTTTCCAGAAGTGAAAAACATGATTCTGTTTACATGCACACGCACACATGCATACACACACATGCACGTACACACGTACGCACACACACACACACCACACACACACATACGAGCGCGTGTGCGCAGAGAGAGAGAGAGAGAGAGAGAGAGAGAGAGAGAGAGACAGACAGACAGACAGAGAAACACGCTTACGAACAACAGACTGACAGACAGACAGACAAACAGACAGACACATGCACAAGCATACACACGCACAACACACACACACAACACACCGCGCGCGCGTTCGCGTGCGCATACACACACACTTTCTATCTCTCTCTTACACACACACACAGACACACACACACGTACACACACAGCAGACTGCCTCAATTTTACATTTTACTTCACATCAAATTGCTCCAATTCTGTTTTCACTTCACATAACGTCACTTGCAGAGCATTTTTGTTTCACATTACATCATTTTACTTTCGTTTTACTTCTAGTTGACATCTCATCGCATCGCTTCTCTTTCACTTTTATATCACATCACCTCATTTCCATTCCACATTTCACGTCACGTCACATTACATCACATCACGTCACATCACATCACATCATTTTTTTTTTCAACTTCACATCAGTTGTACTTCGTGTCACTGCACATCACTATGTCGCTGCAACTCGCATCACTCCAGGCGCCCAATCCTTCTAGAAAGTGCAGGTTCGAATCAAGTCACCGGTAAACAAATAATAAGAACAACAGTAACATACTACTAATAATGATGATGAAGATGCTGTTGATGAAAGTGATGATGATGCAATTATAATAGTAATAATGATAATAACAAAAATAATGATGATAATGATGATGATGACGTCGACAGTGACAACGACAACAATAATAATGATGATGATAATGATAATAAAAGGCAACAGAAGAAGCGCATCCAAGGATGGTGATCTGGATGCCTTCTGGCCCCTTAAGTATGATGTAAGGGCCAAAACACGCGCTTGGAGGGAGGGGGAGGGGAGATGAAGAAAGGAGGGGAAGGGGCGGCTAGGGGCGGCCTCTTCTTCTCAGAAGACTTTGTGTTATCCAGCTGCCCCTAGAGTGATTTCCTCCTTTGCCGCTTCCCGTCACGTCACTTCCCTTCACATGACGTCACGTTTCGCATGTCCCGTGCAGGAAACGTGATATCGTCGGCGGTGCTCCAGAACGGCGTGGGCAACAGAACGGAGAAGTCCCTCTTCCACCACTGTGGCCGGATGGACTGTCCCACGGCCCACAACGCCACCGACTTCGAGGAACCCGAACAATGGGTCATCGACGTCCTGCTTACAGTGTACATCTCTTTCAACGTCATAGGTGATTTTTTGGTGATTGATGACGGTGTAAAGGCGTCGTTCACGTCATTTTTCGGCGTCATAGCTTGACGTGGATGGATGGTGTGAGAGCCTTTTGCCTAGCGCTTTTTAAAGTGATAGATGTTTTGGCCGTCGCTTTTTACGTTACCGTCAGAGTCGTTTTAATTGTGATTAGGCGGTGACGATGTAGAGATCTTTTACGTAACTTTCGACGTCATACATAACTTGATGATGACCGTATATGAATCGTTTACGTCGTTCTTGACGTTACAGATGACTTGACGACTACGGTATGCGAATCGTTTATGTCACTTTCAGTGTCATAGACTGACGTGATGACGGTGCACAAGTCATCTATATAATTTTCAATAATATAGATGACGGTGTATGAGCCGTTTATATCAATTTTGATGACATATGTGACGTGGCGAAGACAGTGAGTCATTTACATCAATTCTAACGTCATAGATAATATGACGATTACATTGTATGACTGGTTTACACCACTGTCATAGTTGATCCGGTCATGACGATTTAAGAGTCTTTACAACAGTCTCTACATCCAAGGGTTACTTTGCAGTGATGACGTGTAAGTCATTTATATCACTTTGAGCTTCATAGGTGGCTTGATAATGATGGTATTCGCGTCTGTTGAAGGAGTTTCAATATCGCAGATGATGGCATTTACGATGAACGAGTCATCAGCGTCACTTCGATGACGTTCTTTACATTTTGTATGTGTGTGACCGAGGGGGTAACTAGAGGGGAAAAAGGGGGGTGGGGGACACACACACACACACACACACACACACACACACACACACACACACACACTTGCTGCAGCCGTTTTCCCTGCTTCTGCTGCACTTAAAACCTCATGACAAGATGCTGTTGCTGCTGCTGCTGCTGCTGCTGATTTTGTTGTTGTTGGTCGTCGTTGATGTTGCTGCTGCTGAACGAAGACGATAATGTAATGACGATGTTGATGATGACAGGCCTGCTGACGACGTACATCTTTGTCATGCCATTGCCCAAGAGCGACTGGAGCTTGCAGACGTCATCCAGACAGACGGTGACGTCGTTCTTCGTGACGCTGCGACGGACAGCGATCGGGCTGCTGGTCCCCATGTTCGTGTTTCAAGGCATGCAGCAAGCCATTTTGTTCAGTGAGTTCACCCGGGTAAGTAGGAAAGGACTGAACATAACATACGTTGTGCTGTAATCACACAGACAGAGAGAGAGAGAGAGAGAGAGAGAGAGAGAGAGAGAGAGCAGAAGAGAGAGACAGACAGACAGACAGACAGACAGACAGAATGTTCAAATTAAGTCCAAGACCCCATACGGATGGGATTTGCGTAAACATAACATGCTATGACCGAAAAACATGTCAAAATGAAAAGATGAAACAAGTCTACAGAGATGTCGCTTAACAAACTAACTCCATGGATATACATTGCTGAATTCAAAAGTTTTTTTTTTTTAATTTATTGTTGGTGCCAAGAGAGATAGCCTGAAGTTATATGGTTAGTATAAAATTTTGATTCAGAGAAGAAGGAGTGGGGGGGGGGGGGGGGGGGGAGAGAGAGAGGAGAGAGAGAGAGAGAGAGAGAGAGAGAGAGAGAGCATATGAGGTATTTTGCTTGCAAGATACATAAACTCATTGGAAGCTTAAGCTAGGACCCACAGATGAACACACACGCACGCACGCACGCACGCACAGACACACACACACCACAGAGTGGAAGAAAGAGAGAAATAGAGAGGACGGGCTGCTTGTCAAAGATGTAAACTGATAGGAAACAGCAGCCAAGGAAAGCCCTGCTACCGACGGGCGAGAATTTGCTTAAAACTGCTTTTTCGATTACTGCTTAAGTAAAAAAAAAAATCTACACTTCTCTTACAGTTGTCACGAGTACCTCTTTATCCAATTGCTAAAACAAATGAGATAAACTAGAATCCGTTTTTCCTCGGGTAATTTGAAATAACTCAAATCGGAACGCTTATTCCACGAACTGTTCCAATTTGCAGAACTGTTGGACCTGGTTCATTGTTGATCACCCGTGTTCATATTACCGCTCCGAAATTGCTACAACATGCAACATAAAGTGTTGCTACAGTGGGGAAAAAAAACTCCGTAAACCCGACGACAATTAATACTACTGTCACTGCCCACTTCTTCTGCTCTTTACGTCACAGCCGCTGTAGTTACACTGCTACTGCTTCTACTTCTGCCGATGTTGCCTTTGGGTCAACCACTTTAAAGCAACTAAAGCTGTCGCTATGATAGTGACGTCACTGCTGACTACTCCAGTATTGCTACCATACGTTTCGTAACACCACCAAAAACAACAAAAACAACCACTACCGCTACATACTGCTGCTGTTGCTTGCTTTTACTGCCGCTATTCTTGCGTTTCCAGGAGTAGCTGTTTTTATGCTGTATCTTTGATATACTCCTGTTGTACAAATCTGTGTGCAGTCGTACATCAGCTGTCCGCTGGGAATCCACATGGTAGGCTTCGTAATGGCGACGCATGGTGTGATAACTCCATTCATGACCTGGCTTTTCAGCAGAGTTGTCAAACTTACAGGAAGGTCGGTTTGAATAGGTACACACCACACACAACACACACACACTCACACACACAGAGAGAGAGAGAGAGAGAGAGAGAGAGAGAGAGGAGAGAGAGAGAGAGAGCAGTATTATTAGAGTATAGGGACTATAATGCTTTGCCCTGGAATCATCGCAGGAAAGAAACAAAACGGACAAAGTAAATGCTATCACACTGGAAAGAAAGGGGTCGGGGACTCTAAAGTCAGAAGGAAGATGGGAAGGGGTAAAAGACGAGGCAGGATTATTCTACTTTTACTATCATGACGCAGCCGACGGCACAGGCCTTTTCAGGGCCATCAATCAGCACGTAGAAAAAGAGCCCCATCCTGAAAAAAGAAACGAACAACAAAGATCGTATACATGTACACATCAATCATCAACATAATGGCTAGGCTACTGACATTTCTAAAGTGATAAAGAGTTGGGCGTGTCCAAGGCGCCAGCCATTCCGCTAAATTTTCACTCCCAGCTGACAAAACACAGCAAAAGTAATAATGACAAATAACTGAACATAACAAACATACATGAAAGGCCAACTGGGCAAAAGGACACAGCACAAATGGACAGCCAACGTCCAACCTGGACAGTGTGTACAGTCTCACTATCTAGATGAAAGATTAAAAAAAAAACTGGCATGTCATAAACTGTGATCTGAAAAAAAGTGAGACTCTCTAGACGAAAGACAGAAGAATGGACCAGAAAGGCAGAGAGAGCAGAGAGAGAGAGAGAGAGAGAGAGAGAGAGAGAGAGAGAGAGAGAGAGAGAGAGAGAGAGAGAGGCAGACAGAGAAAGAAAGAGAGAGAGGCAGACAGAACGAACGAACGAACGAACGAATTTTATTTTCAGAGGGTAGTGGAGTAAGCATAACTGCTTTTTTACATCCAGCCCTCCGGGGCCAAAAAAAAAAAAAAAAAAAAAAAAAAAAAGAAAAGAAAGCAAAGATACAAATTCTGAAATATACTAATACCAAATGCAACAAAACTAATGTACAAGAGTGAACACAGAAGAAGGGGTGGGATATGGTGGGTGGTGGGGGGGGGGGGGGGGGGGGTCATTAGAGGAGGGAGAGAGAGAGAAAGAGACACAGAGAGACAGAGAGAGAGAGAGAGAGACAGAGAAAGGGAAAGAGAGAGAGAGAGAGAGAGGAGGGGGGGGGGGGGGGTTGTAAAAGAGAAGGTAAATATTATATCATTAAATTCAGGTCTTAACTGAAAGAAACCAACCATTTATAACTTTTCCATTAAATATCTGTGATATGCTTTTTTGAACGATAATAAACTATTTTTGTTTTTTATGTATTCCGGGATTTCATTCCATAATTTTCCTCCTGAATAGATAAAAGATGTCATAAAGAGATCAGTTCTTGGACGAGGGATAAATATTGTGCTTTTGTTACGAAACTCTCGTACGGGAAATTTCTCTCGGAGATAGAATGGTGCAAGGTTATTCATAATCTTAAACATAAAGACAGCTTTGTTGAAGATACATTTAAATTCAAAAGGCAAGATGTTTAGTTCTTTATAGTCACTTATTTCCAGAGAGGAAGATTTAAGAAGTATAAGTTTGAGAGAGCGTCTGTAGAGACTTTCAAGATGCCTTAAGGAGGCTTTACTAGCTAAATCCCAACAGGTTGAAGCATAATCCACATCGCTTTGAATATAAGCATGAAAAAATAATTTCCGAGTGTGTTGATCCAAAAAATGTTTGATTCTATTAAGCTGAAAGACTTTTTTCGATATTCTTTTTGATAAAGTCGAAAGCTGATTCGACCAGGATAAATTATTGTCGATAATAAGACCAAGTAGTTTATGAGAACTTACTTCATCTAATACGTTATCATATATTTTTAATTCCTTTAGATTATCTTTAATATTTTGTCGCTTTTGCCTGGTTGATATTAACATGAATTTAGATTTTTGAGGATGAAGTGCCATATGATTAAGTTCAGTCCATTTTATGAGCCTGTCAACGTCATTTTGTAAGTCAGCGCACACTACATCTACATTTTTTCCTTTATTGTGTAAGGTAGTGTCATCAGCGAAAAGCTCACAAGAAGAGGAAATGTAAAGAGGGAGATCGTTAATGTAAATCGTAAATAATATCGGTCCTAAGACTGAACCCTGAGGCACACCGAAATTGACTGGCATAAAAGTGGATGATACCATATCCTGAACAACTATCTGCCTTCTATTTGATAGAAAAGACGAGAGAAGATTGACAGACTTTGGAGTTAAACCATACAAAGTAAGTTTTTTTAAGAGGAGATCATGGTTAATAACATCGAAGGCTTTAGCAAAGTCCACAAATATCGTTCCTGTGAGAAGATCATTATTGATATTTAAATGCCACTGTTCTACTAGATTCGTGAGAACCGTCTGACATGAATGATTTTCTCTAAAACCGCTTTGATTTGAATGAAATAATTTATGTGTAACGAAGTGCTTTTGAAGGTTTTGCTTAAGGTGCTTTTCTAAAGGTTTAGACAAATTAGACAGAATGGAAATCGGTCTGTAGTTCGAAGGATCTTGTGGGTCACCAGATTTAAAAAATGGCAAAACTTTAGCTTCTTTCAAATATTGTGGATAATAGCATTTCTGAATACAAAGGTTATAAATATAAGTAAGGCTATCAGAGATAATAGGTGCGGAAATTTTCAAAATTTTGCTGTCTATATTATCTAATCCCGGCTCTTAGATTCCTTCAATGAATTAAGTTCTCTACATACCTCGTGAACACTGATAAACTGAAAGTCAAGTCTGGACCCTATTCGTCTAGTATCACAAAATTCTCTTAGTAACAACATTTCAATATGTTTAGTACAATCAGTTTTAATAGTCTTTTCGACTATGGTAGAAAAGTGTTTATTGAGATTATCGGCAGACAGAATTAAAGATGACGGAGCTGTTTGTTTTGACGATTTACCTGATAATTGATTAATGGCTTTCCAGATCGATTTTGAATCTTTTTTCGATGAAATAAGGTCGCTAAAATGTTTTTTACGAGCAGATCTTTTCATAGCTGTAACTTTGTTACGCTGTTTCTTAAACTTTGCATCTTTTCCTGTTGACTGTAACAAATTTTCACGAATTTTAATAGCAGCATTAATTTCATCATTTAACCACGGTGGTTTTCCATCGGGTTTGACACGTTTGATCTTAGTTGGGACATGTTTGTCGTAAATAGGGACAAATATGTTATACCAAACTTCGAGAGCTTTGTCCGGATCAGTCTCCTGAAAAACACTGGAAAAATCTGCAATACATAAATCATGAAGAAAATCGTCAGAATTAAAGGATTTATAACTACGGAAAGAAATGCATTTGTGGCTACATCTAGGAATTTTTACGCCTTTTTTGGACCAAGTTAAGCATACAGGAAAGTGATCACTGAGACCATAAACTGGTACGGAAGTTTCTGTAATATTTATTGGATTGTTTACATAGATATGATCAATGAGTGTTTCAGACTGCAGCGTTATTCTTGTTGGCGTGTCTATCAGTTGTGATAAGTTATATGATTCAAAAATTCGTTTCCATTTATCATGAGGTTTAAGTAAATCAATGTTAAAGTCACCAAGCAATACAACATCTGTTGAATAATCTGAGACATCTTCCATCATTGCTTCGAATCTATCATACCATTCCACACGTTCATCAGGGTTTCTATATGAAAAGCCTACTAATATCGGTTTAGTCCCTTTTAAACGAAACTCTATCCAGATGCATTCAATATTATGTTTATCAAAATGATGGATCAGTTTATAGTTCATTGAGTGATGTACATATCCCAGAAGACCTGTTTCTAGCTTAGATGTAGGGTCTCTCCTAATAAAATTGTAACCTGGAATCATTACTAAATCGTCTGAGACTAAATTTGATAACCGAGATTCAGAGAAACAAAAACAATGAAAACAATTGTTAGCATTAGATAAAATAGAAGGTAAATCACATAATTTGTTTAACACATGACATGCATTTAGATAGCCAATTCTGAATCCTGAGTTGGTTAACCATTCATTACTACTCTCGGTATTGAAATTATTTGCCATTATTTTACAAGGAAAACAAACAAACAAACAAACAAAAAAAAACAAAAAAAACCCCACCTTACCTTCAATATGTGTACAATGTAAAGCAAAAACAATTTGCAGGATACCAGGCAATTTGAAAATTAAATATTACAAGTGAAAAAAAAAAGCAAACACACACAAAAATGCACACCTCTTCAACGGGTAACGACGCAGAAAAGAAGTTAGCCAAAAAAAAAAAAAAAAAAAAAAAAAAAAAAAAAAAAAAAAAATTATGAGCAATAACAATGGTAAGGGCACAATCACAAAACACCTATGCCTCAAGAAGACACGAGAAGTGCAATGAGAGAGAGAGAGAGAGAGAGAGAGAGAGAGAGAGAGAGAGAGAGAGAGAGAGAGAGAGTAGGCGACAGTAAAGAAAGACAGAAATAATAAAAAAGGCAAATTTGCCGATCTGACTCACGTGTGATGAAAACGCGCAACAGCAGGATCAAGGACATAAGGTGGTCAGGGAAAAAGAGGGGCATGTAGATGTATTTTCAACTGTAAGTCTCCTGTAGCACGATCAACATCAACCTGCAGATGAAACGTGTGGTATTTTAGGGCTCGTTCCAAAAGTTAAAAAAAAAAGTGGTTCAAAAAGAAAAGGAAAATCACAAATATTCACTGGCTGTGTTCACATATCCACCTAACAGCAACCTCGCTATTGTAACATCCTGACAACATACAGCGGCAGACACCTCTAGCAGCCGAAGACGACATCGCAGGCTGTCACATTTGAGAATAAGAAATGTTTATCATAAATCATTTCTTTACAGTGGCCTAGGGCACCCCCGTTCCACCCTCCCCCCTTTCCTCGCCTCTCCCACCACCTCTCCATCCTTCTCACTCCACTTTTTCACTCGCCTGCCCCTTCTTCTGTCTTTCTACTCTCCCGTCTTCAGTTCCGTGTCTTGATTTTTTTACACCAACAATCTGAAGGGTCCTGACTTTGATAAGTTGTGCTGTATTTACTAGTTAGGCAACACACACCCTTTTTTCTGGGTGAAAAATTCATCCCGGAGATCTTGTTATATTAGACTGTTTGGTGTCGAGTCCTTTTTCTTGAATGACGGGTCGCCAACGCATTCCAGTTGAGCATTATCAGTAATCTAATTGTAGCTCGATATTTTAACATACTATACATGACATTGTCCTGTGGTTGCTACACCAGTTTAAGATTTTCCCAGATAAACACGTTAAAAAAAAAATCATTTTTGTAACATATAAAATTTGCAAGGCGCCCTTGTCGTTATAGTAAAGATGTGTTATTGTTGAAACTATCTAATTGCTGCTTTAATGCGGCTCTACTTCCTTGATTCCCAATAATGACAAACTCATCTATAGTCTAACGTAGCTGTAGTCTATATGGCTAAGAAAAGGAGACTCAAACAGACTGCAGCGTTACTGAGAAGTAACACACAGACACAGACACAGACACACACACACGCAAAGCGCAAGTGAACGCGTATTTGAATATAAAAAACGAAACAGACAAGTAAATTTTCAACGAATAATCAATTTTACGCTGTCTGTGACCTGGGGAGTATTGTCTTTATGCATTTTTATGTCTGTCATTTGTAACGTTTAAAAAAGATATATTGGCCTTGAAATCACTTGTCTGTTCAGTTTTGTATAAGACAAGTGTTACTTAGTACCTTTTTTGTGTGCGTGTTAGTGTGTGTCTATTTGTGGGCCGACCTTAGTTCTATAAATAAAATATATTTATTCCTAGCTACACCTGTACTTGGAAAATATCAAACTGTCTTATCTTGACAAAGTGTAACTTAACACACGTTGCAATGTTTCCATATAACATCGTTTAACATGTCTTTTAACGGTGTTTCGCAAGATGTGTGAGTGGTAAAAGTTTCTGAGAAACTATCAGTTTTGCAAAATACTGCTGAAAATGTTAATAGCAGAATGATGATCATTACTATCCGTGACATGTTCATGCGGTGAACGGCTGAAAAGATGTCAACGCTGTTTATTGTTCTGCCTAATTTAGTAATGTAACCACATTTACATGCTGAAAAAAAAATTGAACTGATTACACATGCACACAGGCACTCACACATGTACACACACACACCACCACCAACAGAGCAACAACAACACTAACATCAACGCACCCACACGCACCTGCGCTTCCCCCCCCCCCCCCATCCGCCCCCCTCTCGCACATACATTCCAAGAACTGGAACGGTGATTAGACAGACACTCTTTATTTACAATATGTGAGTAAAGGTCGAGCCAGAGAGAGCAACGGAAAAGAGGAATTCACTAGCACAGAACTTCGAAAAGGAGGGGATATAATCTGATCTGACAGAGCCTCCTTACCCACCCCCCCCCCCCCTCTCCCCACCCCCACCCCGACGTCCCCACGAGGACCAGGAGGGGGGAGAGGGGGTGGAGAAAGGGGGCGAGAGGTGGGCAAGCAGTGGAGGGGAAGGTGGGATGGAGGGAAGAGAGGGGGAACGGTCACGATTGTACTGAGCTGCTATGATGTTATTGTAAGGGAGTGTAGTGCAGCATGTTTTCACCTGTCATGTGATGTCTCGCTGTGTGGCGGACCCCAGGTACGTATTGTTCGTGCTGGCGGGAGGGGTCAACCTGGGGTTGATGATGGTGATGGTCTGGTGGACCCCGGATGTCGCTGATAAACCCTTCATCTTCCTGACGCCAATCGCCTGGGGCGTGTCAGAGGGTATCTGGCTGACACAGAGCAACTGTGAGTACACACACACACACATGCACAGATAAAGACAAGCAAGCACGCATGTGCGCGTACACACACACACGTATGCACACACACGAGCCCGTGCACGCACACACACACACGCACACACATGCACACGCATGAACGCACGTACACGCACACACACGTACACATAAACACAACACACACTACCTGCTCCATCTTCTTTGTGTCCCACAACACACAAAGCCACCATTGCAGTTCTCCACCGTTGGGTTGTCCGGAACAATCTTTGTCTTGCTTTTTTCAAGTGAAGCTATGACTTTTCCTATCAGATCATCGCCTGTGGTCTTTGTAATGTCATCATCCAGCGTCTTCCTCGTGCACTTTTGAGCTCTTAGGGTCTAGTGAGCGCAACATTCTCGGTATGCTGCTTCTTCTTCTTTATCGTTCGCTCAGACAGAAACTTTGGAGGCTCCGATGAATGCTGCAGTATGTCAGAGAGTCTCCGAAGGAGTCAGAGCTAGTACGCCAACGGCACGACAGCTCTAAGGCTGTGGTGTGTTGGAGAGTCCCCAACGAAGTGTTCCACTGTCACGGGAGGCGTGCTTCACGGCCACATTGCCCAATCCCCACAGTGGAACCCGGTGAACGTGTGATGTCTAATTCTGCAGCGTCCTGTGCTCAGTGCCACTATGGTCCTTTGTCTTCCCAGGGTAGGAGGTACTAGGCATCTCTGCTGCTGTACTCTGGGTGAAGCTGAATCCATCTTCTCTTCTGCTTCTCCTACACAGTTATTCTACCCTCTTCGAAGGTGACCTCCTGGTCCTCTTGTCACAGGTGTCTTCATTCCTTTGCAGATGATCATTTTCCTCGTCGGCCTGAATGTTGCAGTGTGACGGTATCCACTGGGTTACCGTATGCTCAGTAGACTGCAGCAAGGTAGTCAAGGCAGAAGCGAGGGCATTTAATTCCTTGTTCTAGGGATTTCGGGTGGCTGTCAACACAGACAGAGCATGCTGCCTGGGTGGATCATTGTTCTAAGAAATTCTGGAGAAGATCAGCTACAAACAGGAAAAAACAAAAAGTCCAGAACTGTTGTCGACGCTGGGTTGGTTGGTTGGTCGGCTGGTTTTTGATTTTCTGGCCAAACATCATTTCCACCTACTTTTTTCTGTCTCATCTTACATGCACCCTAACACACCGCCGCCCTGCCCCCCCCCCCCCCCCCCCCCCTCCATCATCACCAACTTTGCTCCGGGAAAAGGACCTCTTCAAATAGAATCACCGCCTTAGAAAATGGGTAGAGGTCGTGTCAATGCCATTATCGCGACGAAAACGCTAGCCCCAGTCGTCCCCCCCCCCTCCCCTCCCCGAAACACTGGGGGAAGAGAGGGGTAAGAGCGGAAGAATGTGGCAATTGGCGAGGGAGGGTGGGTGGGAGATATTTATGTCTGTGGAACCTGTGTCCCTCCCCCCCTCTCCCTTAATGCTGTGGCCTTTGGTGTGTGTGTGTGTGTGTGTGTGTGTGTGTGTGTGTGTGTGTGTGTGTGTGTGTAGTAATAGTACTTCAGTTTTACGTCTGTTCACATATGTGATATTAGACGGAGAGAGAGAGAGAGAGAGAGAGAGAGAGAGAGAGAGAGAGAGGAGAGAGAGAGAGAGAGATGCATAAATGTCTGTGACTGTAAGTGAACGCATAATGTGGTTATCTAAGTGCATATAAATGTCCCTCTAAGCATCCCTACATCATACCTGCAAATGATCTTAAAATAGGCTAAATGCTTAACTGGACTACAAATTAAAGAAAAAAACAACATTGAAGGCAAACTTTAAATATGAAAAGACATCACACAAAGACATGCCTGGTAATGGTGGTAAATGAGCTTGAAGAAGTTAACAGTCAAACAGCAGATGCTTGCTGGTTATTCTTCGTTCTCCACAAATACATTTTGCTTCATTTGTATATTTAGTTTTTAAAGCATCAAGTTTTAATTCATAAAATATTGAAATGAAATTTCTGTATTGGTACATATTTTTCACTTGTAAATGAGGAATGCTGTTTACATGTCCATAATTAATTAAATGAGTGTTTTTTATCTGTGTGGATTCAGTGTCTGTTCTGAAAACCATAAAATTTCCAAATACCGTTTCGAACAACTTTCTTGTAAATGAAATATGCCATCTTATTCATGTTTTGATATGTAAAGGAACTGATGTCATCTTCTGTTGGATTCCATCGCATTGTGATATTTGGGTTATCGAGCTAGCTGATATATGCGCAAAGAGAGGAGTCAGAAAGGAAAAGCGCGCCACGGTATTGAATATATCATTTTCTTTACCTGAAGTCAATCCATTAGCAAACCGTCTGCTGTCGATTCAGAAAACACTACAAAAATACGTTGCTTGGTGTGTGTGTGTGTGTGTGTGTGTGTTTTTCAATAAAAAGCATAACATTTAAAAATGTTCATGATGGCCGCGATCTAAAGAGTAGATGATTGTTTTGTGCATTAAAAAAGTATGTTTTGTGATATCTGGAGTAGACATGTTTGTCACACCTAAAATTCATTTGCCTATATTGTCTAAGATTTGTGTTGATTTGTACCAGTATATTTAACCGTATTTTGGCTTAGAATCACGTGTAGCGCTAGCATGGAAAGAAAAATTTGGGCCAACGTTTCTTTCATTCGCTTTTACTGCTTTCAACATTTCAAAAGCTCTGTGATCTCACACTGGCTATTTAATTCTCTTTTGATGTGTTAAGAAAGCAAATGACGTTTAATCGATTCTATTGACAACTGCTACGTCACGTCATGTTTCAGCGCTGATCGCTGTTCAGTTCAGCCAACAAAAGGAACCAGCGTTCGCCGTCTACCACACCTGCCGCTCGGTGGGCCTGGCCTTGACCCTCGCCTACAGCCGCTGGCTCTGTGCGTCCGTCAAACTCACCATTGGAATAGCCTTTGTCCTACTGGGGTGGTTATTATACACTGTCTTTGAATACCGAATCAAGCGGAGAGAGAAACTCGCACAAAAACACGCCAACGGCGCAGTTTCTGGCCTAGCTTTGCACGTCATTTCCGGCCTGCCCGGACTGAAGTTCACCAATGAGAACTCTCCACCGCGCCGCTTGGAATCTTTCCCGGGGGAACCCAGCGAGGAGGACCTGGAGGACTCGGTGTTTTCTTCTTCTCCCGTGCAAGGTGAATTCGTTTTCCCGGGGGTCTCGCCCGAGGAACAAACAGTACAATCACGCTTGCCAAACGTGGCCTCGTCGTCCACTGGCATTCTGTCGACGTTATCAGTGATGGCCAGTTTGAATCTTGCTGAAGAGGACGAGTTCATTGAGACGCTGCCAGCCAAGACACTGCTAGACTGTCAGCATCGTTGTCGGAACCGGAGGAAAAGTATTTCTGAGATCGCGTCATCCCGGGTGTGTCTGCGTATGGGTGATAAGGAATGCTGCTGGTGAGAGGGTACCGGAGATCATGCAGCGATCACACACGCACACACACACATACACGCACACACACATATACACGCACACACACACACACACACACAATGAACGCGCGCACACACACACGAACACACGTACACATGCATGGACGCAAACAAATGTATATCTGAGAGAGAGATGAACAGATTTATAAGGAATGCGGTCTTTATTTGCAGATTGACTCATTCTTTTCTATTCGTATGAAACACTGATAATGCCCGGGGATAATATTCAAAATGCTGGATATCAGAATGGGGGGGGGGGGGGGGGGGGAGGAGAGAGAGAGAGGAACACATTTCCGATTCATATGAGACAATGTTAATGCCTTGGAATACTATATGAAATGCTGGATATCAGAATCGTTGAGGGGGAGGGGAGATAGATAGAGAGAGAGAGAGAGAGAGAGAGAGAGGAAACAGATTTACAAGGATTGATATCACTTTGCAAACGAAAACATTTGGTATGTTTTTCATCTCATACGAGACATGCATAATAGCATGATGCTCTTATAAAGTCTCCATTAAGTCATATCAAAACAAGCTTACAAATTATTGTTCTGACACACGTACACAAAGTAATCCATAAAAGAGAGAGAGAGAGAGAGAGAGAGAGAGAGAGAGAGAGAGAGAATTCGATCTTCCAGTTTTTGTAAGAAGATGTACCTTTATTTTCACTTCAGAAAGACGGTTGTGGGATTGATTTGACAATGCCAAATGAAACCAGGCTACTGCTTGGAATTATGATATGCTTATTGAAGTGGAATTTGTATATATGCATCTCTTTACGATAACCTGTAATGTAGGCGTCCATCAGGAAATTGTGAATTAGTCTAAATACGTTCCAGACCACGCAGCTTATTCCGGGGGCGGGGGTGGGGGGGGGATCAACCAGATAATTTACTTCCAGGGACGAGGAAGAGATCAAACAAGCATAGTAGTCTACAGTAATGTGTCTCGTTGAAAGCTAGATCTTCAACTGAAAGAAGATCAGTTCAGTTTGTTTTGCAGATTCAGCTGTTTACGTTTGATCATGTTAGAATTTGCTGAAGAGAACAGTGACGGAAAGCAACTCATCAAAGAGAATGCCCGGGGCCATTTCAGAAAAAAAAAATTGTCCCCGTCATCAGAAAATGTGATGCAAGTAATTTCTCTTTTCTATCACTTGTGTTTTGTCTTGTGACTCGTTTGTCCACGTTTCTCTTGGCGGTTCGCTAACATTTATTCAGATTTGTTTAGATTTTCCGCCTGCAGTCGTCTCACTTTTGCAAACTATCAACTTTCTACAGTTTCGGATTGTTTGTTTTTCCGCCTTTCCTTATTTGTGTGTGTGTGTGTGTGTGTGTATATGAGAATCTTTTCTTGCTGATGCTCATTGTTTGCCTGTCCTTGCCACCAATTTACTGTGAATGAATGGATGAATCTTCTGTTTAACGTGTTTTCACTATAATTGGTGATGTTACACGGAAAGCAATTTACAATCTTTGTTATAGAAAGCATCGACATTTTTTGTGTGTTTGTTTTGTTTACTCTTATTTGTGACATGTCCGTCTTTTTTTCTACTGTCGTCATCGACTTGGTAGCGAGATTGTAAATACTGCCCAGGGTGGACACTAGTTGTCTGTTCTGCTGTGTCTATTTCCCCATATGGAATTAGCCTGTTTTTTGTGTGTCACTGTGTGTTTTTTTTCTTTTTCATCAAGTGTGCTATTATCTTTAATCTGAGGTAGAAGGTCGCTAGGTGAAAGATTGCTCATGATGTCAAGGTTAGCTAGATGTAGGCCTTTACATTTTGGAGATCGTTTTCATTACTGTTTTTACTCGAGATGTGGCTTCTTTTGTCCCCAAGTTGTCCTAGTCTTGAGAGGCCCACCTACAGCTGGCTGAGCTGATATAACGAGGAAATGGAAACAAAAACGGAAAAAAGAATCTGTAGAACAATACGTTTCTTTACAAACAAACATGCAACATCCAAAGGATGATGAAAATGAGGAGGCAGTAGACCTACCGTTTTTGTTGCACTACCGTTTTAAGGAAAAAAGCACAACAGTAAAAGCTGTAAAATGCGATGGAAATGTGTTGCTCTCTAAAATGATTAAGCCGTATTAATGGTAAATCGTTGTATTGATGACTAAGAGGTGATTTAGAAAGTGCTTACTCTTGTGGTTTTATAATGCCCTTAAACAGTCCAGACTAGTTTTAAAATTAAAGATCAACATGTGTGTGTGTGTGTGTGTGTGTGTGTGTGCGCGTGTGTGCGTGCGTGTGCATGCATACTTGCATGCATGTATGTGTGCATGCATGTTCAAGTGCATGTACAGCATGATTTAGACATCGGACAAAACTCTCAATTTCAGTCCAAAATATGGATTTGTCAAACAGCTTATGCACAAATCATTTCACTATAGAAGTTCACATGCAACAGTTACAGAAATGGTCAATTACTTTTGGTGGAACGTATTTTCACTATTTAAGTTACATGGAACAGTCATAATTTTTCTATTTCATCTTCTTCTTCCTCATTCGCCATAATTTTTCTATTAAAATACGCAGGGTGAGTTAAGGTTATTCAAAACGAATGCTGGATTTCTCTCTCTCTCACACATACACACACACACACAGGCACACTTTAAACAACAACAACAAACAGAAACATGTGACACTAATTCTGCGGTAAGGCTGGAGGGGCGTTTCATTTTGTTACTGAGCTTCCCAAATGTAGTGATATCCGCAGAAAATTCATGAAGGTCTGTGTTCTCATTTTACAACTTATTTCCTGCAAACATAAATGGTGCAGTGATTTATCACACGCTGCAATGGTTTTACAAATGATTTCACGTGCAATTGTGGTATGTTCATTATAAAGGTGATATATCAAATCAAGGTCTGTTTGATTCTGCAAAGTCTGAACACAGTGTACATGTCTGCGCCCACATGCACTTGCGTGTGTGTATTGGGGATGGGGTTCAATGGAGGTACGAGTGTGGAACAAAAGCTGAGGTGGAAATTAGATACATTTGATGAGTGTACCCTTTCTAAGGGTAGGGAGTGAAATTGTGTGTGAGGGTGGGGTCGGGGAGTGACTGGAGGTGTGGATTGAAATAAATGTAGAATTTGATGCTTTTATTTCCAGCATTATTGTTTGGTTCTATGTTTTTTTATTTTCCCTCGTTTTGGAAATACCCTGAGCTCTTTGATTAATCAGGAGGTAAGGACGCATACGTTCTTCAATATTTTTATTCTGTTGTCAGAAATCCTCTTTATTCCGACAAGGATTACAGGGTAATTGAATCGTGTGTGTGTGCGAGTGTGTGTGTGTGTGTGTGTGTGTGTGTGTGTGTGTGTGTGTGTGTGTGTGTGTGTGCGCGCGTGCGTGCGTGCATGTGTGCGTGCGTGTGTGCGTGTGTAATGCAGACACCATTAGAATATCATTCCAGTGCAGAGTTTGCTCTTATGATGTTATAATGTTGTGGACCTATTTGAAATCCATTACCATTATTTGTGCCAAAGGCAACATTCCTACGCTCAGTTTCTGTGGAATTTATGTTAGCAGGGTCAGTTTCAGATCAAGTTTTCACAAGTGTTTGACACAATTTTCAAAAAGGTGTTGCATATTCAAATGGAACTAGTTTCAACGTTTTTACATTCAGAATATTCTTTGATTGCTTTGGTTGGCAAATAGACTAACCAATGAACAGTGGAGTGAGCTGTCCGGGATGGAATACAGAAAATGCTTGTATTCTCGTCTGCAGTGCCGGTCAGTGCCTTGGAACATGTCTGGTTTTGTTTTTGATGTGGATTGAAATGATGAGCCACTGAAGCACAGATGTAGTTGAGTAGAGCAAGAAGACTGGATTATTGCAAACTGACTTTTGTTGGTTACGTTTGCATGTTCTCCTTCCCTTACGTTGCATTATCTGTTTCATGTGAAACTGAACAGTACACGGAAAAACGCTGTATTTGATACTGTATCTATAATGCTACTCTTTGTTGTGATATACACATAATGTAAACCTGTGTGTGCATGTGCGCGTGTGTATGAGCATTTATGCGTATGCATGAGGCTCAGCGTGCATGTGGGCTGAAAAATGTCGAGGGAGGGAGGGAACAAGAAAGACCTGTTGACACGTTGAAACACCTGACAGTACAGTTTCATGTGATACTGACAGCGAGCGAGCAAGCAAGCGCGCGTATGCAAGAGAGAGAGAGAGAGAGAGAGAGAGAGAGAGAGAGGTAGGTTTGTGCTGCCAGTGTAATTAATGAATTACTGCTGAGAATAAAAAAGAATACATCAGTGCTTACACCCATCTGTTTGATCAATCTTTCTACAGCATTTCAGATCTGAGAGAGTGAGACAGACAGAGACAGAGACAGAGAGAGAGAGAGAAAGGAGAAAGAGCACAGTGTAGTAACTAATGCCTCATAAATGAAGCAGACAGACAGACACACATAAACACTTCTGCACGTATGAATGTGAATCTATAGAACACACACACACTTTAAATAACAGACACGCACAATGTAAGTTATGTTTTGAAAACTGAGAATGATCAATATTCAATATGAGTATAAATCAAATGCAAACTGACTGAACAAAAATAAATCTTAAATAAATGTTAGCGAACCGCCCAGAGAACGTGGACAAACGAGTCACTTTAAGTGAATTTTCATTGTTTTATTCGTTAATGTCTCACCTGATGAAGACCTAAGAGGTCGAAACTAGTTGTGTTTCGTCTTGTGACTCGTTTGTCCACGTTCTCTGGGCGGTTCGCTAACATTTATTTAAGATTTGTTTAGATTTCCGCCTGCAGTCCTCTCGCTTTGCAACTGAACAAAAATAGTTTTTAAATGCATACATTTACGTGCAAAAAACCACATTTATGGTATACACATGGAATGCATTAAAGTCACAACCACAATAAACTGGTCAAAAACTTGATAATGAATAAACAAAATGCAATGAAGACAATCTTAATGAAATGGTCAAACACTTGATAATGAACACAATGCAATGAAGCAACAATCTGATAAAATGGACAAAATTTGATCATGAATGAACAGTATGCATAACAACCATGATCATGAGCGAATAGTATGCATAAAAAAATTGATCATGAATGAATGGTTTGCATTAAAGCAATGATAACCTTAAAGAAATGGAGACAGTTGTCAACACATTTCAGTCACTGTCATAATTATCCGATTAACAAAAACGACTGGTTCCAAAAAAGGAACAAATAGAGTGAGGCAGATTTCTAAAAATGCAGTGCACTTCCATAAGACCTGAAGGTGCTTTCTACCGAAAAAGGCACGAGAAGGTGCAAATATCGCATAGTTGTAAAAGAAATAAAAAACAGTACAAAATAAGGAAAAGAAAAGCAACAAAGATGACTTCAGCACTGAATCAAAAAAGAATTCAGGCTGGAATTTGGCTAAGCTCATAAGTCTTTGGAATATGCATTCACTTGTATGCACACTTACATACACACACACACATACATACTTTAAGGCCCCAAATCATTGTGGCTTGTCAAAAATATAACATATCTTCGTAAGTCTTAGGCTGCTTTCTTGTTAATGCTGTTGACTCGATTACCATAACAAGAGATAATCGAGACCGAGTAATAATTGTGCCATATGCGGCCAGACAGTTCATTTGCATACAAAAACACACCATTCGAAGTGCACACGCTCTTAAGTCTTCAGAATATGCATTCACTTGTAACGCACACTTATACACACACATACATACTTTAAGGCCCCAATCTTTGTGACTTGTCAAAAAATATAACATATCTTTGTAAGTCTTAGGCTGCTTTCTTGTTAATGCTGTTGACTCGATTACCATAACAAGAGATAATCGAGACTGAGTAATGACTGTGCCATATACGGCCAGACATTTCATTTGCATACAAAAACACACCATTCGAAGTGCACATGCTCTTAAGTCTTTGGAATATGCATTCACTTGTATGCACACTTACACACACACATACATATAGGCTCCAAATCATTGTGACTTGTCAAAAAATAAAACACATCTTCATAAGTCTTAGGCTGCTTTCTTGTTAATGCTGCTGACTCAATTATCATAACAAAAGATAATCGAGACTGAGTAACAATTGTGCCATATGCGGCCGGACAGTTCATTTGCATACAAAAACACACCATTCAAAGTGCACACGCACACAGTGACCCATCCGCAGTTCAAATCAAACTGGATCAATCAACCAGTCAACAAACAAAATCACTTGATCACAGATGCAATGACCATGTTGAACACCAGCACTGAAACAAGGGTGATAATGCATGCGGAGCCTCACATGAAGGAGTACCGGAGTTTGCTCCCTTGCATTCTGTCGTTGAACACCTGGTCAAACTCCTCGTTCTGAGCCACGGTGAACCAGTTCTTCCAGTCCCCCACCTCCCCTGCAACAGTCCACACATTGCTCTAATTTGCAACTTTCTGCTCTGTCAGTGGCAGACATGATAAGGGGGTGAGAGTTCGTCTGTCTGATTTGTCTGTCTCGATATCACACAACACTACACATCCCCTCCGTATCATCCTCCCCACAACCTTCTCTCTGTACTGAGATTTTAACATCCACCCCCTCCCCCTGCTACACCCATAATCCCTTATTAGTGTTTTCAAGGACTGCTTGCTTGCTGGTTTTAGACCTCTAGATTATCTGATCTGACGATGAACTGTCAATCTTCATCTCCATCAAGTTATTCCATTCCTCGCCAAAAGTGCTGCCAATTTCATTATCTTTGTCACAAAGACTGTGAGTCAAATAATGTTTCCTTGTTTACTGCATTACACATTGACCCAGAATCTGGATCCTGTATTCTTATGTTCTAACAGCACCATATGATGTCTGATTACTTTTATGCACCTGCGCAAGCACATAGTACACATGACTGTGATTTGGGCAACTCGGATTCAACCTTAGACCAAACAGCCAAATCTTTTCCTGATTTATTAGCCCCCCCACCCCCACCCCCCCCCACCCCCAAAAAAAAACAACAACAAAAAAAACCCTCAAATAATTAAAAAAAGAAAAACACAGGAGGGGGAAGACGAGGGAGGTGACACTTCTTAAGCCAAAATTTCTTGCACAAAACTAGGTCAGCCCTCAGGAGACATATGCCAAGGTCAAACAGATCATGACACTGCTCTCTGATCCAGATTCAAGCCCAAATGCAATGGTTTGGCCCACGGGCCACGATTCATCTTCCCACCAAGTTTTGTCAGAATCGGTGTGGTAGTTTTTGCGTAATCTTGTTGACAAGTGAACTACACATGAGCGAAAACATAACTTCTTCAGCGAAAGTGTAGAAAGTACGCAAGAGAGCAGGACCCTTTGGCTGACGTTACCTTTTCTGTAGAAGCCAGCAGTGTTGGGTTTGAAGATCCGTTTCATCTCCTCCTCCATTTGTCTCTCTTTGACCGCCTTCATGGTGGTGAACTGACAGGCCTCGGCAATCTGCTCACACAGTTCTCTCCCTCGCTTGTAACCCAGGAACTCGCCCAGTTTCTCTATTTGACCCACAGGATCCTGGACATTGAAGAACAAAACTCGATCATGATAAACAACCTTTGAAAAAAAAAAAAGCAAATGCATGACATAACCAAGTTCTAATGTGAATACCATAGTTGTATAACTAATTGAAGGGGGGGGGGGGGGGGGGGGGGAGGAGCATGCATATGTGTGAGTGTGTTATATGCTCACTTTCTCTGCTCAACAACATGAAAATGAGCTACCAACAACTGCATTGCATCTATAGATTTCTCAAAATGATGTGTGTGTGTGTGTGTGTGTGTGTGCGCGCGCACGCGTGGCTTCGTGTGCGCATGCACCTTTCTTGTGTGCTGTTAGATGTTGATCTATAGTTGTAGTAGTAGTGGTTGTAGTGTGTGTGTGTGTGTGTGTGTGTGTGTGCGTGTGTGCATATGCGTATGCTTGTGCATATCATCTGCTGACTTGTTCTCTTAAAGGTCCACTCTCAACATTGGCAATTAAATCGTCAGCTTGATGGGATATATCAAATATTTGAAAAAAAAAAAGGAAATTGTCAACTTGACAGGATACATCAAGTGTTTGATGAATAGTAACAATGAACACTTGAATCGATTCTGATCAAGCCAGGGCAAGCCATCAAAGTGGGCTTTATCGTATGTAATCAAGAATAAAGGAAATAATCAGACAAATCTTGGCACTGCTTAACATCGCTTGAAGACAAACGAGCGCGAGTCGGATCAGCCCTCCCCTCCTACCCCTCACTTCCCATTCCCCCTTGCAATGTAGCTCCCTAATGAGATTTCTGTGAAGACAAAGATGTTCTCTGTTGAAGTCGTCTGCTCCAAACCCTGAGGAGCAGGGAAGG
Source organism: Conus canariensis (assembly GCA_033310375.1). Lineage (NCBI taxonomy): Eukaryota > Metazoa > Mollusca > Gastropoda > Neogastropoda > Conidae > Conus > Conus canariensis. Next base: position 28,608,245 of record CM065739.1, read on the forward strand.
TTAACATGTACAGTGCTAATATTGTCATTGTATGTCTCTTCTCTATTATATTGAAACAAACAAAGAAAAAAAAAAAAGCATTCTTGACAATCCCCGACAAAAAAGGCAAGCCCTATAAGCAGAGTAGCAGGAAAAAAAAAACACACACAAAAACAAAACAAACAAATAAAAAAAAAATTTAAAAAAAAACAAAAAAAAACAGTCAGAAACGAGAAAATCACTGATCAGGAGAGAACACTTTTTCGAGTATCTCAGACAGCAGGAAGGTTCCCCCACCCTACCCCACCCCCACCACCCAGTTTTCTCAAGGATTAAGGAATAGGGTTAAGATTACTTAGGGTTTGGGTCAGGTTAGAGCCAGGGATTGGGTCAGCTTTGGCAGATGTGCAGAAGATAGAATTTGTAACATTATTTTATTGATTGATGTGACAAACTCATACATTTTTCATACTCGTAGACGGTAGATCTAACTTTCATCTCAGCACCAACTCTAGGCCTTTTTCTGGAATACCCTTGGTGACACATACTGAACATCGATGCCTACATTCATTCAAAATTTCATTAATCATGTTTGCTCAAAAGAATTCAGGTTGCCCCACATAAGACATCACAATTTTTAACAGGTAATGAAAGCTGTTTTTAATTCATTAAATCTATACTGCAAACCTTTTTGCATAGTTACAAACAGCTGTGCAGACCTGTTTTTAACAAATAATTTCTAATAGACCTCTGCAGTGTATTAATACCTCCCCCTCCCCCCACCCTTGCAGAAAATTACCTCTCCTAGATACTCCCCCTATTTGTTCCTTTAACAGGTAAGTGAAAGCTGTTTTTAATTCATTAAATCTATACTGCAAACCTTTTTTGCAAAATGAACCCCTTAACATAGTTACACGCTGTTCAGACCCGTTTTCAAAAAATATTTCTAACAGAGCTCTGCAGTGTATTAATACCCCCCCCCCCCCCCCCCCCCCCTGTTGCAGGATATTACCCCTCTTAGATACTCCCCCTATTTGTTGCTGCTTGATACTCCCCCTGCTCAATAAACAGAGGTAGAAGCTTCCAAACAAAGCTTTATATCCAAACCGTTACATGAAACTAGTAAAAAATGCAAGCTAAGTAAGGCAATAGCCTTTGAGCTCACACATTCAGTATGATCTTATGTACATTTTTGCTGGTGACTAATCCATCGGGGTCATTTCAACTAGCTTCAGTTAAAATGCGAAAACTAAAAGAAAGAAAATGCTGATTCACTGATTTTTTTTTTTGAAACGACAAAAAAAGGTAACTAAACCACTTCACACACATAGCTACTGTCAAACTGTATAAAGCAAGCAGGAACCACTCCACAGAGCGTTCTATGTCACACTCACAGATGTTGCCACCTCAGTTACAACTGTCCCACTGGGGTTCAGCTTCACACACACAGCTCTTGTCAAATCACACCAACATGTGGGGTCAGAATGATTCTAAAGGAAGTTTGAAAAGGGAAGTTGAAAAGGATTTGTTTCATACGGAGCTGTCACTATCAAACCACAGACAGTCAATACAAACACCCCCAGAGGGGGCTTTGTTTTAAAATACAATCACAGCTGTTAGACCATGTCATTGGGAATGACTGCGGGCTGCACACTACTGCATACAAGCGGTGTTAGGTTATGTAAACGGAGTGGGAACGACTCGGAGAAGGTGGACTGTTTTATACTGAGCTGTTGTCAGACCACCTACTGTGAGTCAGAACAATTCAAAAAGGCACTTTACTTCCCTCAGAGTTGCTACATTACATTCCAAAGTCGGACAATTTCAAAGGTTGCTTTACGTCATGTATAAATCCCATATTTTTAGTCATAACACCTCCATTGGGCACTTTATGCAAACTGAGCTGTTGTGAAATTGGCACTTTATGCGAGAACAGCTGTTGTGAAATCATGTAAGCTGGAACAACACTAACGGACGCTTTGTCATCTGTCGCCTTTCCCATAGCCCTCCCGGGTCGTAGGGACACTTTACTTCATGCAAAAAAACCCCAACAAAACCTGTCGTTAAATCACATGCTCTAACTTGGAAGAACTTCATATGGCACTTGACTTCATGCAAACAAAATCATTTTTAAATCCTAAACAATAAATTGGAACATCTCCAAAAGGCACTCCCATTCATGCCAACACTTGTTAAATCACACACACAGGCACAAATAACTCTAGAGGGCACTTTCTTTTCACAGACAGCAGGGTGAAGATTTTCATGTTTGCCAACTCACTGACTGCATTCTAAATATCATGTCATGTGATTTCAGTTTATGGTTTTAGCTGCCAGAGTGGCAACATGAAGATTTCCCTTGGCAGTAGAAATTCTGTGCTTAGTACAAAGACTCTGACACACACAACACAGCAAACATGCACCTGCTGAGAAATATTAAAGTGCACTGGTCAGCAGAAGGTGCCATCTTTTCCACAAAACATAGTGACTGCCTGTTGAGTCACACAAGACTTCAACTTCTGCTTTGTGCATAAGCAATTTTGCTGTCAGACATGTGGCTTTTTCGAAGCAAGATTCAAGCTGTTTGTTGAGTTTCCTCAACCTCCCAGGACAGAAACCTGTTAGGCTCCTTGGTCCGGTTGACTAAATCTCAGCACCGCAGTGTGAATAAGAAGGATAAACTCCAGAGGGCGCTTCACTTCATGTAACCCACGGTTGTTAAATCACATGAAATTGGTGGAAATAAATCCAAACGGAGCCTTCTGTATATACGAAATTGTCAAAACAAATCAAATAAGTTCAAAAACTCTAAATGGACTCTCATATCATATAAACTAGGAGAACTGTTGTCAAATCTGGAGGTCACATGACTTGATTTTCGTACTTACCTTCTTCAGATCCTCGAAGTGATTCACGAAAACAGGCAACCCAGCTGCAGTCTCTTTCTCTACCACAGCCTCCCAGTCCAAGGTGTAGTCAAACCAGTTTCCGTACCAAACTGGAACATTTTTCTTTTTAAATAAAATGGCAGGCAGTCCTACAATGGAATGGAACATTATAACATTATGATTATTCTAGATTTATTGTTAAATAATCCATTTTCAGTTTTTAAATTAAATTAAGAAGAAAAAAATGCAAGGTCATTTTTGGTTCCTTGAGAACATGAAAAGGCTACTAACAACATGACACTGATTTTCTTGTTCTTACTGGATACTGTCAAAGTATGCAGGAGGCAAGAGAGAGGAGAAGGAGAGAGAGAGAGAGAGAGAGAGAGAGAGAGAGAGAGAGAGGAGTGCAACTGACATGGATTATGTGGGAATAATCTGCATCAACCCACTACAAAGAAATTTTTTACGAATTAGAAAAAGCCAATGCTCCAATTAACAGTACAAATTAATGTATTACTATCATCTACATCTCGTTAAATATATTTGGTAAAATACCAATTTTCAAGCTCTGCACACATTTTGCAATCGCATATGCTGTATTGAAAAACATCTTTATATCAAATTGGAACGTCAATTTTGAAATACATACAAAAAAAAAAAAAAGTGAAATTAAAGAAAGAAACAAACAAACACTCAAAACCTAACACTTCCCAAAATTAGTCTGTACCCATTTGCAACAACATGGGGCTTTGTAAAATAAGTTTCTGTACCCATTTGTAGCACCTCATATCTGAGTAAAAGTGGTCTAACAAGCCCCTATCCTTCACATCACTATGACACTATTTACAACAGTTCTGCACATATTTGCAACGGCATACATTTTGGTAAAATCTTTAGTTCAAATTTCACACATATACTCGAGTCATATTTGGTCACAAAGTTTGTTAACCATCAATCAAGAACAGCTTCCAAGGCACTGATCAACAGCTTCATCCCTTACCTTAGCCCTATGGTGGCCTCCACAATCGCTTGAAGAATAATCATAAGCCTGAAATGTAATGCCAATTCTGAGGATGTCTTCACAGAGTGAGGAACAAAACTGGGATACTACCATGCAGACAGCTGCTGTTTTCCTTTCCTGTTTCACCAGCAGAAACATATGACAGTGGTGTTTTTAACCATTGCCAGCATATACGTCACAAGGACGATAACATTAATCCTATAATGCTTCAAGGTCACCAGCTATCAAACGAATGTTGAAATTTACTGTCGGTATGCTTTATGCAATAATCATCTTGTTGCTGAGTTATTACGGTTGGCATTCCTTGATTCTTATGGCTCTGATTAATGAAGGAAAACATTGTTAAAACCCATTCACATGCGCAACCTTTCCCATCCTCCATCTCGCTTTAACTAAATTAACTCTTGTCGTTTATCATCCAGTTGACTGTGAGGGCCATATTATGGCTGCTCCCTTTCCTCTGCTTACATCCAAAAGACATCATGAGATCAAAGAACTGGCACCAAGTGCCTTGGTACGACATTGGCCCATTGTAGTTGAAGGCGTGATTGTACATGGACACCCACACGTCTTTAGGGTTGCGCTCTAGCTGGATCACCTTCACATTCTTCTCCCGCACCTGGTGAGCAACAAGAGGTGAGCGAGTGATTTTGCTGTTTACAAGAATGTTTCAGAAGATAATGAGCAGGAGAATGATAACGAAGAAAGAAGAACAAGAAAATGATGATGATGATGATAGTAACTGTAATTACAATGGTGTTGCTTGAAGTACAAATCTCATGGTTTCCGCTGCTTATCTATTTATATCTCACAACTTTGGAATTCTCTCCGTTCTCATGTGAGGCACTCTACCTCCCTTTCATCCAGAGCTCTAAGCTCAAAGCAGTGCTAAACAGAGTTGCATGCCACTTCTATTAAAACAACAACAACACTCCTCCCTTTCTCATGCATCAGTACTGTACTGCCAATCTGTGTGTGTAAATTTCATTTGCTGTCTTGCTTTCTTAATATAGCTGTGTTTAAATGCATATATGCATGGTACATAGCACCTGCTCATGTCCATATGCATGTGTATGCATGTTATGCAGTCCACTTGCTTATAATATGCCATGATGTTGGCATGAAACTTGAATACTTTAATGCTTCTCAGTGGCTGGAACCAATGGCCAAGTGATTCATAAATGAATATCATTATCATTATAATGAAAGATGAAAAGGTGAAAGACCGGACCTTTCAAGGAAAACCACAGCTGGTAAAACATTCTTCAGGCTATCAGATTTGAGAAAATGAGGAAAAAGGGAGAGAAGAGAAAGTAATAACAATAAAGGACGCATATGCTGATCTGTAGATCACTTTGGATCATCTAATACTAACAGTAACTGGGACACAGATTCATTCTATGCTGGATGGTCCATTCACTTCCCTGCAGCAAATAGGAAAGACACTGATGAAGTTTGAAACAATTCTCATGATCGGCCTGAAGGAAACCATTGTTTCAGCCAAGCCCAGGTACATTTTGGAGCTTAAGTTCCTTTCTCAGTGAGCCCAACAACGGCACAGCTATGCTGGGCTACAGCGGCTTTAACATTGGTGTTCTCACTGTCGATAACACCTGGCCAATAATATCAGCATTCCAACTAATTCATTAATTTCAGTTCTTTGTGCTTTTGTTTATAATTTGTTTAAACACACACACAACACGCGCACACACACACACATTTAACCAGAAACATGTTTAAAAAGGCTCTAATGATAAACAAACTACAGGACAGACATTCACCCACACCCATCCCAGTAATATGAATCTCACTATTTAGTTCCCACCGAGACTGCAGCAACATAGCTGAATATCATCAGTTGTAGCAAAAGTAAAAAAAAAAAAAAGGTGTTATGATTTTCCTATACAAATGATAAAAGGCAGAATGACAGATGACACCCGAGGAATATAAAAGGGCAGAGAGACAGAAAAAGAGATGACAATAGAGGAACATAAAAAGGCATAGAGGCAGAAAAAGAGATGACAATAAGGAACATAAAAGGCATAGAGCAGAAAAAAGATGACAACAGAGGAACATAAAAAGGCAGAGACCAGAGGCTCAAAAACAGACGTTAATAGAGGAATGTAGAAAATCAGAGTCACCGACAGTGACACTGACAGATAAGGGAAAAATCTCTAACCACGAATTTCCAGGTTAGAATGTAATTCACACTGAAAGAGGCCCCGGCATCTATGTAGGGGTTTAGGGGCAGCCAGGCTTCACAACTGAACCATCAAGAACAAGGTCTCTGACAATGCATGCTGGTGACCTACTCGTTTTTGAGTGAACCAGCCTTTTAGGAAGAAGAAGAAGAAGAATGCTGTTACAAGTCAACAGACTATAAAAGATTTTTCACCTGCTTGGGAAGGTGGTGGAATCTGAGGTGGGTATAGAAGAGGCGAGGTTTGTCGGCAGGTGCTATGTGGTCAGGTGTGATAGGTGTCATTTCCAGGTGGGAGTTTGCCTCCTGCTTTCTGCTGCAGTGCTCAGAGTTACCCTTCATCAGCATGTGAACAATCTCGTAGGTCCAGTGAGATCCTGTAAAGTCATTCATTTTTTATTTTCTTTTGACTGGGAAATCGACAACCCCCTATAAAGATTTATTTTCTAAAATCATTTTTCTCTTTGGTTATCTCCCATGTGTGCTTGTTGGCCTGTTGCGACTTCTGTGGTGAGCTGGGCTATAGAGGCTCCCATTAACCCACATAATGTGCGCTCCTGACTATATGATGACCTGGAATACATTTTGCTCATAAACATTGGGTTCAGCGCTAGCGGCGCGCACAATAATTCATGTCTGAACTAGCTTTTTGTCTTCATACCCAACACATTTTATCATGTGCAAATGCTGTAATCAAGTTCGTAATAATGTTTCCTCGTTGAAACTGAATCACTCGCATGACATGCTGCAATTTGTCAGCAACGGCTACGCTTACAAATGGGGAATTTATCCCTTCTCTTCTGGGCCTATCCAACCTTTTCGTCTCACTGACGCTTCATGTTGCTCTGTGCATGTCAAAGACAAAAGGTGCCAGTAAGTCTTGCCTCCATTCTGTAGAGAGTTTCAGTTAGTGTACTGTTCATCAGGGATTTACTCTCCATATATTTAGCCAGACCCCCCCCCCCCCCCCCCCCCCCGTCACTCAATCATATACGGGACCCTCTCTGAATGAGTTTTAATAGGAGTCCTAGACTTGACTTGCTTCAACCTCCCATTTAATACTTTTTTCCCCATAGACCATTCATTTAGAAAAAAAAGTTTTTAGTTGTTATTGAGAGGGTTCATTGCAAATCTATCCAATGCAAGTTGATGAAGCCAGGCTCTGAATACTGTAAAATACAGTGCATAACTGTTTTAAACATAATTACACTTATGAAGTGAGTTTGGTTTCAGAGTTGGAATTATAAAACACATCAACAATGTAGCCAGGGTAACTATTATCATGACAAGGTAATAAAGCAGTGCTGACATTTCTCCCTTCATTTCATATATGGTATATAATTTTAAATCCATCCTCATTCAAAGCCAAATAGTAATGTAATTTAGATACACATTTAGAGACATTACTGATGTGAATCATCACTGTGGCATCAGTATATATCAAATCACAACATAAAGTTTCCATGAAGTTTCTTACAAATTTGTACAGCTCTCAAATACATCCTTGAGTGACTTTAGACTTATTATCTTTTCTTCCAGTTTCTTACAAATTTGCACACCTCTCAAAATACATCCTTGAGTGACTTTAGACTTATGTATCTTTTCTTCCAGTTTGTTACAAATCTGCACACCTCTCAAAACACATTCTTGAGTGACTTCAGACTTTTGTAGCTTTTCTTCCAGCATCCAAATGTCATAACTCTGGTTATCTAATTGTACGCACCTGCTATAAATTCGAGTGAGATTACTTCTTTTTAGCTAGCAACAATGTAGTAC
>CM065739.1:28623608-28663608 GCA_033310375.1 Conus canariensis
TAGGTGATAGCTGATGAATGATAGGTGATGGGTGATAGGTGATGAGTGATATGTGATGGGTGATAGGTGATAGTTGATAGGTGATGAGTGATATGTGATGGGTGATAGGTGATAGCTGATAGGTGATGAGTAATAGGTGATGGGTGATAGGTGATAGGTGATGAGTGATAGGTGATGAGTGATAGCTGATAGGTGATGAGTGATAGGTGATGAGTGATAGGTGATGAGTGATAGTGATAGGTGATGAGTGATAGGTGATGAGTGATAGTGATAGGTGATGAGTGATAGGGATGAGTGATAGGTGATGAGTGATAGTGATAGGTGATAGTGATAGGTGATGAGTGATAGGTGATGAGATAGGATAGGTGATGAGAGATAGGTGATAGCTGATGAGTGATAGGTGATAGGTGATGAGTGATAGGTGATGAGTGATAGGTGATGAGTGATGGGTGATGAGTGATAGGTGATGGGTGGTAGGTGATGGGTGGTAGGTGATGAGTGATAGCTGATAGGTGATGAGTGATAGATGATGAGTGATAGCTGATAGGTGATGAGTGATAGGTGATGAGTGATAGCTGATAGGTGATGAGTGATAGGTGATAGGGAGATGGGTTGAAAGGGTGATGGTTGATGGGTGATAGGTGATGGGTGATAGGTGATAGGTGATGGATGATAGGTGATTGTCGATAGCTGATGGATGATAGGTGATAGGAGAACATTGACTAAACACAGATCATTTCCTGTTTGATCTCTAGCCCTTACAAACATAATTACCTCCCTTTTTTTAAGTTGAACAGATTTTAAACCGAAAGAAGCAGAATTAAACACGACTTTTAAAACTCCATATCTCTCTCTCTGTCTCTCTCTCTCTTGTCTCTCTCTCACACACGTGCAAATATTCACAAGGACAGACTGGACCATGTGATTCGCCGAAATCTATTAACTTCCTTTCGATTGGTAGAAAGAGCTGCTGGTTGGAGGTGTCAACCTCCAACTGACTTCGTTTCCCACATCCGATTCATTTCCTCGATTAGGGTCACAAATATTCACGGTCTGTCTGAGAAGGGGGAAGAGGGGAAATGAGGTGTGTGTGTGTGTGTGTGTGTGTGTGTTAGGAAAAAGGTATACAAACGTTGGTAATCTAAGTCCGAAGAATCCCTGATTCACCATCATTAACCCAGTATACGTAAAGAAAGGTCAGTGTGTGCTGTTTCAACTGTTTGGTTTTTAATTTGTAATTTAGAATCGTCTTCTGCTCCACTTCAACCAATATCTGCTGATAACCTTATTCTCTTTTACACACACTGACAGACACGCGCGCACACACAGAGACAAACATACATTCACACGCGCGCGCACACACACCTATATGCACAAACACACACGCACTCAATCACACGCATATGTACACAAAGAAATACACACTTAAATACAAGCACGCGCGCGCGCGCGCGCACACACACACACAACACTTGAGTAAAGCATATCATGTCTGACCTACGCGTTAGCCTAGGCTGTGTGTGCGCACAGGCGTGTGTGTGCGCGCGCGCGCGCGCGCGCGCGTTGTGCTGTGACTGCGTGCGTGAATGTTCAGAAGATGACTTAGGATCAAGAACAAGACATTCAAATACGTGCACGCGCACACGCGCGCGCACACACATACACATAACAATAAGAACAACAACTCCTCCCCCTCACACACATCCCACACACACACAAATACACACACACATGCACACGCACACACTCACTCTCTCACACACGTATTCACACACCAACGCTTGCACACACTTGTCTGTGGATTCTCTAATTAACACGCTGGCATTACCCACTGATGAACACACACAAACACGCATGCACACATACATATTACACTCACTCACTCTCTCACACTCACTGTTATTGGAAAGGCCCAGTATGAGTTTGCCCCAATCTCTAGAAGTCTTCGCAACGTTGGCCTTAAGATTATTCCAAAGTTAGTTTTGGTTGGTGATGCTTCATGCTCTTCCCTTAAGTCTGGATGTGCGGCCACTTGCTCTCTTGATGTTCAGATCTGAAAGATGGTTTATGGTATTAGTGGCTTCGCTCTTGTTTGATTAAATGATTCTTCAGGTTTCTTATCAGATCGGCCAAGCTGTAATCCAGTTCTTATGGTTGCCTTGCCATCCAGTGTGTCTGCTCTCATCGTTTCCTTTAACTCCAGCATGTCCAAGGCAGTACATCCATGACAAACAAGTACAAAACCACCGCAAGCATATTGACAACTTTACACTTTAGGATTAATATATATACTGTACACACTGAAAGCTCTCATAGTTTTATGGTGTTTATGCATAAGCGTGACTGTTGTTAAAATTATTTTTTATTCAAGCAGAATATTTTTTAAAGGTTAACAACAACTGTACGTTAAAGTACTTTTTAGTTACTACTTTGTACAATATTCATATTAAAAGCTTTAGCAAATTAAACACAAAACACAACTTTTAATAATCAAATCTCTCTCATTAATCTATAAATAGATAATTAATTCAGGGAAGACAATTACTTTTATGCATAATTAAAGGGAGACAAATCACTTTCATTATTATTATTATTTTTTCTTATTATGTTTTATTGCTTTAAAAAATGGATTGCGACGAGCTATTAAAGTGTGAGGAGGCAGCAGACCTCTGTCATAAAGAAAGATTATACTCGCTGGCTGCGTGCGGGAAAACCAGGCAGTATTTAGGCGTTGAACTAAGTATCGAACAGATTCAGCAATTGTCTACATCAGACGTTGAGAAGTATTACGCTAGGTACGAAGCACAGCTAGGATCAAAAATGGTTAGATCGGTGGGACAGACAATGATTAGTTTATATGCTAAGTTAGTAGGCAAGATAGCGCCGATTGATTCAGAAGAAGATTTAAAATATGACTTAACACAAGATCCGGTTTTAACCAAGTCCCTAGAATCTCTTGCATGTGACATGTATTATAGATTTGGGACGTTGTTATGTCCATTCATCATGGGATTAATTACTTTCAATCATATTAATTTTAATCATATTAATTTTAATCAGACTAAAAAAAATGAGCGAGCAGGAGAAGAAGACTCCACAGGAGCAGAATGCCCCACAAGTGGATTTACAGGCGAGTGCCCCACAAGTGAATCCACAACTGAGTGTCCCGCAGGTGAGTAGTGTTACTAAAGCTAAAAATTCTGGCCGTGTTGAGGCCGGTCGTAAACTAGCTGAATGGAACAGACTGCAAAAAGCAAACCAAGCAGCAAAACAAAAATTATTAGATAGTAATACAACAACAGCACCAGCACAGCCAGCACCGCCACCAACAACAACACAATCAAACTATAAGATGTATTATTATGTACTGGGAGGTATTGTTGTTGGTGGAGGGCTTTTAGCATACAAGCGCCTAAAGCCATACTTAGCAACAAAGTCACAAATCCCCACAAAAACAGTAAAAGAACCAGCTTCTGCAAAAAAAGTACAACCTCCTGCTGTAGACCCATTTTTAATAAATTAGTTTTTTAAATGTGTTGTTAAGTACTGGCTAAGTACAAGCTAAGTACTGGTTAAGTCAGTTATAACAAGTTAAGTGCAAGTAAAGCGCAAGTTAAGTGCAAGTCATGTTAAGTACTAGTTAAGATCTTAAGTTAAGTACTAGTTAAGATCTTAAGTTAAGTACTAGTTAAGTACTAGTTAAGATCTTAAGTTAAGTACTAGTTAAGATCTTAAGTTAAGTCGGACAAGTCAGTTCTCCGGGGGCCTATAGCGTATGAAAACTCGGGGCTAACGGAAGTTCGCTTGCTATTGTTAGAGTCTAGTGACTTCTTATTAACAGCAGTTGTGTTTACTTGATGAAGAGTAGAGCGCAGATTAACATTTGTGTGATAAAATACTTCGCGTTCAAAGAGAGCCTGCTTGTAATTGTTGTGACTTATTTCTTTTTTTACAACTTCTTTATCTATGCCCTTAGCTTTCTTTGTTACAGAAGTCTGGGTAGCAACGCTATACATCTTCGACCGCAGGCCAACATATTCTTGTATAACCGTCCCATTAAATTCATCCTTCATCTTTCCAATCACTTTCTTGTTCACGGTTGAATGTAAAGGCGAATCTTTTGGATAGTCGCATGTGTCATACCACCCATCAGCTCCTTTAGCTACCTCCGCCTCTAAATCCTTATAGAAGTCTTCAGTTGGGATGTCTAGAATAAAACTATCAGTGTCTGTGTAAAGGACATTTGATTCTGGGTACAGCGGTTTAAAGTAGTCGTATAGAAATTCAAGCATTAATAACTTTGACAACTCTAGCACGGCAAACCCGATAAACACCGGCTTGTCAAACTTCACAGTCTGTTTCTTCATCATAATGCCAACCAGGCTGTCGCTAAATCTTCTAAAGTCTTGGTAGTTAGGTTTAGAGGCCAGCTTAATTGCTTGTTTTTCTTTCGTAACTAATTTACATCTTTACGATTGTGTACGTTCTCCATCGTCTTGCCAAAACAACTGTTGTTCATCAACTTAAAAAAGTCTTTTTCTGAAGCGTCAGTGGCCGCAGTCCTAAGATCAGTGTTCTTCATGATGTATGGTCTCATGAAAGGCTCTTGGTCAAAAGTAATTATTCTGTGAACAGCTCTTAGTTTCAGTCCGTGTCTTAAGTAAAACTGTAACAGCCTGTAATGACAGACATACTTTCTCTTGTGTCGAAGATTGGGCACGAGTTTGGGCGACTCATCTTTAATTTTTCTGCGGCTAAGGGGAAATCGTTATGAAGGTCGTGCAATTCTTTAGGATAATCTAAGTCTTCTTCTAAGATTAATCCTATTGGATTATCGGGTGTAAGCTGTGATAGCATACTCAACACGGCAGTAACCTCATGAGGCCCGTTTATCATTTTAAAGTTTCTTAATGGCAGTGCCTGGCTCATGGCCCATCCATACAGATTGTTGGCGTCTAAGTACATCAGATAGTTGGATGGTTTGGTGGGATCATAATCGTCTAAATACTTGTTGTTGGCTCTGCGGTAAGGATGACAGGCCATGCTAATGCCTCCCCTCAGCCCATCTTCAATCATCTGGAGTGTATCTAGATCCGAGATTAAGTCAATCTCAATGTTTGTAGACTTCAAGAATGCGTCCCAAGACAACCCCGGGGCAGAGATGTACTGTGACGAATCTAGACCGTAGTGTTTCATGCAAGTGGATCTGTAATTCTGAAAGACGTCTGTCAATAAACACACGTCGGCCAATAAATATTGATCGTGATAATCGCCCATCGTTCGACAGTGTAATTCTGTCCAGGCTTTCTGTGCGTATTCATAGTCGGCGTCAGATATGTCCTTTCTTCTAAGACGGCTGTAAAAGTCTTCCTTTGCTGGCAGCGCTGGCTCATCAAACCTCTCCCACGAGTCCATGTATTCATAGGGATAGACGCCTTTACGGACTAAAGATGGGTCGAAATATTGTTTGGTGATTGGATAGTCTTGCAGAGATTCTGCTAGTTTATCCAAACTCCCCATCAGATGCTGGGCAGAGTCATAAAAGGATAAACAGTCTACAGTAAAGGTCATGTACTTTTCTGATGACTGTGCAATACAGCTAACCCTCTTACATTCAGAAGTTATTGCTTGCATGATAAAGTGAGAATCGTAGCCCCGTAAGTTATGAAAGAAGATTGGCAGTTTCCATGTCTTGGGATCAACCTTAAGTTGAAGATTACAGCTATTATGCGCTGCCCCTCTGAATTTGCCAGTAATGTGATCGTGGTCCCTTACAGCATCGCCTGATAATTCTCTGTTGCATATCCAGCAGTGGGTGGCTGATTTATAACGCCTTCGGTCTTCAGGAGTCATCTTAATGCCTGAAAGGTTCAGCTGATTAGAGAATTGATTGCGAAGGTGCTTCATCTGCTCCAAAAATCGGCCAGCTGCGTCGGGACCTCTGTAAATCTCTGGTTGTGTGTGTCCACCATCTGACCTAACAACGACAAAAGCATAAGAACAGATCTGATGACGAGATAATAAGGTTGTTTTTTGTTGTGTCCGTTCTTGAGGGCCGTAGTACCGTAGCAAGATTGCTTCAAAGTCAGCATAAACTACGTATGGGCTCATCTGCATTTTGCGTACATTCTTAAACCTGACTTTAGACCCTGGTTTGGGCGCAATAAGTTCGATTTTACAGTCTACAAAACTTTTACAATTTTCTTATGACTGACGGCGGCCTCTACAGTTGGGATCCTGACTAAACACCTTCTACAAAGCCCCTGTTTAGCAGGATCCTTTGACGTATAAGCCATAAGTCTGCTCATTGTTCTAATTAATACATAATGGCTCTTGGAACCATCTGCAAACAGAATCAAGTCGACATGATTCTCAAGTGAATCGCCAAAAGTGGGAGCGTTGGGAGAAATCCTTAGAGGGACCAGATTGTCTACTGAATTCCATGTGTATACGCTTACGGTTATCGGTTTGTTTTGCTCTTCAAACCGGTCGATACTTTCTATACTCACTGGAAAGGTTATGTTATTAAAGTTCAGCTCATTTATATACTGCCCATAATTAGAAACTCTGTCTGGGTGCTTTTTAACAGGATGTAAATGTGCCAAAATACACCACATGAAACACAAGTTATCCGAATTATGTATGTTTAGGACTGCTCGTTTAAGAACTAACTCTCTCGGGAGAGGAAGGTAAGAATTGCCGACTATAGGAGAGTATTTGGTTTGTCTTAATTTGATTTCAAGGACTGTTCCTTCAGACCAGCCGGAGCCGCGTAACTTTGCTTCTTCACTTGCATGGTTAAACTGTGTAAGCATGTAATCAGCCCAGCCAGGTGTAAAGTCGTAATAGCTGATTACTTCTTTCTGTCTAGTTGAAACCCAGACTTGCATACTACTATCACCAGGGGTTATATATTTAATCAGAATGGCCAACAACACTTTTGCTGGCGGGTTAATTTGAAGAGACTCTGGGATTTTAGAAATAGCATGTGTTACGCTTTTTTGAACGTTTGTGGGGTTAATGATGTCCATGTCTAATTCAATGAACATATTGCCTAATGATTTGTTACTACCTTTTAACTGTACGTTGTTGAACAGTATTTCATACTCGGGCTCACTTGTGGGGTTCATTTTTAAGCCACAATATTTACGCAAATTAAAAAAAATAAAAGTAAGTAAAAGTAAGTAAACGCGTTTTATTCTTCACCCAAGCGTTGCAATACTTCAAGACACCTCAATTTTACACGAACGACTGCCAATGCTTTAGCTTTTTTGAATCACTACAGCCAATGTTTAACTCTTTGATTGCTTCGTTAGATAGTTCACTATGATTTTTGATTAAAATGTTTACATCATTCTCAAGCCAAGTGTCTAACACTTTCACCGCTTTGTCAAATAGTTCATTACAATTTTCTACTAAAATCATTAGATCAGATTCGCTGTGTTTGGCCGCCATTTTTTAAAGCCCTTTTTAAAAGCAATAAAAAAATAAAACCATGAGTTTAACGCTGGTTAATTATGCAGTGCCTATTGTTGGCGTTATAGTTTACTCAACCCTAGCAAAATGTTTGTTAAGAATAAAACCGCCCAACATGGGAAAGATAGAAGATTCGCCGAAACTAGTCACAGCCTTATTTTTAGCTCTAGCAACAAAAGATTATCTGATTAAAAAGCACATAGGCAGTCTTTCATATTATGATTATTTTAATTATTTTTTTAGTTAATAAAAAATATGAGCACTGCAAAGATCATCAATACGATTTACCACTCTGCTGTAATCGGCGCCCTTAGTATAGGATATAGCATGTTAGCAAAAAAAACATGTTTAAAATGAGGCCAGCTGATCTAGGAAGGTTAGACATTGAGGATGTTGTTAAGGTTATAGCTGTAATAACGGCGGGGATTGCCTCAAAAGACTTTCTTGTTGCACAGGGGATTATCCCAGAAAACATCAATGCATAAAAAGATTAATGCATTTAAGCAGATTGATTTATAAAAAAATATTCATTCTAAAAAAGATTCATTCATTTATAAAAATATGTCCGGATTAGTTCTGATGGTGGGCGGGGCTATTGTTAATGCATTGGCTTTCTCTGGCAGCAATTATATGTTTAGTAAATTGCGGTCTGATGAAGAAAGAGAACGCCATAACAAGGCAATGGAAGATTTAGCTAAGGCAAGAGACGCTTACGAGAAAAGGAGAATTGCTCACTTAGACTTTATTAATAAAAAGTTAAGAGAACAGGGACATGCGGAGCACACATTTACAGACGTTGATGATGCAATGAATGAATATTACTTAGTGACAGGAAAGAAGTTTCTAACATCGTCACCGCCAGAACTGTCTGACTTTTATGAACCATCTGAGGATCAGAAAATGGTAGAAATAGGCTTTATTATAGGTGCTATGGGAGCAATCTTTCTTCTTGCATATTCAATCTAAAAACATAGTTAAAAATGTAATAAAAACAGCCCCTTCTTATGGACGATACGAAGTACAAAATATATTATTCTTCTGGAGGGTATTGGAAAGGAAAGGCCGCTATTGATAAACTGAGTAAAGCTGCTAGGGTGTCTGAATCAGAAGCGAAAGACTGGCTTTCAAAACAAGCGATCTGGCAAATATATCTGCCTGCCCCAAAAAGAATAATAAGACCTCGATTTGTTAACTCAGTTCCTAATGACACCCACCAGATGGACTTCTTGTACCTTCCACATGACAAAGTTAGAAGAAAAAAGTTTAAGTATGCCCTGACTGTTGTTGACATGGCTTCAAGGTATAAAGACGCTGAGCCTTTAACAGATAAAAGCTCAACTGCTGTGGCTGTGGCTTTACAACAAATATACATGCGAGGTCCATTAAAGTATCCTAGGTTGATCCAGGTTGATGATGGGAACGAGTTTAAAGGAGCCGTAAACCAACTGTTTTTAAGACATCGGGTTACAGTTAAGAGAGGAATTCCGGGCAACCATCGCTCCCAGGCCCTAGTAGAAAACTTTAATAAGAATCTAGCTGAGCGTCTGTTTACCTATCAATATCATAGAGACCTTATGGACAGAACACGCAACACAGAATGGGTTAGGAGATTGCCAGCAGTCTTTCGCGCCATAAACAATGAAGAATTTAAAGCAACGGGTCTTAAGCCAGTGAACGCGATCAAATTAAAAAAAATTAGCATTACTGAAGACATCCAAGGTAATCAAAAACTCTTACCTTTTGGACTAAAAGTAAGATACTTGTATGCGCCTGGAGAGGCAGAGGGCGATGTTAGAATTAGAGCCACAGACCCCATATGGAGTGTAGACGTATATGAAGTTGAAAGAATTATGAAAACAACCCCTCCCGTGTATTATTTAAGAGAGACTCTTTCTTCTACGTCTAAAAAGCCCGTCCCTAAAAGATCGTTTGTTCGCGAAGAGTTGCAAGTTGTCCCACCAAACACGGTGCCGATTAGTTAAAAAAAAAAAAGTATTTATTTGTTGTTAAACTTATGATTTATTTATTTTTTTGTGTGTTAAACTTATGATTTATTTATTTATTTTAGTTCACATCTTATTTTTTAGTCTATTTTTTGGGTTTAACTGATTGTTTGCTTGCTTTTCAATGTTCTGTTTGATTGTCTCAGTGTCTACCTGTTGCGAAGTAAAAGTCTTTCTCCACTCCTTTTGAAGTTCAGTTTTTTGTCGCCTGTAATCCTCGCCATCAGCCATAAGATGCTCAAATTCTTCAGCTGTAATGTTTTCATCCTGCAATGCTTTGCTTATTCTCAGCCTTAATGAACAAAGTTTTGCTGATGCTAGTGCCACAATGGCAGTGTGCTTTTGTAGTTTAGGCGTTAATTTTTTTAAAACAGCACTCACAATCATAGACATAGCACCTAAACCCAAACCAATGCTCCCTAATGCTAAAGAGGCTGGCGCTCCGGTCCCAGTAGCTAAAAGAGCAACGCCGGACCCAGCACTTACGCTCGCTACAGCTGATGAGCCGGTGATTATATAAGAAAGAGTATTTAAAACTTTAGCATATTTCTTTCTAGTAACCCTATACTTATTCAAGTCACTTTCTATTTCTTCTTGAAGTTCAGTTATTTGCTCTAACCTAAACTTTTGAGCCTGATCATCCATTTTTTAATTAAGATTAATTTTTTTAATTAAGATTAATCTTGTACATATTTTCTTATTAACCCTTCTGGCAGCACTTCATCAACAGAGTAAAACGCAATAAAATCAACATACTTAATGAAAATAAAATCAAGCACTGTTAGTTTAGTATTGTCAACCATCACAGTGACTTTGTCAGATGATACAGAAGTGTTTATTTCATCCCCGTTTTTAGTAATAGCAATAACAAGCCTAAGAGGCCCGCCCAAGTTTTCAGACTTTATTTGTACACCTCTGATTAACGTATGCTCTGGCAAACTAGGATCAGACTCCCTTGGAGTGATAAATAAGCGAAAAAGCATCGTCATTTTTCTAGGCAGTGATTCTAGTTTTGGGTTAAACTCTAAGCCGACGGTGTCGCTCCCCACTTCAGCTAAGGACTTCTTTCTCCGCAGCAGTAGAAAGAAACTCGTGGAGAGCGTGGCAGCAGAGAGTCCTCAGAAGAGAAGCCCCCTTCAAGCAAGTGTTTCGGCCCTTATCTCCTGACACTCTAGGGGGGTTGGGCCACACCCGGTTCATGACTCCGGATGTCCCTCTGCTGCCCCTTTTTTTCCCATCTTCGGACGAGCCATGGCTGGGATTCGAACCCATGACCCTCTGGACATGCTCATTTTCCACTTAATGACTCGCGCTTTAACCACTGAGCCACAGGGAACACTGATATTTGTAGGGAAATTAAGCCTTATGAAGTTCACTTTTGTTCCTCCTTGACCAGATCCAGCTTGAACACCTCTCTGCCGCTTCTGCCATTGCTTTCAGGGCTCTGGTTTTTTCCTTCCCTGCAACTGAGAGCTGTTTCATGAGGCTGTATGCAGACGTTCCTACAAACCCCCTAGCTCCAATTTCTGCAGTGAGGACTTTGACCTGATAGCCTTCTCTCCTCAGGCTGTTTGCCAGATCAGCATACTTTTCAGTCTTGTAGATTTGAGCTGCCTCCATTCTGTTCTCATATGGCACCGTGAGCTCGATCATGATCAGCTGCTTGGTTGACTTAGAGTGGACTACTATGTCTGGTCTCATGCCACTCTTGCTGATGATCTCTGGGTGACTCTTCCATTCTGGGAGGTCTGCAGTGCACTCCCAGTCATCTGCCCCGTCCAGCAGACTCTGCCTGCATGTTTCGAGTGGCACTGTTGTTCTTGGCCATGATTTGCTGCCTCCTGCCGTGAAGAATGTTGCGGGTGCTTTTGGAGTCCTGATTTTCCCTTTTGTGGTGTTGGTACTAGCCCAGACTACTTGTACAATTTCTTTGAGCACTTGGTTGTGCCTCCATGTGTACCTTCCTTGAGCCAGGGCTACTTTACATGAGCTTAGGACATGCTCCACTGTTTGTTTTTCATGGCAGAGGGGGCATGCAGGATCGTCTGTTTTCCCCCACTTCACCAGGTTTGCATTTGAGGGCAGAAGGTCATATGCAGATCTGAGAATGAAGCTGATCCTGAGAGGGGCCATGTGCCAAATGTCATTCCAAGTGAGACTTCTTTGGAGTGCATTCTCCCACGTTGTCCATTGCCCTTGCTGGCTCTGCTGGACTGCTTTTTGGAGTCTTTTTTGGTCTTCTTCTTTTCTCATCTCCTGAATCATCATGTCTCTTTTGGCTTTTCCTTTGGCCTTTGACCACCATTCAGTTTTGGTCACCCCCAGTCCCTGTCTGTTGGTCTGTGTGTGTCCTGTTATTTCTCTGATCTTGAGACTTTCTTTTGCAGAATCCATCGCCTCTTGAACTTTCCATTTTCTGCCTGTCTTCAGCTGGGGCTTAATTGCTTCTACCACCTTGTCTCCTGAGTCCTCCAGCATGCTTTGAAGTCTGATCTTCCCTGCTTTGTATTCCTCCAGGATGGATTTCAGGGGTAGTTTCAGCTTTGCTTGGCGACAGTACAGCGCTATGTCAGTCAGACAGGGTGGGACACCAAGCCATTTCCTTGTGAACTTGTTGATTTTGGCTTCCATTGCCTCCACTATGCTGGTGCAGATGTCGTATATCATCAGAGGCCATAGCAGCTTTGGTATCAGCATGAACTGCAGACACCAGACCTTGTATTTGCCAGGGAGCCCACACTGGTCAATGGTCTCCAAGCCTTCCTCCGCCATCTGCTTGGTTTCTTTTGCTCTTTGTGTGTCTTTCAGCGTATCATCATACCATCTTCCAAGGCTCTTGACTGGTTCTTCTGTGACTGTTGGAATGGCCTGGTTGGCAACACTGAAGACCACAGATCCGGCCACTTTTCCTTTCCTCAGTGAGAGACTCCGTGATTTCTTTGGCTTGAACTTCATTCTGGATGAGGCAACTATGTCGTCCAGCCTCTCCAGCACATGACGTGTCTCGTCTTCTCTGGATGAAATCACTGTAGTGTCATCCATGAAGGCCTTGAGAGGAGGCATCTTGTATCCATCGCCAAGGTCTGTTTGTCTCGCGTTGTTTGTTGCTGCTTTCAAGATGAGTTCCATTGCCAGCACGAACAGTATTGGGGAAATTGCACAGCCTATTGCAATACCCACTTCCAAGTTGATCCAGTCTGTTGTGTACTCCTTGGTAGAGAACCGCATTGAGAAGCCATTGAAGTACTTCTTGAGCATGTCGCGGATGTTCTTTGGCACATGGTACATCTCAAGAGCCAACTGTATCATCTCATGGGGCACAGATCCATATGCGTTTGCCAGATCAAGCCACACTACGTCCAGGTCTCTCTTTTCTGTTTTTGCTTTTTGGATTGCGTCCCAGATCATTGTGGCGTGTTCTACACAGCCCGCCACGCCTGGGATGCCACCTTTCTGGACTGACACATCCAAGTACTTGTTTTCCATCAGGTACTTGGTCAGCCTTGCTGCCATGACAGAGAAGAAGATGTTCCCTTCGACGTTCAGTAGTGATATTGGCCTGAACTGGCTAATGTCACTTGAGGTTTGCTCTTTGGGGATGTACACACCATCTGCCGTCATCCACTGGCCGCTGATCTTCTGGTTTCTCCAAGCCGATCGCAGCAGCCTGTGGAGCCACTCCAGCACCTTGGGACATTTCTTGTAAAGCTGGTAAGGTATTCCGTTTGGCCCTGGTGATGATTTGGCTCTGGCTTTGTCGACCACCTTCTTGATTTCCGCCAACGTTGGAGGCTTGCCATTGAACTGTTCCTCAGGGTTGGTTGGCCACACCAGACCTTGAATGTCGAGTGGTGCTTTGCTCTGTGGGTCAGAGTATGTTTTCCTCAGATGCTGCTCAAGAACTCCTTTGTCCACACTTAGGGTCCCAGATTTTGGCTGCTCAAACAGTGTTCTGGCAAACTGGAAGGGGTCTCTGAAGAAGCGCTCTTGTGTCTTTTTCGTTTTGCTCTTCCTCTTCCTCGCAGATTCCGCTTTGCTGAGGGCACTGTGTTTTTCTTTCAGGTCTTTCCACAGTTTTTCCAAGCCTTGTTTTTCAGCTGGCAGTGCGGTCTTCATTTGCATCTTGAGGTTTTTCTTTTGGACCCTGATCTTGTCCATCTTTTCTTGGCGTCTGGATTTCTTTGGAGGTGTTTTCTCTTTGGGTAGTTTTGCTCCATAGGCGTCTCTACATGTGGCATACACAATGTCCCCATATGTGGCTAGTTTGTGTTCCAGGGTGCTTTTCCCTATCAGTGCATCGAGTCTTTGGACGATTTTTGCATCCAGTTTCTCCCAATCTTCAGTTTCGTTTGCTCGTGGCAGGTTGAGTTTCAGGCGCCTGGCATCGAGGGCCTGTGCAAATTCCTCATCCGAACCAACAGCGTGGATGTCCTTGGCACTGTGGTTTAAATCCTGGCCTTGGTCTTCCGACGTCTTATCTGCTGATGCAGTGCGCTGCTGCTCATTCAGCATATATACAGAGCCCTGCCTGGTTATTTCAGTCTGCTTTTTCTGTTGTGTTCCTGGGACTAGGCTAGCAAGAAGGCGTCCTTCATTCAAAGCTTTTCTAAAATTGTATTTCTTATCAAAGTATACATGGGGGCTTCGTAGTTCAAACTTTAAATCCCAGTTAATGTCAGGAAGCAACGCCCAGGCATTCTCTCGTTTATGAAGTTTGTATTCGTGTTTGCCAAAATCGTTTGCCCTTAGATTTCTTATCTCTTCCAGGGTAGGATATTGCTGTCGTTTTTTATCTTCAATTTCTATTCGTTTGTAAACACCATCGTCGGTGTATTCAAATCCATAAACATTTCCTGCCACTCCTATTAGATCAAAGTCAGTTGTATCTGCTAGATCTTTTAGCTCTACTGCAACGCATTTAGGAGCTAACTCTGCTTTTGATTCTGGTCCCCTAGACATTCTTTTTATTATAAACAATTTATTATAAGCAATCTATAATAAACAATCTGTAATAAACAATCTATAGTAAACAATCTATAATGAGCAATCTATAATGAGCAATCTATAATGAGCAATCTATAATAAGCAAACGTATTGAACTGGCGGGTCAGTCCGTAAGCATAGTTTAGCGTGCTTAGATTTTTCTAACTGCTCTTTTATTTTTTTTAGTTCATCCTTGTCCCTGATTATATAGTTTTCACTTAAACATTCTTCAAAACTGTCCCGGTCCTTAGTATAGAATAAGATGACTGATTTTAACTGCGATCTAAAGTCTTTTAAGACAGCATTGTATTTTTGAGTTAAGAGCCAAACAGAAACTAATGCGTGTCTTCCGCTAAAGGCTAGCTTAGACAGAGTCCTTTTTTTAACAATGTCTTGTTCGGCTGAACAGTCATCAATAATAAACAGCGTTTCAGTTCCCTCAAACAGCTTATAGTAATGTTCTAAACAGTCGCCTAGCTTGTCAGTAGGATCAACTAAAAATATATTCTCGTCTGTCCAAACAAACTGCCTTTCTTTGTAAGACTTGTTGTGCTTAATGGTTGTGCAGAATATAACAATGTACTCGTAATGAAACCTGTAGATTGTTTGTAACAAATCAAGCACGAAGACAGTTTTCCCACACCCAGTAATCCCACAAATAAGCGAACAGTGCGGGTCTTTAGGTAAAAAGTTCAAACTATCCATCTGTTTTAATAGGCTATTTCTTTCAGTTTATTTTCTTCAATGTTCAGCTGGGCGTCATAAACCACAAAAACGTGCATTTGTATCTGGCCATTCTCCTCCTCTTCCTTATTAATCTGTATGAGTATGCCATCTGACCCTACCCTTCTTCCGCTCCCGTGCAGTCTGTTGTCATACGTGGATCTAAAATCCAACCATAGTCCATATTTGTCTGTTAGATAATCTTCGAGTCTTACATCGTGAAGGTGAAGTTTTTTACACACATGATCGGCTATGGGACTTGTCTGCCTGCCTCCAGCAAACAGTTTTCTTATTTCATCAAAGTGTTGGTCGGGTAAAAGTCCAGCCGAATACAACTGAAAAGGCTTGCCATCTACTGTGCAAGACAACTGCTCAATTTTTGGGTTGTAAAACACCTCAGATTCTCTCTGAAAAGGAGCTGAGGGTTCAGTAAATAGCAAGAGAACCCCCTTTAGGGACCTTAAAGAATCGCTTATAGCTATTTCCCAGACAGTGTCTTGCTTGTTTTTAATCGCTAGACTGTGGTGTAAAACTCTTTCAAAGTAAACAACCGCCCTACTTTTATACTGGTTTAAGATTATTCTAGCTAGTTCAGGGTTAGTAACAACGTCAAAATTAAGAGAGATGTTGCTGACAGTGTATCTAGCTGTTGGGTCATCTGATAGAATAACAGACCCGCTGTCATTGAATGTCAGTTCGTAAGTAAGTTTGTCTCTTAGTGCGCCTTGGTAATATGGCTGATGGGTTTTTAACAGTTCAAAATCTAGAGGGATGCAAAATCTGTTCTTAAATGCTCGCGCTGTTGCCTGGTCTCCCCCGTCTTCCTTTGCATCTGCAGCATTAAGCCTGTGCTTAAGGCCGTTTGGGCTCTGGATTCCCTGAAAGATTTTGTCTTTCCTTTCTGTTCTGGGTAGCCACAGATCAGAATAGAGATTAAAAATGTCTGCGCTACTCAGTGAGAAGACTTCTCTACCCTCCAGTTTAATTACCATATTTTTAATGATGGCCCTGCCCAGGTTAGCAACGACAGTAGCATTAGGATCCGCCCACTCAATATCTATTTTGAATGACAGCCTGGCAGTGCCTGGCATTATAACATCGTCAGGCCCAAGGTCACTAAATCTTACTGTTAATATTTCATTGGGCTCAATTGTTGATGGATTATTTACAACCCGCACAGTCTGTCTTATGCCCTTTATGCCGTGGGGTTCCTTCGCTTTTCTGAATGGATCAAGGTCGCAGCCGTATGGGTTCATTTTTTATAAAACAAAAAATAATAAATATATAAATATGGCTGATGAAGATTTTGGCGCGATTGAATCTATTGAAGAAGAAGAAGAAGACGATTTTGGCGCGATTGATTCTATTGAAGAGCCGGGTCCTTCATTGCAAGAAGAACTTGAAGCAGCAGCGGCGGGCCAAGGAGTAGGATTAAGCCAAATACGAATGTTAGATAGAATTGAATCATTATATAGCCATATGGGGCGAGAGCGACCAGAAGCACTTAAGGTCTCCAATTTTTCAACAGATAAAAATAATCATTTGTATGTAAGAACTAGTAAAGGAAACCTTGTACGGCTTACTACAAAACCAGACCCAACCCAGTTTTTAAGCAGGAGCACAATTCTTAGAGAGCTCCCTATTTCTGACCAAAGGCAGTTAAACTTTATTGGCAATCTAAGGTCTGAGGCTGTTAGTCTTTTACAAAGCATAGTGCAAGAGTTGCCATCGCAATCTGAAATGCAAAACATCCCTCTTCACGAATTAAGTCAAAGAGCAGATGAACTAATAGCAGAAATTGAGGCGAGTTTTAATGAGGAGACACAGTTAAAAACAATTGCTGGTTCTCAATTGCCTAGTCAAAGAGAAGGTGAGCTGAGTCCTGATGAAGAAACGGCTTTAAAAACAATTGATGATCGCCCATTGCCTGAGCGCGAACACGAGGTTCTTAAAGCTAGAATCAAGGATCTTAAAGCTGAACTGCGTGACCTCAGGTCTACTAAGTCCGCTTTAACAACTATAAACGAAGAACTAAAAAACAATTTGGCAAAATTTAATATACTAGAGAGAGAGATAGACGAAGAAAAAAATAAACTGGCTGATGAGATGATAACAATTTAGAGCCGGAAGAAAAGGCTAAAATA
Source organism: Conus canariensis (assembly GCA_033310375.1). NCBI lineage: Eukaryota > Metazoa > Mollusca > Gastropoda > Neogastropoda > Conidae > Conus > Conus canariensis. Next base: position 28,640,938 of record CM065739.1, read on the forward strand.
CAGGCGAAAATACAGGATTTAATGGAAGATAAAAAAAACAGGTTAGCAGCGTTGTATATTAACAGAGAAAAAATAGATACCCAAATAAGCAGAATCAGAGAAACTATAAACAAAATGCTTCATGAAAATACCACGCTAGCAGAAAGAATAAGGACTCTGTTCAGAGAGCAGGGGATTACAATAGTTAGTATATTGACGGCTGTTGGGTTTGCTATCTCTACGCTGGTTTATGCATTAACCGGCAGTGCGCCAACAGGGCCAGTAGCGCCTCCAACGCCTCAGCCTGGTAAAAGTTGGATTAGAAAACAACTGCACCATCTAGCAAACTTATTAAAGAAGTTAGCTGCCAAAGCGCTTGATGCTCTGCCTGGCATAATAGGCAGTGTTGTTAGTTGGGTTTTGTCTACTATAGGCAAAGTGGCTGGTTATATGGCTGACCATCTGTGGACGTTAGGAGTGCTGGCTGCTGGTTTAATTTTTAGTGAAATAAAGTATGGCTAATCCAGTAAAAGTTAAAAACACAACAAGGGCTGTCTTTTCGCTAGTGTGTCTGTCGGGGTGAGGTACATCAACAGGCGGTGGGTCGCTTTCTGGGCTGCTTATAGCCGGTGGGGGGTCGCTTTCTGGGCTAGATACTTTTTTTTAAAATGGCTGGCGCGGGCCTTGTGTTTAAGCCTTGATTGTGTCCTAAGTTTTGATCGTCTCCGGCTATGAGAATTTCATTATTATAATTCTGTATCATGCCAATCTGCAGTCTAAGGTCAGAAGGCAGCATGTATAATCCATGGCCCACAACAAAGTCAACCTTTGACCTAGCATGTGAAAGAACGTTTTGGTACCTTTGTATGCTGGAAGGCAAATCAACAGCAGAGTTAATAGCATCTTCTAAATTGGCTAGAAATTGTTTTCTGGCGTCAAAGCCTGTAGATTGATCCACTATGCTAGACTTGGTCTGTGCTTGCGCTCCTAATAGACACCAAACGTACGTGCGTATGGAGTCATTGAGCCTTTGCACTCCTGGCATTGTTAGGCCTTTACTTTCATCTAAGATAAATGTTGCCCAAGCATTGGGGTGTTTTTGCTCTATTGATCCCAATCTAACTTGGGAGTTTGACTTAAAAGAGGTGTGGCCGGGCCAGTAGTCAAAATTATATTCTCTACGCTGACCCCACAAATACAATGTGCCTAACCCGTGATTGCGGTCTAACTTTTGTCTAAAGTTATTTGAAGGGTTAATGTTAAATTCGTTGCAGATTCTTTCATATGCATTATTGTCCATTGGGCTGTTAAATGGATTAAACGCGTTGTCGTTGGGGAGGCGTACTTGTAGTTCAGTTAGTATGCGCCTATACTGATAATAAACATGAAAGTTATATACTGACCTTACTAAGAGGTTGGGGTGGTTTAAATGGTTTGCATATGAAACACCGCAGCCAGTAGTTGAGCAGTAAATGGCAAAATTTAACTGATTCTGGTAAAAAGCCATAGGGTTGGATGACCATGCTGATGGCACTCTATCACTCTTTATTGGAGGATTTAAATATCTAGTTAGTGGGTTTACAAGTCTGACTAGAAAGCCATATGATTCATCCACTGCGATGGTTAGGCTACTAAAGTCCAAAGATTTGGGCTCATAAACCCCTCCTACATCGTAAGTGGCACTTTCATTATATTTAAAAGGTTCCATTTTTAAATAGATTTTTTAAAAAGGATTTAAAAAGGATGCACATTTATATAACTAAACAAAACACGCGTGTGTTCTTAAAGTATCCAATTGACAATAGGCGCGGTGATAGTAGGGTTGCTCTTAGAGAAATTGGTTTTAAAGTTAAGTGGTTTAATATATCTGAAGAAGCTCAGAATAACTGGATTAATATTAGTAACGAAGGGGGCAATCAAATAACTCATGAAAAAATACCAGAAGGTTATTACAACTTTTGTTCTTTAAAAGAAGTATTTATCGAATTAGGCATATTGCTAAAAATTAACGAAGCAAACCTCAGAATTACTGTGCATTTTCCACCAGAAGAAAGAAGAGAATACACTTTTCCTAAAGGGCTTGCTAGAATCTTGGGCTTCCACAGTACTAGCAGATCTTATAAATTTAGCACAAGAGAAGACATCTATCAATTTGAAAGCAATGAACCATCTGATTTTCTCGTGAACCCAATGTTGTATGTCCATTTACAAGAGTTAAAAACAGATACTAATTTATTTGATGGCCATCCATCTACAGTTCTAAGAGTACTACCATCAATTAAGGCGGGGTTTTGCGATTATCAGTTAAGCACATTTGGAGAAAACAGTCGATTTAAAGAATTAGTTGCGGGGTCTATAAATTCAGTGTGTGTAAAAATAACTAACCAAGATGGAAGGCCGGTTGTTTGTTCTGATTTGTTGGTAGTGCTGGAAGTAGAAGAGCGTACTAGAACAATAGTAAGGACTCAATCCCGCGGGCGTTAATCAGAGAGAAAGTTAATATTTAGTTTCTATATCACCCATTTTTTTGTTTTGCACGTAAGCCCCCCATTTTAAAATAACGATTACGTCAATTTTGGAGGTTTTTGCATGTTAATTTTGATTGTAAAAAGGTGTTAATTTTGGCAAAAAGTAGCATGAGATGGACGAGATTTGTTTGTGAAAAGGGGGGTTTTCGTGCAAAATAAGATGTGGTGGGATTGAAACTAGATATTAACTTTCTCTACAACGGACCATGAGGGGCACGCGCCACATTCAAAAGGTTCATTTAGTTGACGACCAACCTTGAGCGGCACGTGCCACATTCGAACAGTTCATTCACCCTGCCAGTACCAACACACACACACACACACACACACACACACACACACACACGCACACACACACAAACACACACACACACACACACGCACACGCACACACACAGATACACACACACACACACAGACACACACACACACACACACACACACAAAGAAGTGTGCTTCGTGCCAGGGATGAGCAGATGTTTTGTTTCCTTCTCTCTCCCCCCCCCCCCCCCCCATCTGTCTCTCTCTCTCTGTCTCTCCCTCCTCTCTCTCTTCTATAACATGTCCCCCTTCTGTGTTTACACGGGCTTAGGACCGTTCCCAACGAAAACGTTGGAAGCCACATTAGGGACTAGGTATTGAAAGCACTGCGATATAAAAATGATATGAACACATTTTACAGAATATCACAGCGCTGAAAAGAAACAGCCCAGATCACAAAGGCGCTATCACAGAAAGATCTATCACAGTGAAGACAGCAGAACTTTATACAGGTGTTGGCCCAGTAGAAATGCCGTCGGGCACACACACGTTTGATATAGAAGAAAGGGATTTTCTCTGTTGCGGGGAGGTAAACATGACTTTACCATCTGCGTGAAAGCCTTGATTCACACCCCCTCCACTTTCTTGTGTCTCTAATACAGTGTACAGTGTCAGTCTCCACTCTCCAAAGGATTCTACTACCACCAAAAGGTTTTTATGAACTTTATCTTTTCATTCTCTAATACTTGTTTGTAGGTGTCTTGGGTATGTATGTTTTGACGCTTGTTAAGGTCTTTTGAACTGAGCTTGCCCCCTCCCTCCCCAAAGCAGCAGTATGTTTTTGAACAGAGCCATAGAAATCCCTTACCTGTGTACTCTGTTTTGAAAAGGCCTGGTGTGTGTTTGTCGTACCGTTTGCGTGATGCACAGTCTGAACAAAGGATGGTGTTCCATGGTTTGTTTGACAGGCCTGTTTGTTGAAAATCTGCTTTGTGTTTCATGCAAGCCTCGCCTGGAAACCAATGATCCCATTCTCGATAAAACATTTCTCGGAGGTCTGGCTTCACTACATCTGTAAATGTTGAGGCACTCGAGGCCATGTACAGTGAGTTTGTGTCCATCTCACACAGCTGGTAGTCAGCCCGGGACACAAACTTGTCTACAAAATCATAGTGAAACTGCAACATGCGCAGTTTGGCATACTGATACACACACACAAAAGCAATCTGCAGAGGAAGTTTCCAACAGATGGCCGTTTTGTTCATTTCTACTTCTACTACATCCTCAGAGAGTTCCATCAGTTTTTAAAACCGCCCTTCGTTCACCAGCTGTTGTGCCTGGTCGGATGAGACATAATGAAGGCCACGGTGTTTGGCTACATTGGTCAGCGTTTTGCCATAGGCCGAACTGCTAACAACTTGAACGTATCCGCCAAAATGGCCTTGGCAAGGTCTTTGTCTCCTCCCTGACGAGCGTCAGAAACCGCCCCACCAAAAGACTTGAACCACGGCATAGGCTGATCTTTAATAATGAGAGCAATATTGTCAACGATTAGACCATGATTCAAGTACCATTTCAGCAGTGGGGTGGCCAGCAGAATTTGTTTGCCAAAATAATTGGCAACCAATGTGCGCCGCGGCTGAGACAATAATTTGTGTTTTTCATCATACTCTTTCATGAAAGGACTTATCTGCTCTCTCCCTATCTGACAATTTCTAAAGACAGGTTGAAACTCAAAAAAGTGTTCTTCGTTCTGTTGTGGCTTTTTGGCCAGAAAATTACGAATGAGATAATGACGCTGATCTCATAACGAGAAGAACTGAACCCTACCACAGGCAGTTCACGCAAGTACTCCTGTAATCTGTGTCTCGTGGACTGAATGGGGATGTTGAGATTGTCTGTGCTTTCTTGTTGTGATGTTTCAATATCATCTAACTGCTCAAAGACATCCCCAAACTGTTCAGAAAGAAGTCTATGGGACCTATCACAGATTTCTTCTAAATGGCTGATCACGTTGTCTACCAGCTCCTGGGAGTCTCCTTTGCTCCCAAAATATTTAGGTTTTGTGTACCCTGGCACATTGGAGACCACAGAAACCGACAGAGGGACATGTCTGGCTGTATAGAAAGTGCTGCAGTTGGTAGTGTTAGTTTGAGGTGGATACTGTTCACTAAAAATACTCCAAAATCAAAGGTGGCACGATGTGGAAAAACAAAGGAAGTGTCTACCTGTATACCATGAGTCTGTGACTGCTGCTAGATGTTTTGTGGTGGGCTGTACACACCTCCTGGGTATGTATGTTTTGACTGAGAGCCTGTGCATGTTTTTTCATGTCGGAGTAATTTTGCAAGTGTGTCCTAGACTTTTTTGCATTTAGAACAAGCAAAAGCATGGCAGACTTTGTCAATGTCAAGGATGTGCATAAAATGTTGTTTGTAGTGAAGGACTCTTAGTGCGAAGCGGAACTAAGACACGTTTTTTTTTTTTAGATTCTTCAAACTCAAAGACGTCAATGCTAACTTGAAAGACAGTTTCAACAGACTCTAACTGGAGGAGAGAGACTCCAGGAAAATGAAAAGGGGAAGCATGACCTGACCATTGTTGAAAAAGAGCCTTGGTAGGTTTCTCTGGAGAGCATGAAGAGGAGTACCACGATGAAGCGCCAGGCAACGAAAAAGACAGACCACCAGAGAGGGCAAAAGCATGCTCTTTATCTTTTTGAAGTGAATGGAGGAAAAGGCTGTTTAGAATGTAAGGAGGAAGCTCATCACTAGCACAGCCAATAGGAAAATCAGGCAGAGGACAGATGTAGAAAGAAGTGGACATGATGTTGACAACAGAGTAGCGAGAATCTGGGCACCTCATTTTGTACTTGACTGAGAATGTCATGATCATTGGTGTCATGAAGAAAAGAAAGAAAATCCTGTTTGGAAGAAATGAGACAAGGCTGCTTCAGTGCGCTGTGATCATTACTGGGGGCATGAAAGAAAGAACGATCCTCTGTGCTTGAGAAGAAAAGAGTGAGAATAGTTAATTTTGAAACGTTTGTTTTGTTCCTGAAATGAGCGAGAAGTCTTTCATCCCAGTCAGGAGTATCAGAACTAGGATCCCAGAACATGGTGTAGACAGAGTGAACTTTGCCTGGCCGCTTATGTCTTCATTGCTTTACAGTGCTTTTGATAGATCTCTTTAACTGGTTGAGGTAAAGACTTTAAAAGATTTTTTTTCTGAACGTAGTGCTTTCAATACCTTTTGGGGTGTGGGGCCTGTAGATGCAGATGATGGTGCTCTTCCCGCTGCCTTCCTCTTCCTTCCTGCGCCAGCTTGTACAGCTGTCTTGATCGCTGACGAGGAAGGGCGTTTGGTTTGCTGGTGACGCTGTAAGTCATTCTTTCTTGTCAACAACTGGCCACAGAGGTTGCAAGTATGTTGTCTGGTGTTGTTAACTTGACTGATGTGCTGGATAAGATTGCTGTGGCGAGTGAACGTCTTTCGGCATAAAGCGCAGGTATTTGGCTGAAACAAAGAGAAACAGAAATTGCGCGCGCGCGCACACACACACACACACACGCACGCACGCGCACGCACACGCACACACACACACACACACACACACACACACGTCTCACACATAAAAAACGTGTGAGACATAAAAGACTTTTGTATAAAATAAATAATATTGGTATAAACGGTAACATGTATAATTATATTCAAACTTTTTAGAAAAAAGATTAATTCAAACAAGAATTGAACACACATATTCAACCCCAAGGATATTAGAAATGGGATTACCCCAAGGATCTGTGATTTCGCCAATCTTGTTTAATATTCTAATGGCTGATTTACCAAAACATTTATCTAAAGATGTATTGGCGCAATTCACGGACGACATTTGTTTATGGATGAATGTTACCATGAAGCGAAAAAACCCCTTCACGATCATTTAATTATATACGCATCAAATATCAACATGAACTAAATAAAATCAATAGTTTTCTACTAGAAAATGAAATATCTCTTTTTGTTGAAAAAACAAATATTATACTATTCAATTCAGGGTACGACCCAGAGAATCTTCCTGTGTTTACTATAAATGGTTCTATCTTAACAGTATGTGAAATCGGTAAAGTTTTTAGGTGTATATATAAATTCTAAACTTTCTTGGAATCATCACATTGACTATATTAAAAAGAAAGCAAGAAAAAGTTTAAACTTTCTGAAGATCGTAACTAAACAAAAGTGGGGACAAGATACAACTTTAACTGCTCTGGCAACGGCTCTCGTGCGTTCACGGCTTACTTATGCCCAAGAAGTCTTTTTAGCGCGCCACAATATCTTTTGAATAAATTACAAAGCATTGACTGCAAGGCTTATCAACTTGCTCTAGGTGTTCCCACACATGTGTCTAACTTAGGAACTTATGGTGAAGCTGGAATATTACCTCTTGAAGAGTTAAGAAAAGCATCTGCCTCAAAATTGACTTTAAAGAGTCTTACCTTGAATAATTTCTGTACAAACGAGGTATCTTTAAAATCTGAAGTAGATTTTGCTAAACGAGCGCGAGAAATCCAATCATTAAAAACTATTAAGTCTTATATTTCCAATCAAAACAGAGACTCTGAAATCACTAACATTGCTTCTAAATCATCCCTTTCACCAATTCCCAGGTGGGTGCAAAAAAAAAAAGCCTATTTTGATATCAGTTCCAATGAAATATAAAAAAAAGATCCCCTATATATTAAAAGAATGTCAATATTCATCTGGAAGAAAATTACAGAAATTACATGAAGATTTTCACCGATGGCTCAATTTTAGACGATAATGTAGCAGGTGCTGCTTTTATTATTCCAGATTTGAATGTAGAGAAACTCTATAATCTTGGTAAAAATCTTTCCATATTTAGTGCAGAGCTCATTGCCATTTTGATGTCTTTGGAATTTATTTTACATTTCCCCCTAAATTCTTGTCGAATTCTTGTGTGTACCGATAGCAGATCGGTTCTGGGCGCCCTCCAGTCCCAAAATTCAAAAATTCGACTTGAGATTATATTAGAAATTAACCATGTCATTCACCATTTATCACTTAAAGGGATCACTGTTACGTTTTATTGGGTACCATCTCACAGTGGAATTGTATCAAATGAAAAGGTTGATCACGCAGCAAAAAGAGCAGCTAGAAATATGGAAAGCACAACTTCACTTAATATACCTTTAGATCTTTCAGAATGCTATTCCTTAATTGACAAAAACACTGAGAAAAGCTTCCAACAGTCCTTAAAGAACTCGGAATCTCAGTACTATCATAACTGTATTGCATACAGTTCTGGAACACAGAATAAAACAGCAAAAACTTATCTAACTCATATACCTAGAGATGTAAGAAGCTTAATCCACAGATTACGTTTAAATTCACTGAAAACAAAATTCAGTAGAAATGTTAGATGTATGTGTGGAAACGCACTAAGTGTTTCACATTTGTTAATTTATTGCCCCAAAACAAAGAACTTAATTATCATGGCTGGTGGTAATACTTCCGATAGATCGACGTCATCACTCTCTAAAATGTTGAATGATTATTCGTTTCTCAGATTAGTTAGTCAAAGTTTCTTACAGAGTCCAGTTGGCATTTTTCTTTAATTAGTTTTATCTATTTTTAATTTTATTTATTTATTTTTTTTTTTTTGAACACGTAGTATTCAAAGTTCTACACGCTTTTTCCCTATCCCTCCACCATTCTTTTCATAAGCACACATTCGCATACCACTCACACCATTAACAAATCGTCTAATATCACTTTTAGTGAGAAGACGTTAAATTGAGGAACACCACACACACGTACACACTCGCGCGCGCGCGCGCGCGCGCGCACACACACACACACACACACCACACACACTCACACAAACACTCTCTCTCTCTCTCTCTCTCTCTCTGTCTCTCGCACTTGCACATGACCACAAAGTACCTGATGCTAAGGCGGGGTCAGTCCTTGACCAGGCCCGTCCATTGCTAAAACCAATGAGACAAACAGGCTGGACAGCGGTCTGGCAGCAGCTAGCGAGTTTTGGCGCCAAGTGATGGACAAAGGAACAGGAAAGCAGGTGGTGAAAAAAAGGTTAGGCACCAAGTGAGGTCCAAAGCCAAACCATGTGTAAAGATCGGGGCTTGGTGTCCTCTCGACCCATCACGGGTGACCTTAGAGGGGCTTTGTCAAAGTCTAATCAACAAAGTTTTAAGCAGGGACAAAATGTGAACAAAAACACACAGTGAAAGCTTTATCAAAACCTCTCATCACCACAGGTCAAGAACATTTACAACAGAAGATATTACTGGGACCTCAAGATCCTATGTGCCACGACAAACAAAAAGTCTGACGCCACAGACTGTCCACAGGAAAGCTCTTAAGACTGGCAAGAAAATTCATTTTTTAGAGTCCAGCCAATCGCAAGGGGTCAGAGCTACCAGGAAATAATTTTCAACACAAGATGGTTGAAAGAAGAAATTCAACAAATTAAAACAGATCTTCCAAAACAAAATTGCTTTAAACTCTTTCTTCGCTATATTTCAGAAGCAAACAAAAGCTTAGGGTAATGCTGATAAACCAGCTTGAAAGATACATCTGCATGATCCTTGTTAAAATAAAAGTTCAAAATTTATATGCTATCTGCACAATGAAGGCCACATGACAAAAGTAGTTTTGAAAATCTGCACAGTGAAGGTGAGAAGACGATTAGTCATTTGTTTCTGTACGGTGTGGGCCTGAAATTGGCTATGGCCAAGTCATGTATAAAGCGCAGCGGACAACAAAAACAGGGTCACTGAATAGAAAAAAAAGTACTAATAGTGGAAAGCATCTCTTTTGCTTTTGGTGCACAGCATGTCCAAAACTGGACACCATCAGTATGGACAGCCATCTCCAAGGCATGCAGGGTGGACTGGAACTCGGTCCACCGTCCCATTCCAGGCAAAATCTGAAGACACCTCTCCCCCAGATACCTTCACACATGTAAGTCTTTCAAGCAGTACCTTGGAACGTTTCACTAACTCACCCGAGCAGTTTTTCAGTATTCGTTACAGCTGTTCCTTTAGACAGGAGTTGTTCATGGGAAAGGAGGGAACATGACCATGTTTACGGTCTGGCAGACAGGCCCACAGAAAGGGCAGCATGTTCAATTCTGGTTCAGAGCCCTGGCAACCATGAGGCCATATCGGGGCTGTAACTTCAAAGGCAATTCCAGTTTAAAGCACAAACACGCAGGCACCTCTGAAATACAATAAACTGCCCATATATGAATGAAGAATGCACATTCTTCTTAGAAAAGCAGTGCATAGTCAAATGGGATCAAAGCAGATATAGATAATATTCAGAAAACTATCATTTTCTATCGTTAGTATTTCAGGGGTGGTGTTGCTGTAGAACGCCATTATTAAAAGGGATTTGCTGTCGACTTAATTAGAATTGATTCTTGTACGGTAAGGTAATGTTGCTTGTAGCCCAGCCGACCGCAAAGGGCCATGTCAGGGCTGTCACAGCGTAGAAGTCAAGCTTTGCTAGCAGACTGAAGTCCGTGTTGCAACTCGTTCAGCCCCAGGATTGAAGGTAAAAAAAGGGACAACAAATGCCCCAGTACAGAAGGTGGAAGAGGAAATGCAGGAAGGTTGGAAGACAACAGATGCCCCAGGACAGAGGTGGAGAGGACACAGTGCCAGGACAGAGTGTGAAGAGGGACAACAGATGCCCCAGGACAGAGTGTGGAAGAGGGACAACAGATGCCCCAGGACAGAGTATGGAAGAGGGACAACAGATGCCCCAGGACAGAAGGTGGAATGAGGGACAACAGATGCCCCAGACAGAGTGTGGAAGAGGGACAACAGATGCCCCAGGACAGATGAGTGGAGAAGAGGGACAACAGATGCCCCAGGACAGAGTATGGAAGAGGGACAACAAATGCCCCAGGACAGAGTATGGAAGAGGGACAACATATGCCCGAGGGCCTACAAGGGGCCTCAGCAGTCCCACGTCCTGCCTCGATTCCATACAAGGTTTGGTCCAAGAAGACATAACTATGCCTTGATTTGTGCCCAGACCCATCGAGTAGGACACCGTGCTGTTGCCCCAATAGGTAAGGCAGGTACAGACATGCTGGCAGACAGATGGCAGTGACAAAGAGTTTTACACTGTACCATTTGAGGGTCAGAACCTGAATGCTCAAGAATTTTTCTGCATAAATAATCTTGCGAATGCAAGGAAAAAAGTGCTCATGATCTGATGATCTCTTGCTGAGGACAATGCCTGCAGCTTGTGGCCTATCCACCCAAAAAGGTCTATCAAGGCTGCCACCTTTAATGCCAACATCAGTTTGTTCAGAAGTCGGTGCTTTAAAGAAATGGGTTCAATACATGTTTAAAGTCTAGCTGACCACAAGGAACATTATCTTAGTCAAGGTGCCAAGCAGATGCAATGGACTCGCATGCTATGTGTGTATGTGTGTGCGTGCGTGTGTGAATGAGTTTGTGTTTATTTTATGTTGATTATGATTATTCAGTTCGTTATTATGCGTGTGGTAATTATGTTTATTATCATTACGTTATTATCATTATATTTTTTTAGTCCCTCCACCACCCCTGCCTTTGCTATTTTTTGGGGTGGGGCTTTTGTTTTTGCCCTTTTATCCCCATTCTTCTTTGTTTTAAGGCAGTCTTTATTATTATTATTATCATTATTATTATCATTAGTATTATTGTATTTATGTTTACGCTTTTGTTTATTATTGTGTTTATTATTATTATTATGTTTGTTACGGTTGTTACCATTATTATGTTCATTATTATTATCATGTGTACCTTTATTTTGTTCATCATGACTTATTTTTATCATTATTGTTATCATCATTATTATGCTTATTATGCTTATTATTATGCTCAATTCCTTCGCTTCCACCTCAGATGCCTCCGGCCTATATTCGGTATCTCCCGGCGAGACAGGGTAAGCAATACTGAAGTCCTGTCTCGCGCTGGCCTCCCTTCCATGGTTGGGCCATGTAATTTATTATTATTATTATTATCAGTAGTAGTAGTAGTAGTTGTGTTTATGTTTATTTTGTTTATCATTATTATAATTATCATGTTTATTATTATTATTATTGTTTATTATGATCTTTACGTTTATTATGCTTATTACTATCATTATTATGTTTATTATGTTTATCATCTTATTGTTTATTAATTATGTTTATTATTGCTGTGTTTATTATTATGTTGATTAGTATTACGTTTATTGTTATTGTGCGTTTTATAATTAGGTGTATTATTATCAATGCGTTATTATTAATTTTTTTCTTAGTCCCTCCACCACCCCCGCCTTTGCTTTTTTTTTTGGTGGGGGGAGGGGGGGGGCTTTTGTTTTAACCCCCCCCCCTTTCTTTTTTGTGTTAAGGCGGTCTTTATTATTACTGTTATTATTACTGTTATTATTGTGTTTATATTTACGTTTTTGTGTTATGTTTATTATTATTGTTATGTTTGTTATGTTTATTTTATTATGTTTGTTATGATTGTTATCGTTGTTATCTTTATTATTATTATCATCATCATGTTTACTATTATGTTTATAAGTACTATTATGTTTATTATTATAATAATTATTATCATTATGATTATTATTATTAGGCTCAGTTCCTTCCACCTCAGAAGCCTCAGGCGTATACTGGGCATCTCCTGGCGAGACAGGTTGACCAACACAGAAGTCCTGTCTCGCGCTGGCCTCCCATGTATTCCCTGCTGAGACGGCGCTGGTTGCATTGGCTGGGCCATGTACTTATTATTATTATCATTATTACTATTATTATCATTATTATTGTGTTTATGTTTAAGTTTTTGTTTCGTCTTCTTTTTCTTCTTATCATTATTATCATTATGTTTGTATTATGCTTATTATCATTATTATTATGTTTGCTGCGATTGTTATTATTATGTTTGTTTTATCATCATGTTTAATATTATTATGCTTAAGTTACTCTTATGTTTACTATTATAATTATTATTATTATCACTATGTTTATTGTTATTATTAGGCTCAGTTCCTTCCACCTCAGAAGCCTCAAGCGTATACTGGGCATCTTCCGGCGAGACAGGGTGACCAACACAGAAGTCCTGTCTCGCGCTGGCCTCCCTTCCATGTATACCCTGCTGAGACGGCGTTGGTTGCACTGGGTGGGCCATGTCATTGTTTTATTACTATTATCATTATTATCATCATTATTATTTGTGTTTATGTTTATGCCTTTATCATGTTGATTATTATTATGTTTGTTATATTTGTTATTATTATGTCTGTTATGTTTATCATTATGCTTGTCATTATTATGTTTATTACCATTATTATTACTGCGTCAGTTGCGGCGTTGGCTGGAGGATGGTCGCATCCCAAAAGACGTCCTCTATGGAGAGCTTGCTGCAGAGCAGAGAAGCATTGGCCGCTCACAGCTGAGATACAAAGACTTTTGCCAAAGAGACATGAAGGTGCTTGAGATCAACACCGAGTCCTGAGAGGACCTCACAGCAGACATCAACAGCTGGAGAAGCACTGTCAAGAAACAGCTGCAGACTGGCGAAGAACTGACAGCTGCTGCAGCAGAAAAGCGAGCCTGCAGAAATGGGATGACAGCCAACAAACCAGTGTCAACATACAGATGTCACCATTGTGTTAGAGAATACAACTCTCGCATCTGTCTCTATAGCCACAGGCGACGCTGTTGGGTGTGAGCAGATAGTCCGGACAAGTATAAATATTAGGTCGGATATACTCTATCCACTGTCAGCTATGACCGACAGAGGCCTACCGATACTGCTTGTTATTCTTACTGTTATTGTTATGATTATTATAATAATATTATTATTATTGTGTTTATTATCTTTGTTTAATATGCTTATGATCATATTGTTTATTATATTTACGAACGCTGCCTAATGGACACAACAATCTTTTACGCAAAGTTGCAGCGTGCTGCTGGTCCTCCAGGCAACCAGACAGCTTCCTCACCACCTGTGTTTCCCACTGTGCAATTTTTTTTTCTTTTTGTGGGCCACCAACCTCCACTTTTTTCCCCCACATTCTTTTATTATTATTATTATTATTTAGATTCTCTTCGTCTTTCTTTCTTGATAAGTAGGATCCTCCATCCTCCTATGTTTCCACTTTCTCACCGTACTTCAGTCCTCTAACAAACCCTCACATACTATGCACAGTCTGTGTGCTCATTAACTAATTGACATCCACCGTCCAGATTGCGTCAGTATCTGGCACGGTCAGATGCTGTCCAGTCACCCACTTATTTCCCTCTTCCCTCTCAGTGTCTCCCTCGTGATGATGGCAGTCCTCAGCAAACGCCTTCTTCATCTGCCTATTGGCCTTTCCCCCCTCTTACTTCCTTTCTTCAAGGATGTCTAATGGACAAAGCACTGTTTAACATAATTGCATCAGTCATGGGCCGCACACATGACTGTCCGCGGGTGGGACTCGAAAGAGACAACAACAACAACAACCACACGAAACACACACACACACACACACACACACACACACACACACAAGCAGATAGACAGGCAGATAGACTTGTGACACCACTTGTCAATATCATTGAACTTACTTTTTTTCAAAGGATATCCTTCGGCAGCAAGCAAAATAGGAAATACGCGTTCCAAATAATACAATTCAGCGGCAATCAAAATGGGAAATGCGCGTTGCAAATTAAACAATTCAGCGACGGTCAAAATGGGAAATGCGCGTTCCAAATAAAACAATTCAGCGGCAGTCAAAATGGGAAATACGCGTTCCAAATAAAAATTCAGCGGCAGTCAAAATGGGAAATGCGCATTCCAAATAAAACTATTCAGCGGCAGTCAAAATGGGTAATGCGCGTTCCAAATAAAACAATTCAGTGGCAGTCAAAATGGGAAATGCGTGTTCCAAATAATACAATTCAGCGGCAGTCAAAATGGGAAATGCGCGTTCCAAATAAAAATTCAGCGGCGGTCAAAATGGGAAATGCGCGTTCCAAATAAAAATTCAGCGGCGGTCAAAATGGGAAATGCGCGTTCCAAATAAAAATTCAGCGGTGGTCAAAATGGGAAATGCACGTTCCAAATAAAACAATTCAGCGGCGGTCAAAATGGGAAATGTGCGTTCCAAATAAAACAATTCAGCGGCGGTCAAAATGGGAAATGCGCATTCCAAATAAAACAATTCAGCGGCAGTCAAAATGGGAAATGCGCGTTCCAAATAAAACAATTCAGCGGCGGTCAAAATGGGAAATGCGCGTTCCAAATAAAACAATTGAGCGACGGTCAAAATGGGAAATGCGCGTTCCAAATAAAACAATTCAGCGGCGGTCAAAATGGGAAATGCACGTTCCAAATAAAACAATTCAGCGGCGGTCAAAATGGGTAATGCGCCTTCCAAATAAAAATTCAGCGGCAGTCAAAACGGGAAATGCGCGTTCCAAATAAAACAATTCAGCGGCAGTCAAAATGGGAAATGCGCGTTCCAAATAAAAATTCAGCGGCAGTCAAAATGGGTAATGCGCCTTCCAAATAAAACAATTCAGCGGCAGTCAAAATGGGAAATGCGTGTTCCAAATAATACAATTCAGCGGCAGTCAAAATGGGAAATGCGCATTCCAAACAAAAATTCAGTGGCAGTCAAAATGGGAAATGCGCGTTCCAAATAAAACAATTCAGCGGCAGTCAAAATGGGAAATGCACGTTCCAAATAAAAATTCAGCGGCAGTCAAAATGGGAAATGCGCGTTCCAAATAAAACAATTCAGCAGCGGTCAAAATGGGAAATGCGCGTTCCAAATAAAACAATTCAGCGACGGTCAAAATGGGAAATGTGCGTTCCAAATAAAACAATTCAGCGGTGGTCAAAATGGGAAATGCGCGTTCCAAATAATACAATTCAGCGGCAATCAAAATGGGAAATGCGCGTTCCAAATAAAACAATTCAGCGGCGGTCAAAATGGGAAATGCGTGTTCCAAATAAAACAATTCAGCGGCGGTCAAAATGGGAAATGCGCGTTCCAAATAAAAATTCAGCGGCGGTCAAAATGGGAAATGCGCATTCCAAATAAAACAATTCAGCGGCGGTCAAAATGGGAAATGCGCGTTCCAAATAAAACAATTCAGCGGCAGTCAAAATGGGAAATGCGCGTTCCAAATAAAAATTCAGCGGCAGTCAAAATGGGTAATGCGCGTTCCAAATAAAACAATTCAGCGGCAGTCAAAATGGGAAATGCGCGTTCCAAATAAAACAATTCAGCGGCGGTCAAAATGGGAAATGCGCGTTCCAAATAATACTATTCAGCGGCAGTCAAAATGGGTAATGCGCGTTCCAAATAAAACTATTCAGCGGCAGTCAAAATGGGAAATGCGCGTTCCAAATAAAACAATTCAGCGGCGGTCAAAATGGGAAATGCGCGTTCCAAATAATACTATTCAGCGGCAGTCGAAATGGGAAACGCGCGTTCCAAATAATGCAATTCAGCGGCAATGAAAATGGGAAATACGCGCTCAAAAAAATCACACAATTCGGCAGCGCACGAAACGGTAAATACGCGCATGAAAAAATTCTTCCGATGACTAGTACCGGAGAGTTCCATAACTATTGAAGAGAGAAGGTGGAGGTGAAATTTTAACAATTCTGTAAGAGAAAATATTCCAAGTCCTTCCCCTAGAGGACACACCGACCCACCCCCAACTCACACACTGTAGAACATGCAACGGCGGAATCCATGTAGGCCTAAATGGCGCGAAGGTGGAGAGAGGGAGGCGAGTGAGAGCCAGACAGAGAGAGAGTGAGAGAGGGGGGGGGGAGGGAGGGAGTTGGGGGGGGGGGGGCGTGGACAGTGAATAGTCGGTCGTTAAGTCTATACGTTGCCATTATCACCGTCTCTGATGCGTAAAAACGACAAACGTTTCTATGCCTTCACCTGAACACCATCGCCGAGACTCGAGCCGAGTGAGGGGCAAATTTCCTTCTTTGTAAAGGTGTTGCACCTAATAATTCAAATCTCTGGCCAGGGCATATTTTGTGAAAAGGATCGGAAATTCTACAGTAAAGACAGACAGGCAGACAGACAGAGCAGGCAGGCAGGCAGGCAGACAGAGACAGAGACAGACAGACAGACGTTTAATGCTGAGTAGTATATCACTCCGTACCTTGCAACAACCAGTTACGCTCCTGTTTTGTCCGGGGGGGGGGGGGGGGGGGGGGGGGGGCAAATTTCCTTCTTTGTAAAGGTGTTGCACCTAATAATTCACATCTCTGGCCAGGGCATATTTTGTGAAAAGGATTGGAAATTCTACAGTAAAGACAGATAGATAGGTAGATAGACAGGCAGACAGACAGGCAGGCAGGTAGACAGACAGACAGATAGATAAGACGTTTAATGCTGAGTAGTAATCACTCAGTACGTTGCAACAAGATTTATAATACTAAGTGGCTTATCGCACAATATGCACTGTGGAATTTTTACACCCAGGAGAGAGAGAGAGAGAGAGAGAGAGAGAGAGACAGAGACAGAGACAGAGAGAGAGATAGAGAGAGAGAGATAGAGAGACAGAGACAGAGACAGAGAGAGAGAGAGAGAGAGAGACAGACAGACAGACAGACAGACAGACAGACGGACGGACCGATCGACCAACCGACTGTCGGACACACCAATGGGCAAAAGGCAGACAGATATACAGAGAGGCAGACAAACAGACAGACAGAGACAGGGAATGATGCTGACAGACAGGGATAGAGAGAGCAGAGAAGGGGCAATGTGTGAAAAGAAAAACGGGAGAGTTGCAAAAAAGGGGAAGAAACTTTCACGAAACTTTCGGGCGATGGTAATAAGATTTGCATTTCTGCATTAGCTCGCCTCTCTCTCTCTCTCTCTCTCTCTCTCTCTCTCTCTCTCTCTCTCTCTCTCTCTCTCCTGTAAGTGCTACTACAGATTATCTATTTTCACATCCACAGACGTAAAGCGTTCTCTTTCTCTTTTCTATCGTCACAATTAATTCAGGATCTATCTTTCTACCAAAGACACGGTATCACAAAGATAATGGAAAAACATATCATCACACACACACACACACACACACACACACACACACACACACACACACACACACACACGAAGAGAAGGCTGTGAAAGGAAAGAAGAGAACGCGGTCAGACATGACAAGAACAAAGACAATGACGTTCAAAGACGAAACGAAGAATCCTAGTGCGTGCTGCAGGCTTCCGTAAGCATTCCCTTAAATGTGCGGCTCTTCGGGTACTGTTCAACTCGCCACTGTTTACAATGTAACCCACTTAAAAAACAAAATGTCGAAAGTGAAACGATAGCTTTGTTTCGGTGGCTCCAATCAAAAGTCAGGAGCCGGCAAACCGTAATAGAAGAAAGAAAAAAAATGTACGAAATTCACACTTTCAGAGACTGACCAGTGTAGCAAGCTGGATGTTTCAATGTTATTTACATTCGTCAGACGAAACCGAAGGTAAAGCTGACCACCAAACTACTCGGACAAAAGTAAGAGCTTTCGAATTTATGGTTTTCCATACCAGCGTTAAAAACATTTTTGGACTTGAACTTGTTACCCGAAGAAAACCAAATTTCATGTTCAGAACTTGAAAGTACAGCATGGAGAAAACTGTTCGTAATGTACTTACCGAATGCCGCCTGCCCGCGTAGCCAGGATGTTACGTGACGGGAAATGACAATCGGGGCACATCTTCAGCGCCGCAGGATCTGTAAGATGTCTAAGCTCCTCCTACCCCAACCCTAATCTACCCCTTCCTATCTCTACCCCCCTCACGACATACCAATGACAAAGCTAGTGTTCTCAGAAGTGCATGTTACTGTTTAACACCAAATTGTGGAGCGTAAGCATCATATTATGGCTCATCTGCAGTGCGTGTGTAACATGGTATAACACATTCTAGTACAGATAAGCATGGAGTGCATGTTCACCTGAGTATAGACTAACATTCATTGAATGATGCTAACACGTTTAAATCTCTAGCATGTGATGCATATTACAGAGTATGGCTAACACATCATCAGAATGGTGATAAACATTGTACTAAGTTATGCTAACACGTGATAAAAATGTGCTCGCATCACTATAGACTTTACTAAAATGCATGCGAGGATGTATGTTGTGCATGCGGTAGAGAATGCTTACGGAATGATCCTCTAAATCTGGCTGACAGACACCGTTCAACTCGCAACATACGTCCCAGGAGGTTCACAAATCCTCGTTCAAAAATGTATCCGTATTGCTGGACATAACGACGGATTGCACCGAAAGCGAAACAAAAATGAAGAAAGAAAGAAATCAACATTTTTTTAAATTTATACTTCGAGATTAAGAATGACCTTATAAAGCATGAAAATACATACATTAGATTATCTTCGGGTAGATTGCACTGTCGTTACATTTGAAAATGTTGAGTCTTTTTTCGTTTTTCTTTATTCATTTTTTTCCCACATCTCCAAACAGGACACTGGCACCTTGCCACAGTGCAGTGCATTTGTGCACGTGATTTCCGGCTCAGTTTCCAACTTTGTTGGTTTCTTTGTTGGTTTGTGTCTTTTATTCTTTATCTCTTTCCTACCAATGGTCCAGCATGTTTGGGGAGTTGAACGTAAGGAAAAGGACAAACGTTGAAGTAATGGCCGTAAAAATCTCACATCAGTGAACACGGAATAACAGTTAAAGCCGACCTCACTTGGTCACGTGCATTACCAGTTTGGCCCCCTGATGTGAACCTTCTAACGAACCATTTCTGTATCAAGTACTTACGATTGAAGCTTGTGTGTCAGCCTCACTCTCACGCTCACCATCACCGTCGTTGTTGTCGCGTCGTCGTCGTCGCCGTCCACATTTCATGAAAGATCTACTGGCGGTTGGGCAAATGCTCGGGCAGTCATTCAGCTCAACGCCTTTTCCTTCAGTCATAGGGAGACAGGGCGCAACCTGTCCATTCTTTTATATTGTCTACTTGTGCAGGACATTCGCACACTACTCGCTTTCTAGCCTAACCAGTGTTGAAGTACCGAACACCGCGTTCCTTACCACACATTGTAAACTTCGCAAGTTGCAGGCATGCCACCATAAAAAAATTGTCATTTTCGCTACCAGTCATGACATGACGCTGTTCTCGTGGTGTCTGTCGCCTTAGTGTTAGATAATCCGTCTACCGTACCTCGTCTCCGACGGTTATACGGCCGTTTACCATTATCACTGGATGTGCGCGTCTAGCCAGAATGCAACTCATGTACAAAATGTTTTGTGATAGAAAGTGGACGCTGCTAACCACTGTACAGTAATAAAACAAATTTTTGACCGCATATCTTCTGTAAGCAATGCAAAATGTCTTTGGGGATGCTAAGAAGATTTTAAAATAGAAAAAAAAAAAAAAAATCTACGTTTCGTTGGTTTGTGTCTTTTCCTCTTAATCTCTTTCCTACACACACATACACACATTGTACAGTAACTAATATGCAGAAATTCTTTGTTTGTTACACATCGCCCCACCATACAAACGCCCTGGCACAAAGACACGTCCACTTCCAAGCTACATTGCTGGTAGCAAAACAGCTCACTTGCCCTGTCGCCGCTGAAGCAATGAACAAGCGGCAGGTGTCAAAGTGTGAACCACGTGTATCACGTGCTGAGTTTCGTCATTGTGTGTCCATGACTAGACTGTCGTGGTCCCGCTCCGGACACGCGTTTTCCGCTGCTTTCACGTGCACATGGATGGGCGCAAACAGGCACAAAGACGACAACACATACACGCACGACCAGGGAGAGAGAGAGAGAGAGAGAGAGAGAGAGAGAGAGGGGAGACCAGATCATGATACATTTGTTACTATGAGAGAGAGAGAGAGAGGAGAGAATCTCTCTCCTCTCTCTCTCTCTCTCTCTCTCTCTCTCTCTCTCTCTCTCTTTCCATTTACTAACAAATGTCTGATATGACCTGACTTCAGGTCGGAGGACGTAAAAAGTAAACAACTGGAGAGTAACAAGGAGCCCACAGAAAGTAAAAGCTTGATGGACTCGGGAAACGAGCAACACCCCCCCCCCCACCTTCTCTCTCTCTCTCTCTCTCTCTCTCTCTCTCCTCTCTCCTTGGGGTTGAAAGCGAGGAAAGCGTGAAAAACTACAACACAACAATAACAAAACAAAAACAACAAATCAAGAAAGCAGGAAAGAAGAAGAAACAATAAAAACAAATTCAGCTAGGGGAAGGGGAGAAAATGGACACCAAACGGCTTAGGACACGATGTCTCCCAAGCAGTAGTCACGAGGTAAGGGGGGAGTGGCGCACCAGTTTTGTTTTACTTGGTAAGAAAATACTGACCGCGTGATAATCTTTGTGTTGTCCCTCCCCCTCCCTCACCCCCCCCACCCCGCCGTAGCTCTACACTGCGAACAATAATTAAACCTGAAATGATGCCCCCCCCCCCCCCCGCCGCCCCCTCTTCTAATCCCCGTGAGCCTTCCTGCTTCCAAAAGGACCGTCCAAAAGCGTTTTTTTTTGGTTTTTTTTTTTTTACACACTCCTTTTCCCCTCTTCTTCGGTGTATGTCTGGCACCTTTGTTTGCTGCTGTGATGTAATGTCTGGCACCTTTGTTTGCTGCTGTGATGTAAGTCTGGCACCTTTGTTTGCTGCTGCGGTGTATGTCTGGCACCTTTGTTTGCTGCTGTAATGTAATGTCTGGCACCTTTGTTTCTGCTGTGATGTATTTCTGGCACCTTTGTTTGCTGCTGCGGTGTATGTCTAGCACCTTTGTTTGCTGCTGTAATGTAATGTCTGGCACCTTTGTTTGCTGCTGCGGTGTATGTCTGGCACCTTTGTTTGCTGCTGTAATGTAATGTTTGGCACCTTTGTTTGCTGCTGTGATGTATGTCTGGCACCTTTGTTTTGCTGCTGTGATGTATGTCTGGCACCTTTGTTGGCTGCTGTGATGTATGTCTGGCACCTTTGTTTGCTGCTGTGATGTATGTCTGGCACCTTTGTTTGTTGCTGCGGTGTATGTCTGGCACCTTTGTTTGCTGCTACGGTGTATGTCTGGCACCTTTGTTTGCTGCTGTGATGTATTTCTGGTACCTTTGTTTGCTGCTGGGATGCATGTCTGGCACCTTTGTTTGCTGCTGTGATGTATGTCTGGCACCTTTGTTTGCTGCTGTGATGTATTTCTGGCACCTTTGTTTGCTGCTGTGATGTATGTCTGGCACCTTTGTTTGCTGCTGCGGTGTATGTCTGGCACCTTTGTTTGCTGCTGTGATGTATTTCTGGTACCTTTGTTTGCTGCTGCGGTGTATGTCTGGCACCTTTGTTTGCTGCTGGGATGTATGTCTGGCACCTTTGTTTGCTGCTGTGATGTATGTCTGGCACCTTTGTTTGCTGCTGTGATGTATGTCTGGCACCTTTGTTGTTGCTGTGATGTATGTCTGGCACCTTTGTTTGCTGCTGTGATGTATGTCTGGCACCTTTGCTTGTTGCTGTGATGTATGTCTGGCACCTTTGTTTGCTGCTGTGATGTATGTCTGGCACCTTTGTTTGCTGCTGTGTTGTATGTCTGGCACCTTTGTTTGCTGCTGTGGTGTATGTCTGGCACCTTTGTTTGCTGCTGTGGTGTATGTCTGGCACCTTTGCTTGCGTGGACCATGCTTCCTTCTACTCCCTCTCAACATTCACCTGACGCTGTCACAGTCAACGAGAGTGTGACAATTTTGAAAAACGGAAAAAAATTGTCTTTTTTTATGAGAAAAAAGTAAATATATCAAACACACGGCTTTGCAGTCCAGAGACAACAGACGTTTATATACGAAGATTGAAAGTATAT
>CM065739.1:28671108-28673608 GCA_033310375.1 Conus canariensis
CAAGAAAAATGATAACATTGACACGTACTTTCTCACCTCCGAGCGGGACGCAATG
The DNA here is from genome assembly GCA_033310375.1 of Conus canariensis. NCBI lineage: Eukaryota > Metazoa > Mollusca > Gastropoda > Neogastropoda > Conidae > Conus > Conus canariensis. Next base: position 28,671,164 of record CM065739.1, read on the forward strand.
GGGAGGGGAGGGTGGGAGGAGGGGGGAGGGAGAAAAGGGAGGAAAGGGAGAGAGTGAGAGTCATCATACAGCAATGACAAACTGTTAAACACGATTGAGAAAATAAACTCTAAGAGAGAGAGAGAGAGAAGAGAGAGAGAGAGAGAGAGAGAGAGAGAGAGAGAGAGAGAGAGAGGGAGGGGAGTATGGCTGCCTTAATGGCGGGATAAAAAACGGTCATACACACAAAACTCCACTCCCTTTGTTGGGTAGATGGGATTAGTACTTGTCTGTCCATATAGGGAGTGTCCGCAGGAGTATCAGCCTGCGTACGCAGAAGAAGAAGAAGGATGGGGTGGGGGTGGGGGTGGGGGCTGAGGGTTGGGGGGGGGGGGGGAGAGCACACAGTGGTGAAAAACTGTTAAATAAGATCGAGAAAATAAACACCAAGTGTCAGGAACGGAGGGGGGGGGGGGGGGGGGGGGGGGTAGGGCGAGGGGGGGGGGGGGGGGCTGGGGGGAGAGAAAGCGCGAGAGAGAATTGATTGTTCCTAATAAAAAAAAAAAGAAAATTAAAAGAGGGGTCTGTGTGACCGTTGTCCATGGTCCAGTTGGAGCCCCACAAAAAAATAACAACAATAATAAAGGTAATGATAATACTAATGATACTGATAATATTAATGATAATAATGATAGTGAACATAATAATAATATTATATAATAATGATGATGATGATGATGATGATGATGATGATGTAACCACTCCTATGATGGTGTTAATTTGAGTATTTACTGAAGACTGAGCATGGCTGCCTCTGTGGTGGAATAAATAAAAACCATCATACTTGCAAAAATCCACCCCTCTGTCAGTGCTCCTGCGATAGATGAATGAATGGGTGTAAGAAATATGTGATGTTTATATGTATGTATGTATGTATGTATGTATGTATGTATGTATGTATGTATGTATGCTTGGGTGTATATGTTTGAATTGTGTAATATATAATGAGGAGTGATTTCACATTTTGAGTTTCGAGTCAACTATTTTCAATCTCTCACAAAAAAAACTTTAAAACCAGGAAGAAAAGGCTTTTACATTCTAATAAATGAAATATAACTTACAACGACAAGTGACCATAATTACTTATCACGGGTGAATCACCCCTTTAGGAAAAGACTGACAAACTGATATGGTGTATGGGATCTAACTAAAAACCTTGGTCCAGACTGACGAGAGGTAGCTCTGCACCATTCCATGCAAATACCATACATCTGATCAGGTTTGCATTGGAAGTAAATCATATCATATGATGATGACATGATATCATACAATATGAGATGATCGGGTGTGATACGGTATGGTGTGATATGACGTGACATGACATGATGTATTATGATATATTATGACATGACATGACATGGTATATTATGATTATGTTGATGAATAGCCTAAAGGAAAAATACAGTTCGATGTTTGAATGAATAAACATGAAAAATCCAATGAAAGAAAAAAAAAGAAAAAAAATTAACAGTAGGAGACACATGCTTATGTTTTCAATAAACAAAATGAAACCTATTCCGAACACACGAAATGGTGAGCACCAATCACACCATTCAGAGGTCTTTACAAAACATTTGATTTAAAAATGATTTTCTTCTCTTTGAACACAATGTTCTTTAAGTATTATAGTTTGGAATCAATGTCATATCTTTTTTGGATCCCGATTATTTATGAATAACTATCAAAAAGACCACACAATGACCCTGAGACAATATTCTTGGCTTTGTCTCCTTAACGAATAACAGAACCTGTTACCATCCAACCATTGTTTTTCCCCCCAAAATGGAAACTATAATTCACATCCACTTGACAACTTGTTAATTCAGAATTCTTCTGAGACCTCCATGCTTTTGTGTAAGTATTTCACAAAAGTAATGACTGAACTACAAAACGTTAGCGTTGATAAACAACTAAATACGTTTGTTCATGTATCCTCGCAAGACCAGCCAGTGTTAGTTCAAAATGTACATCACACGACAAATCCGATGAAATCAGTTAAACGTTTCAATAGTTACAGCAAAAACATCCGAGGCATTCAAAACATATGCTATACTGATGTGCACAATGTTACTTAATATGGCATGTTGTAGACCAAAAACAGAAAAACAAACATTAACAACTGCCTCTGATCCTCTGCCATTCCACAACTGTTTACAATCAAAAGTGACCGGAAACGCGCAGTCGCACAAAACCCACATCTCACATTTTCACACAAAAAATGAAATTAATTTCCTTGCAACATATGCGCCCTTCCCATCACTTAGCGTCTGGAATACAAAAGTATCTAAATAAGTAGATCACCTACCATAATATGCTGATTCTATCGAGAACAGCATGAAATATCGCCTCTGTTGAATCGTAGAACCCACGCATGGAACCGCCATATTGATAGCGCAAAACAGACAA
>CM065739.1:28676108-28678608 GCA_033310375.1 Conus canariensis
GTGTGTGTGTGTGTGTGTGTGTGTGTGTGTCTGTGTGTCTGTGTGTCTGTGTGTCTGTGTGTGTGCATGTGTGTCTGTGTGTGTGCGTGCGTGTATGCATGCGTACGTGCGGGAATGTGTGTGCGCGTGTGCGCTCATGCGTGCAGGAATACTAAGATTTAGTTTGCTATCATCTTAATCCTTTTCCAGGGTTCCACACACACACACACACAACACACACACACACACACACACACACACACACACACACACACACACACACACAAGCATGAGCGCGTGTGACGTAATCACACGCAGTCCCATCATGCAGAGAGAGAGAGAGAGAGAGAGAGAGAGAGAGAGAGAGAGAGAGAGAGAGAGAGAGATCGTTGAACATAAGAATTGATACTAGGTGTAACGTAGATTCTGTTTTGAAACGTAGGGATCTTTTAAGCTATTCATTTTTAGAGATAGTGTGATAGTATGATGCGTGTTTTAACGTTAAACCCTGTGCAATGTTGTAGCATTAGAAAAAATATGTATATACCTAGTATCAATTCTTATGTTCAACGTTCTTTGTTGTAATAATTGTTGCACCTAAAACAATTTCTCGGATTAGAGATAAAACAAAAAGTTCGAAGCACACACTTGGTGATTCACTTGTGAAAAAGCCTACGTGCAAGCAATAGGTCGCCCTCGCTAAACAGTTGACATCCATACTCCCCCTACTCCCCCACCCCTACCCCCACCAAAACACACACACACACACACACACACACACACACACACACACACACACACACACACACACACACACACTAACACACTAACACACTAACACACTAACACACACAAAAGGAAAAGAAAGAAAAGAAGAAGAAAGAAATATCACATTGATTTGATAGCTAGCGCTGCGAACATTTTCCGTACTGGAGCAGAACTCTTTTAATTCCATTAGTTCTAGTTTCGAAGGAAGAACTTTGTTGGTGAAGTGTATTCAATACACGTTGTATGATATTCTAATTTCTGCTCACCTGCCGACAGCTGGACCTAACCTAAGCTGACCATGAACCTAAACATAACTTAGTTTAACCCTGACCCTAACCCTAAGCCGTTAAAAAATATAGAAAAAAAAAAAAAAACACTTTCAAGCTGGCAGTGAACCTTGTAAGAGTGACCTACCCTGATGATGACATTTGCTCTTCAACGAAATTGTATCTTTTCCTGTTGGTCACTGATTGCGAACAAAGATGTAAAATCGCTTGCACTGACACTGGTGATCATTTGTATCATTTGTATGAATATCTACACAACCAAAATGGTCATTATGGGATGTCTTTAACAGCAACATCAATCAGACCAATTACTTTATCTATCGTTCATAGTGTAGATTCACTGTTCATGTGATCATAAAATATATCAGCATAGTCAGCGTGCCACACAAGTTTCTCGACAATCTCTACTTTTTTCTTTACAGTTTGTGTAGGCATATTACTGACTTGGAAACATACATTAAATTCTAAAGGCAAATGGTCTGATTCAATGCGTTCACTGACAAAGAGAGTGCAAGAAGAGCGTATTATGACAAACAAGTCAGTGGAAGCTATGTAATAGACATTTACACTATTTCGCTTCTCAGAAATGTATGTGAAATGACCATGGAGGTCACCATTACATACACCATTCAATACACATAGATCCAATGCTGTATACATATTTAACAATAATTTCCCATACTTGTTCAAAGTCTTATCTTCGGAACGTCTGTTTGTGTCATTTGGACCACTATCTGTTTGAATATAAGAACTGTTTTCATCATGGTTTGGTTCCATCAGGGTCACCGGCATCGGCGAGTCCATGGGGGCTGTCGTTGGACGGACGTGGTGGCGCCCTCCGGAGGGAGAGCTCACTCACGCCGGCTCCGCGACTAAGCAATCATTGTCGTCAGTAGGGGGCTTAGTAGGTGGTGTCCTGCGTATGTTAGATCAGAACAGGCGCCACTGAACACCACCGAAGTGACTCGGCAGCAGTGCAGTGTCTCCTCCGGTGGGTTGCCTCTTGACGACTTGACATTGACTGCTCCCTGTGGATTGTTGGTGCCGGGGCTGCGGCGGGCTGACCGGGCTGTGCCTGTGAAGGGGGTATCGGAATGAGCGGCGTGGGTGCACTGCCTCTGAGGTGGCGCAGAGGTTGGGACAGCCACAAAAAAAAAAAAAGAAAAGTAAAAAAGAACTGTTCTCATCAGAACATAACTGCTGGGAAATGTCCGTAGTTCCCCTGTTTAAATCTTCAGCTAACAGTATATATACATCATGTATATTAAGCAATGCATCCGTAAGACAGTCCTCAAGAGCATGTGGGCCTATAACATTGTCATCATCAGAAAAAAGAATAATATGGTGAATTTTCTGGTTTCAAATAAGCATATAGATACAATACATCTTTGACAAGCCGAACAGACTTTTGCAAATAGAAAACAGAATGATCTTAATACGATCAGTGTGTGTCTCTTGTACATACG
>CM065739.1:28683608-28701108 GCA_033310375.1 Conus canariensis
GGGGAGGGGGAGGGGGGGGAGTGAGGAGGCCATGACCATATAGGGGTTGAGTTGACCTGTCACGCTTGAACGGCAAGAGAGGCCTGGAAAGTACACAAAAGCGATAGGATCAGCGGGTAAACACTTCAGAAACTTGTGTCAATTCGCACTGTCACAGTGATTCGTTTGCTATAGGTATGCATAGTGTTTACAGTGCTGTGGGGGGCAAGAGAGAGAGAGAGAGAGAGAGAGAGAGAGAGAGAGAGAGAGGAGAGAGCATGCACACACACACACACACTCACACACACATACAACTTGCACGTGCACATGCGCATACACGCACGCACCCACACACTCACACAAACACTCGCACACTGCACATGCTTGCGCGCACATGCACACACACACACACAGACACAGACACACCCCCACACACTCACACACGCATGCACACACGCAGGCACACACACACACACACACACACACACACACACACACACACACACGCACGCGCACGCACGCACGCACGCACATGCTCACACGCACACACACACACACACACTCATGCACGCACACACATGCTCACATGCACACATACACACACACACACACTCACGCATGCACACACACACACACACACACACACACACACACACACACACACACACGCACACACACACACAAACACACACACACACATATACATCCATACATACATTCATACATACACATACTCACTGGTAGACTGGTGGAGAGAGAGATGGCAGTAGGGGTAATCTGAGGAATACAGAGAGAGAGAGAGAGAGAGAGAGAGAGAGAGAGAGAGAGAGAATGGTAGGCTACATGTATATCCTTTATATTATTTTGTTTCCAAATATTCCAAGCTTCCTACCCTCCTTCCATGTAGTGATCACAATGATACTGTCACCGTGACTTTTCGAATCATCTGAGAAGTGAAGTGGAGGGGGGGGGGGGGGGGGGCGAAGTGGAGAGGGAAGATTACGAAAGACAGAGGAGAGAGTTTCAAGCTCCCTCTCCTCCTCCTCCTGTCCCTTCAGGGGAAAAAAGCCCTGGACCTTCCCTTACCCCTTCACACACACACACACACACACACACACACACACACACACACACACACACACACTGTGACGACTCACTTGACAACTTCACCCAATAGGTCCCAAGCAGCCACCCTCTTGTACAAATTGTACAAATACAGGTGCCATCCATCCTCTTTCTCTCCCCCATGTGTCTCACCCACGGGGACAAATCTATTCAAATCTATGCCCACCCTCCCCTTTCAGCCTTCCCCCGCCCCCTCACTCCCTAATGTGGCGGCGTGACACAGCAAAAAATTTACATTGCGTCATAACAAAGTTGCCCTGTCTCTCCTCCCCTCTCCCTCCACCCCCCTCCCCCCCCCCTCCCCCCCCCTTAATTAACACCAGCTTAATCAACACCATATGTTGCAAGAAGTTTAAATGTCATTAGACAGTGACTACTAACCTTCCCTCCTCACTTAACACAAAGACATGGGGTCCTCTTCTCATTCACCTCCCTCAGAGAACTATAAAATCTTCGTTCTAGCTCAACCGCCCTCAACCAGTTTCGGGCGGTTGCCCTAGAACGAAGATTTTATAGTTCTCTGCTAAGTAAGACTTAAAAAAAATGTTACAAACATACATAATGTGTAGGATTATCTGTTTTTAATACTAATTTAGAAAACTTTTGAGACTTCAGTTTTTGCTTCGTTTTTCTTGATCAATAAACATCATTTTCACGCATACATTCATCAAATGTGAAATCAATTTTTGCAAAACTCTTCACATCTGGCCGCATTACTGATCACCTCTGGATCTCACTTGAGACCCTATGGCGCCCTAGGGCCCCAAGCCAGACCCAGAGGGTCACATATAACACGGCCAGATGTGAAGGGTTTTGAGAATATGCCTCCAACAGTAGTATACTTTTATACTTGTTTGCCTGCTTTCTATTTGTCTAATTTGGGCAATCCCCTCACCCCCTTTTTAGTGACTCTTCCAGATTTGGGTTTACGGGCGTTTATAGCCGCGCCAGTGACCCAGACAACACAACACATGTGGTTTACGGGCGTTTATAGCCGCGCCAGTGACCCAGACAAACGAAACACGAAATGGGAAGAGTCACTAGAGGGCAGGGAAGAGGGCAAATTTAGACTTTTGCAATACCATGACAACCAAGTATTTAAAACTACTGCAGGCATATCCTCAATGTTGTTATCTTCAAGATTTATATATATACTGTACACAAACAAACGCTTACAATTACATGGTGTTTACTTGCCTAGAGTAAAGTTGTTTTTATTTTGTTAAAACAACACCAAAAGCTAATTAACAAAGTGCATCTTACTTTTTAGTCACTACTTTTTAATAAAATTTATTTTAAATACTTTATTAGATTGAATATAAAAATGCTGCTTTTAATACATAAAATTGGGAAAAGATTATTTTGAGGTGGGGAATTTAGCCGCCTAAATTTATACAATGCCGCGTGACGGCCAACGCCTGCACTAAACGACGCCGGTGGGGAATTTAGCCGTCTAAATTTATACAATGCTGCGTGGCGGCCTGCAGTAAACGACGCCCCGACTCCGTTATGTGTAACTTGACACGAACCCGGAAACAGTGCGACGCTTCGACTCGGCAATTATGCAGTTGAGTAAGCCGTGGCCAGACATGTCTGACCTAGATACTACATAAAGGCAGCAAACCCTTCAGAGGAGTTGTCTCCCCGGAAAAGAATGTAACAATTAATTGTGTTTTATGAAAAAATCGTCATTAAGTCGTTCTAGGTTCTTATTCAAGTTGGCATCACGTTCTTATTCAAGTTCTTATTTAAGTTTTTAACAAGTTTTTATTTAAGTTCTTAACAAGTCAACATTAAGTTCTTAACAAGTCATCATCAAGTTCTTAACAAGTTCTTATTCAAGTACTTATTTAAGTACTTATTCAAGTTCTTAACAAGTCGTCATCAAGTCGTCATTAAGTTCTTATCAAGTTGTCATTAAGTTCTTATCAAGTTCTTATTTAAGTTTTCATCAAGTCGTCATCAAGTCGTTATCAAGTTCTTATTTAAGTCACTTATAATTATTTATTAAGTTCTTGAAATTATTACTGCATATCAAATGTATCAAAATGAGATTTTGTTGTTGGCAGTTCTGGTATTCTTTTTTGTTCAGATTTTGTATTTAGTGGCTGTGATTTTTTGGGCTGCTTTGGTTTTTGCTGTCTTTCTTTATATGTTTTATAAATGTAATAACCATCCCCACCAACAGCAATGACGCCAAAAATGCCAACTCTTTTAATCCAAATAATCCATGAATACTTTGGTGTTGCGGGACTTGAAACAACTTGTTCTTGTTGTGGTTCTGGCACAACTGGTGTTTTTTCATTATGAGTTATATGTTGTAACTCTAATTTTCTTTTTTTGTTCCACTCTGCTAATTTTTTCCCTGCTTCAACGCGCCCAGGATTCTTTTCACGGGTCACTTTCTCCATCAACGTTTTCTGATTCTGCTCGGTCATTTTTAAGGGAAATAAAATCTATATGATTAAACGTAATTAACCCCATAATTACTGGCGACAATAATGTTCCAAATCTGTAATATAGATCACATCCTAGAGACTCTAATGACTTTGTTAAAACTGGATCCTGCGTTAAATCATACATAAAATCTTGTTCAGAATCAATGGGCGCAGATCTACTAACGAGTTTAGTGTACAAACTAAGAACAGTTTGTCCGACACTTTTGACCATTCTTGACCCCAGTTGCGCTTCATACCTGTTGTGATACTTTACAATGTCTTGTGGCGACATCTGTTGAATCTGTTCTATGCTGAATTCATTTCCAAGGTACTGTTTTGTTTTTCCACATGGTGCCAAAGAATACAGCCCTTCCTTTTTGCGCATAATAGCTTGGTCATCAACTTGATCATTTGTAATCATAAGTTCAGGAAGTAAATCATCGCAGTTCATGTTTTATTAATAATAATAAATATTATTTTATTTTTAAAAAATGAGCACCGAAAAAACTGTTGCCAACCTCGTATACCATTCTGCTGTTATTGGAGGTCTAAGTGTAGGATACACAATGCTTGGTAAAAGCTTGTTAAGAATAAAACCAGCAGATCTTGGCAAGCTAGATTTTGAAGACTCAGCAAAGTTGATTGCTGTCATTACAGCTTCATTTGCTACGAAAGACTTTCTAGTTAAGCAAGGAATAATTCCAGAAAATATAAATATGTAAAAAAAAATACATTTATAAAAATGGCTTCACTCGTAATGATGATAGGCGGCGCAGTGGTTAACGCGCTTGCTTTCAGCGGAAGTAATTACGCGTTTAGTAAACTACAAAATAACGATGAGAGAAAAAGACATAACAGAGCTATGGAGCAACTAGCCGCTGCACAAGACACCTATGAAAAGCAAAGAATGGAGCAGTTAGATTTTATTAACGACAGACTTAAACAACAGGGACATGCAGCTTACACATTTAAAGATGTTGACCAGGCAATAAAAGAATATTTTCTAGTAACAGGCAAACAAGTTGAAACATTGCCCCCACCAAAATTTAGCGATTACTATCAACCATCAGAAAAACAAAAGATGCAAGAAATATTGTTTATTGTCTTTGGCATGACCGCTGTGTATTTTGTTGCACAAAGTATTGGCTGAATAAAAAATGAACAAGATCTATTATTCGCCAAAAGGATATTGGAAGGGAATCACAGCAATTAAAAAGCTTAGCCAAGCAGCGGGAGTCAGTGAACAAACAGCAAAAGAATGGTTATCTAAACAAGCGATTTGGCAAATTTATTTACCAGCGCCTAAAAAACTACAGAGACCACACTTTGTGAATATAACTCCAAACGACACCCATCAAATGGATCTTCTATATTTACCCCATGATACGATTAGACGAAAAAGATTTAAGTACGCACTTACAGTCATTGATATAGCTTCAAGATACAAAGATGCAGAACCATTAACACAAAAGAGTGCTTCTGCTGTTGCTGTCGCTATACAACTGATATATCAACGAGGCCCTTTAACTTATCCTCGCATGATTCAAGTTGATGACGGAAAAGAATTTAAAGGTCAAGTGAATCAATTATTGTTAAAACATAGAGTTACCATTAAAAGAGGCATTCCGGGTGTTCATAGATCACAGGCTTTGGTTGAAAACTTTAACAAACAGTTATCTGAAAGACTTTTTTCCTACCAGTATCACAGAGAGCTGATTGACAATTCTCGCAACACAGAATGGGTAAAAAGACTGCCCTCAGTTTTGCGCGCAATGAATAATGAAGAATTTAAAGGGCTAAAACCAGTACAAGCAATCAGAAAACAAACAATAAATGTTGTTGAAGGAGACTCCAGTTCATCCAGCAAACTATTACCATTTGGTTTAAAAGTGAGATACCTTTATTCACCGGGAGAAGCGGAAGGGGACACTCGCATCAGGGCAACAGATCCAGTTTGGAGTGTTGATCCATATGAGATAAAAAAAAATTGTGAAAATGAATCCGCCCGCGTATTATTTACGAGAAACTGACACAACAAAACGACCAGCCCTCGAAGATCTTTTGTGAAGGAAGAACTGCAGATAATCCCGCCAGACACAGTTCCAGTCGCTTAGTTAATTTAGGCAAATACATTTCTGAGTTAAAATGGAAGCTCAAAAAAAATTATTTGCGTATAGATTTATTATTATAAAACAATGATAAAGAATAAACTACCCATTGATCCTAATATTATGAAAAAATCAAAAATCTTGAAACAACAACCACAAATAATCCGCTATACTGGATAAAGAAATTACTGAGTATCTAATTGCGCTTGACCAAATGTCCTCCAGTGACCAATCGCATATGAATACTCTGGATTAACAAATACTCTTTTTGTGTTAGTGCGGTCAAGAGACCGTTTTGTTACAACTGTTGTGTTAATCTCATGCAGATTAGATCGCAGCTTGTAATTGTCATGATGAAAAGTCTTTTTATTGAACAATGCTTCTTTGTAGTTGTCATGTGATATGTTTGATTGCACAACACTACGAGATATTCCCTTTGCTTTTTTGACAACTTTTTTTTGGCTTGAAAGACTGTACATTTTCGACCTTAAACCAATAAACTCCTTGATCACCCCTCCAGATAATTCATCCTTCATCTTTCCTAAAACCTTCTTATTAATAACTGAATGCAAAGGTGAATCTTTAGGGTAATCAGATGTGTCGTACCATCCAGCATGCTCTTTTGCTACTTCTAATTCCATGTCTTTGTAGAAATCTTCAGTAGGGATGTCGATTACAAAGGAATCTGTATCTGTGTACAGAACTCTGGACTCTGGATACAAGGGTTTAAAGTAGTCGTAAAGAAATTCTAACATCAAAAGCTTCGACAGCTCTAAAACAGTAAACCCAATAAAAACAGGTTTGTCCAATTTGACTTTCTTTTTTTTCATCATTATTCCAAAAAGCTGATCATGAAATTTTCTAAAGTCTTGATAATTTGGTTTTGACACCAGCTTAATTGCATCGTTCTCTCTGGTGACCAATCTGACATCTTTATGCTTGTGCGGGTTTTCCATAGTCTTTCCAAAACAGCTGTTGTTCATCAACTTGAAAAAGTCTTTTTCTGAAGCATCTGCGGATTTAGTTCTGAGATCAGTGTTCTTCATGATGTATGGTTTCATGAACTGTTCTTGATCAAATGCAATTATACGATGAACTGCTGTTAACTTTAAACCATGTCTTAAATAAAATTGGAGAAGTCTGTAATGACAGACATAATTTTTTTTGTCACGAAGATTAGGCATAAGTTTAGGTGGTTCTGTCATTGACACTTTTAGGGTTTCTGCTGCTAATGGATAGTCATTATGGTAATCATGAAGTTCATGAGGATATTCTAAATCAACTTCAAGAATAAAGCCTTGCGGTTGATTAGCTTCTAGACTCTGTAGCCATTTTAAAAACTTTTGAATGTCTTTTACACCTCCTGTGTACATTTTAAAGTTACGTAATGGAAGTGATTGACTCATAGCCCAACCATACAGATTGTTTGCATCTAAATACATGAGATAGTTAGACCTTTTACTTGGATCATAGTTGTCCAAGTATTTGTTGTTTGCTTTACAGTAATGGTGCGACGCCATACTGATTCCCCCACGCAATCCGTTTTCAATCATCTGAAGCATTGGCAGGTCAGACAATAAATCAATTTGTACTCCAGTAAATTTTAAGAAAGCATCCCAACTCATCCCGGGCGCAGAAATGTAATGTGCAGGATCCAGGCTGTAATGTTTCATGCAGGTCTTCCTATAATTTTCAAAGACGTCCGCCAACAAACAGGTATCCGCCATTAAATAGGAATCATGATAGTCTCCCATTGTTTTAGAGTCTAATTTTTGCCACGCTTCTTGAGCATAAGAATAATCAGAATCACTGATGTCCTTTCCTCTAAGACTACTAAAGAACGCGCCTTTAGGCGGAAGGGCTGTCTCTTCAAACCTTTCCCAGCTGTTCATGTACTCATAAGGATAAACGCCCTTTCTAATCACCGTTGGGTCAAAATATTCTTCTGTTATTGGGCAGGACTTTAAGGACATAGCCAGTGACTCTAACCCCCCCATCAGGTGTTGCATAGAGTCATAAAAAGATAAATTATTTAAAGTGAAACACATGTACTTTTCTGATGACTGCGCAATGCATGACACCCTAAAGGCGCTAGTTACTGCTTGCAATATAAGATGAGAGTCGTAACCTCGCAAGTTATGAAAGAATATAGGCAGCTTCCAAGTCCTAGGATCAAACTTTAGTTGAAGATTGCAATTGTTATGCGCTGCTCCTCTAAACTTTCCGCTAATGTGATCATGGTCTCTTACTGTTGGGTTTTCTGGTGTTAGCTCTAAACCACAAATCCAACAGTGAGTGGCTGATTCATACTGTTCTTGGTCTTCGGGCGTCATCATGATTTCAGATAAATTCAGATTATTAGAACAAGCATTACGCACTTGCTGCATGCGCTGTAAAAATCTACTAGCCGCATTAGGTCCTCTATATAATTCTGGCTCTGAATGGGCGCCATCCGACCTGACAATGATGAAAGCAAACGAACAAATCTGATGATTACTCATTAAAACTGTTTTTGGAAGTTTCTGCGGGGTTGGCCCTTCATAAGGAACAATAAGTGATTCAAAGTCTGCGTAAACAACGTATGGAGACCTCTGGAGTTTTTTGTAATTCTTAAAACTAACCTTACTGCCTTCTCTTGGCATAATTAGTTCTGTATTACAGTCAACTGGGCTAATACAATGTTTCTTATGTTCACTCGCGGCTTGAACAGATGGAATTCTTGTTAAACATTTTCTGCAGAATTCTTGTTTGCCATGATCTGTTGTAGTATGTGCCAATAATCTACTCATTGTTCATATCAATGTGTAGTGCGGTAGCCCTGCCAGTGAAGACATCAGGAGTAAGTCTACATGATTTTTGTCTGGTTCACCAATCGACGGACTATTCTTAGACACTCTGATAGGCACCAAATTTGTTTCCTCAGACCATGTGTATACGTTAACAGTTATTGGGTGATTCTGTTCTTCAAACTGATCAATTTTGTCTAAGCTAACAGGAAAGGATATTCCACTGAAATTAAGATCATTGATGTAAGGTTGATAGTTAGATACTCTCTCTGCGTTTTTGCGGAGTACATGCAGCCTTGCAAGAACACACCACATAAAACATTTGTTGTTTGAATTCTTTATGTTCAGAACTGCTCTTTTTGCAACCAATGCTGGGGGCAGTGGAATGTAAGACTTGCCTACAATTGGCTCATACTTAGCCTGTCTTAATCTGATGTCTAGGACTTCACCCTCTGACCAACCAGAGCCTCTCATTTTAGCTGCTTCAGAGGCTTCATTAAACTGTGTAAGAAGTTGATCTGCCCAACCGGGTGTTAAGTCATTATAAGAAAGAATAGTCTGCTGTTTAGTTGAGACCCAGACTTCTAGATTTTCTTCGTTTATTGTTATATAGTCGATTAAAACAACTAACCTTACTTTAACTGGAGGGTTTATTGTTAGTTTACTTGGAACTTGAGAAATAGCATGTACAACGCTTGCCTGCACGTTTGTTGGATCAATAACTTCTAAAACGACCTCATTTAAAGCTTTTGACAAACGCTCTTCCTCTTCCATTGCATCTAACCAAGAGTCAAAACTGTCATATATCTTATCCATGTTGAGCTTCTTTTCTAACTCAACATATTTATTTAAATTAAAAAAAATACTTAATCAGAATCAATATCAACGGTCTTTTTGTGCTTGGACTCATAAACTAAAGTATAAACGCCCTTTGGGGTTGTTAATGTGAGCTGTTTAGAACAGAGTTTAATGTCTCGTTTACTTTTTTTAAACATTCTTTTTTTATCTGGTCGGTGTCTGGCTGTTGAGAAAAAGTTGCCCTTGCCTTTCTTTGAAGATCAAACTTTTGTCTTTTGTAGTCCTCAAAATCAGCCTGTAGACGACTAAATTCTTCATCCGTGATGTTTGAGTCAGCAAGTGCTTTATCAATTATCAGTTTGAAGGAACTAAGTTTAGCTGTTATTAGTTGAACCATAGCTGTGTGCTTTTGGAGTTTAGCTTTTATTTTTTTGCTGACAGCACTTACAGCCAATGAACACAGGCCAAGAGTTAAAGACAAACCGCCTAGAGGTAAAGCTGCCGGTGCACCTACGCCTGTTGCTAAGAGTCCTACACTTGTTCCTGCTGATAGAGCACTAGTGATCGATGCTCCAGTATTAACATATGTAACAGCATTAAAGACAGCAGAATACCTTCGTTTGGTTTTACTGTATTTTGAAAGGTCCTGCTCTAGTTGGGTTTGCATTTGTGTTATGTTTGTTAATCTGAAAGTTTTTATGTCTACAGCAACAGAGTTGCCTACTATCTCTTCTTTGGGCACTTTTGGATAAACCTGAACAGACATGCTTTTTTTTTAAAATAAAAATAATTTAGTATTGGATATCTTTTAATCTGTTATCTTGAATATTCAGCTGCGCATCATATATTAAAAACAAATGTACATTAAGTGGTTTATCACTCTCTTTTTCTTTATCAATTTGAATGTTTATTACGTCTTTAACTGTTCTCCCACTCCCATGCAACTGATTATCCTCTGTTGACCTTAGGTCAATCCATAAACCGTATTTCGTTGTTAAATATTCATCAAGTCTAACACTGTGAAGGTGTAGATCTTTAGACACAAGGTCTACTGTTGGACTTCTAGACCTCCCGCCTCCAAACAATTTTCTTATTTCATCAAAATGATGATAAGGTTTAAGCCCACTACCGTAGACTTGGTTAGGACTACCCTCAATTGAACATTGTACTTTCGTTATTTTAGGATTGATAAACTTTTCACTTTGTCTTTGGTATGGTTCTTTATCATCTTCACACAGCAATAAAATACCTTTAAGTGATCGTGCTGTGGCGCTAAAACTAAAATTCCATATAGTGTCTGCCCTGCTTTTGATATATTTTGAATGATGAATCACTCTTTCGTAATATATTGCTAATTTTGACTGATATTGTTGCTCAATCAGCCTTGCTAAGTTAGGGTTGCTAACAATGTCAAACTCTAACGAGATGTCGAAAATGCTGTACTTAGAATCAGTGTCTGTAGATTTAATGACACGTTTGTATTCATTAAAAGTTAGTTCATATGACAATCTGTCTTTTAATGCTCCTTGAAAGTATGGTGCATGCGCTTTTAACAACTCAAAATCTAAGGGTATGGAAAAGCGATTTCCATACGCATAACTTATAGCTTTATACTTGTTACCATTTTCAGCATCTGCGGTGCTTATTCTGTGTTTTAGTGCTTCGTTATTTTCGATTCCTTGAAACGCAAGATCGGCCCTTTCATTCGCGGTTAGCCATAGATCACAATAGATTAAAAATATGTCTGCATTGTGTAAAGAAAATATTTCTTGCCCCTCAAGTTTTATAGAAATTTTCTTAACGATTGCCCGTCCCAGATTCTGAACTACTGTCCTGTTTGCGTCTGTTGCTGATTCGAGTTCTATTTTAAAAGTAAGTCGGGCAGAGCCTGGTACAATCACTTCATCTGCTCCTAGGTCTGGAAATTTAACAGTAAGAATTTGATCTGAATCAATAGTAGATGGATTATTTGGAACAATAATATTCTGTTTATTTCCCTTCACTTGCGTATTGCAAAACATTTTGGTACCTTTTAATACTTGAAGGCAAATCAATTGCAGAATTAATAGAATCCTCTAAATTTGCTAAATACTGTTTTTGGGCGTCAAAGCCAGTAGAAGGATCAATTATGTTTGATCTCGTTTGTGCTTGCGAACCTAGCAAACACCAAACATAAGTACGAATAGAGTCGTTTATTCGTTCTATTCCTGCTTTTGTTAGGCCCTTAGAAGTATCCAAAATAAATGTTGTCCATGCTGTTTTATGCTCTTGCTCTATGGACCGAGGTGAACAGTTGTGCCTGAAGAGAAAGATGTGTAAGGAGGATTCCAATCATAGTTATACTTTCTGTGCACGCCCCAAAAATAAAGGGTGCCTAAACCATGATTAAGATCCAACTTTTGTCTAAAGTCTGTCTTTGGGTCAATATCAAATTCGTTACAGATCCTTTCAAAAGCCTTGTAATCTATTCTGTTGCTGAATGGATTAAACGTTTTGTCATTTGGTAATGGCGCTTGCAGTTCAGATAAAATACGTCTGAAGGTGTAATAAAAATGAAATCTATACACTGACCTCACCAAAGGATCAGGATGATTTAAATGATCAGCATACGACACTCCACACCCAGTTGATGCGCAAAACACAGCAAAGTTTAACTGGTTCTGATAAAACTGCATCGGATGACTGAACCACACTTTCGCGATGTAGTCTTTTTTAATAGGAGGGTTAAGATAACGATCCAATGGAGTACTAACCTTTACTTGAAAGGCGTCAGACTGAGTCACAGAAATGTCAAGGGTGTCAGTTGTTATATTTTTAAGATTGTAGTGCGGCCCGACAGAATATTTTGCATTAGTATATTTGAATGCACTCGTTTTTAAATTTGTTTTAAAAATGTTTGTAACAATAACAACTCAAGACAGTCCTTCGTTTTTAGAATATGCTATTGATAATAACTGCGGAACCCAAAGGGTCGCACTCCATGAAATTTTTTACAAAGTCGTATGGTTTAATATAACTGAATCCAAGGAGAATAATAAGATTAAAAAATTTGATAATAGAGGAAACTTAGTTAGCCAGTTAACCATACCTGATGGTTATTACGGGTTTTGCTCGCTAAAAGAAGCAATGAGTAACTTCGACATTACTCTCAAACTTAACAATGCAAATTTGAAAATAATGTTGACATTCAAACCTGAAGAAGAAGTAGACCATTACCTTTTTGATGTAGAGCTAGCTAAAATGTTAGGCTTTGCAACTGACAATCATAGATTTATAGTTACACCAGACAAAACTACTTATGAGGGAGAATATCCGCTCGATCTTGCATTACATTCATTACTCTATGTTCATTTGGACAAGCTAAGCACTGATGAAAACTTATATGATGGAAGGCCCTCAACTGTTTTAAGAGCTCTTCCATCAGGGAAAGCTGCATATTGCGATTATGAAATTATACAATTCCCTAATTTACAGTTTAAAAAATTAGCTTGTGGGAGGGTCAGATCATTTAATATAAAGATCACAGATAAAACAGGGAAAGTCGTGAAATGTGATAACCTGCACATTGTTTTAGAAATAAAATAATAAGGTGTACTAAAAAATAATGTCTCGTGGGCCAGAAGAATCAGGAGTTACATTAGCGCCTGAGAGGTGTGTAACTTTAGAATTAAAAGACCTTGCAGACGTTGAGGACTTTGAACAAAACGGTGAGATAGGCACTTTGTATGGTTTTGAGTACACTAAAGATGGTTATTATAAGCGCAAAGAGGTTGACGACAACAAAAGGTTTCCTAAACTAGAACAACTACGCAATGTAGAAGCAAATAATGTGGGTCAGTATGAATATAAAATAGTTCGAAAAACTGACAACAAATGGCACTTAGAACCATATTTAGAATGGGACATAAAATTTGAATTCTTAAGCCCATTTACATTTTTTGACCATCAAAAAAGTTTCAGAAAAGCATTGAACTCTGGCCCTTTACATGTAAGTCTTATGCCAGAGGACAACAGTCGGAAAGAGATCGAAATAAAGCCGTTTGGGGACAAACAGTACATCCTCCACAGAAGAGAATCGGTTTTAAAGAAAGCTTCTACAAAATTACAGTTCATTCCACGCACAAAATTAGGAGACACGTTCACAATGATATTTAAAATTTCTGTCTTAAAAGATGAGGCGAGAAATGGAGCTCTGGGCGTCAGTGACAATCTTATGAAAGGAATTCTTATTAGCTGGCAAAACTTAGACTTGACAACTTAAAGTTACTGTCGTTGTTCTTTACAATGGCGAGGATATTAAGGTCATGACAACAAGCAACAAAATTGATATTAGTCTAAATAGAAACGATCTTACAGAACTGAACTGGATTAATCTTACACATTTAGACCTTATAGGTTTTTATTATACTGAACAAGTTTTGACAGAGAGTATGATAAAAACAATAACTGAATTAGATTAAATTCTGTTTTAAAACTATGGAGCAGACAACTTTGGTGTCAATGCCAATGTTAAACTTTATGACAAAAACCCCTCATTGTTCATTAATTTGTGGACAGACTGGTTGTGGAAAAACAATATTTGTCCTCGACCTATTACAAACAGTTTATAGTTATAATTTTGATCATATTGTAATTTTCTGTCCAACATTAAAGTGGAACAAAGCATATCACGACAGAAGGTTTATATGGACAGATGATGAAATCTATTTAGTTGATCCTAGCAATAAACTGAGTGAGTGTTTAGAACACTTTTATAGACAGTTTGAGGGAACGCAGACACTATTTATTATAGATGATTGTTCGCAGAAAGAGACATAGTTAGAAAAAGAAATACTTTATCAAAACTGGCTTTCAGTGGAAGACATGCTGGGATAAGTGTGTGGATTTTATGTCAAAAATATAACTCAGTTTTAAAGGACTTCAGAGAGCAATTAAAGACCGTAGTTTTATTTCACATGAAAGATAGAGACGCATTTGATGAATGTATGCGTGAAAACGATGTTATTGAAAACGATCAAGAAAAACGAAGGATTAAGCAAAAACTGAAGTCTCAAAAGTTTTCTAAATTAGTATTAAAAACAGATAATCCTACACATTATGTATGTTTGTAACATTTTTTTAAAGTCTTACTTAGCAGAGAACTATAAAATCTTCGTTCTAGGGCAACCGCCCGAAACTGGTTGAGGGCGGTTGAGCTAGAACGAAGATTTTATAGTTCTCTCCCTCCATCCCTACTAACCCCCCTCCCTCCATATCCACCATGGTACGCTGACCATCACATGTCCAGCACACAGCTGGTGGATGATGCAAATATGCTAACCAGCACTTGGTTACTTAGCATGCGTTCTCCTGCCGCGCTTTGTGAATTAGCATTCGTTCGTTTGTCTGATCTAAAATGTTACCCCCTCCACGGAAAGAAGTGGGAGGAACAATACGCTCCCCCCCCCCTCCCCCTTTCAGTGTCTTGAGTGACACCCTGTCAGCCAGATCAGAAACCTGATTTGACAGTTTAGTATACAAAAAGAAGACACATAGTGTCGCACCTTTCAAAGACTTAACGTGAATGAAAGACATGTCCCTAAAAGCTGCTCAACTATTCCTGTCGCACCTTCACTTTTCCTCAATACCAGCTGTAGATCAGAAATAAGTAACAAGACAGAACCGCGTGGTGTTGAGAGAGAGAGAGAGAGAGAGAGAGAGAGAGAGAGAGAGAGAGAGAGAGAGAGAGAGAGAGAGAGAGAGAGCGCAGTCCACAGTACGACATGGTACTTGTGTTCGTCATCCGTGTTAGTGTGTACACCGGTTCCTGTTTCTTGCCATTACTTTTGCCCGTAATACTCTCTCAGGCATTCCACGCAAAACTGTCAAGAAAAAAATAAGAAGAAAAAATGAAAAACATCACATGTTCGGCTCAAGTGTTCTCGGCAAAGACCTCCAACTGTGAGATTAAAATGTGTGGAGACTCTCTCTCTCTCTCTCTCTCTCTCTCTCTCTGTGTCGTGTCACCATGACGTACGCATAATAGATAGACAACAAATAACAATATACTTGAGATCGTAAAAAGCTGTTTCCCCTTTATATACGCTGCTCAAGTTGAAATCGGAGACTGACACACATGAGGCTTGTCTGCCCTTACAGAGACCGCGTATACCTATGACCTAAATTGTGCTGTATTTTTATTTTAGTGTTTTTTTTCCCTTTGTAATGGCAGAATCAGGATCAGTTCTTACCTTACATACAGGCCTGATGATTAGAATGACGACAACAACAAAACCACCACCACCACCAGCACCACCACCACCACCACCACCACCTCTTATTTGTTTAATTTTGATGTAATTTGTATAGTTGAACTTTTGTAGACGATCTGCGATAAAATCTGCCATACAGTTTACTAAAAGAGGAAGAGTATCAGGTAGCACATTATGTCTTTAAAAAAAAAAAAATGAATTCATGTCTCATATAAAAGAAATAAATCGAAACAGATTGCCCAAATATTCTTTTATTTTTGATTGACAAGAATCTTTTTGGTTTAACAACGGGTCATCTATGCTTGTACCTATGTGACACAACACGGTTCACTCTTTTACACTCATTTGGATGTTGTTCATAAAATAAGTGCACTTAAAGAGTGTCTTTTTGATTGTATGACTCAGTTTGATGATGCACATGTGATTGCATCTGGAGACTCAAATGGTAGAACTTTCAATTTTTCTTCAGATTTGTGTAATGGCAGTAGTGTACATTTGAATCAGTTTAACCCCTTTCCATTTTGAATTACCATGTAACAAATCTGCAGATATTGCAAATGACAGTTATGGTTAAATGTTTGTTGAATATATGTACGGCGCTTGGTTTGTGTCTACCTAATGGCATTTGTATTAGTGACACCAACAGCAGTCATACATAGGCTACATATCTGAAACAGGAAACCCGTGTCAATGACTATTTCCTAGTTTCCAAAGACTTATCTACCATCCTTTTTTTCTTCATATGAATTGATTGTGTCAGACAGACTGGAGTCAGACCACTTACCCGTCTAGTTACATTTCAAATTTTCCTTAAGAGGCAATAGGCCCTTAATACGTGCTTTGTATTGAATAATTTGTATGGAATTGAAATTTTGAAAATGTTTATATTAGTGCGATGCAGTCTAACGAAACATTATCTTTGCTTGATCCAGCAATTAGTTTGATTGATTGCAGTTGCAATGATGCTTTAGACATGTTTTTCTGTATGTATTTTTGTGGCACTGTTTTGTTCATCATTCAATTATTTTTTTTAATGCGGAGCAATGGAAATAACTGGCGTTCTCAAAACAGCATTTGAAGTCTTTAATGTATCATGATAAGCTATCGTATTATGAATTGAATGTGTAATGAAAGTAACTGCATAATGGTGACTTTTCTCAGAGTGGCTATAGCCCTGAAAAACGCTCCGTATGGTCGGCGGCTAGGCTGTACTAATCATAATTCAACTAAAAAAAAAAATGCCTTGTTGAGAGAACTACCTTGCTGAGTCCGGTTGTATCATAGAATATGCACAGGAGAGCTTCGCATTCCTTGCCTTTCTCAGCTTCCGAGGACTTGCTGCGTGAGACATGATTGAACACCGGTAATGGGCCCTGTGTACCACGCTGAATGCTACCATAGCCAAATGCTTCCAAGGGAAGTTATCCGATGAAGTTTTCAACAGGAGGCCCCTGTTCAGAAACCCTACTTCCCTTTGAAACACAGACCTTCTGTCTGTTACATGGCATAGTCGGATTCGTTTGATTCAACAATGAATGTGCTAACCTGTGTGTTTATCTGGCATTCATATAGAACATTGAGGTGTGTTCTGGTTAAACTGACTTTGATTCTTGACAGGGAGAAAACACAAGGGAGAGAAACCAAGCATGTAGGCGAGTGAAGGTGAAAGTTTCCGAGCTGAGTGGTGGTAATGCTAGCTTGTTACAACCGGCGGGGATGGCAAATGGTGAAATCAACGTCCTGTCAGTTTCAGGCATGTAACTCTGTGGACGTCTCTCGTCTTAGTCATTAATTCATTTATCCGTCAGCTTTAAATCACGCGCAATATGGTCTCAAATCTTAGCGGATGCGGTGTAGCGTATAATTATGGACTAGTCCGCACGCAGTGACACCTCTTTGATGAAACTGAAACTTAGACGTCAGTTGTACAGGAATCTCATTAATTCCCGCCGCCATTGGATTTTATAATTGCTCTCCTCAGATGCTTGTCATTGTCATTTTTGATGCAATATTGC
>CM065739.1:28703608-28706108 GCA_033310375.1 Conus canariensis
CCTTTCCTGCCCAGACAGGTTGGGACATAAAGGATTCTCGCTGGATGAGGTCATCGGGTAACATCTCCATGTTTTGTTGCCCGATGTTGTGGAGAAAAGGGCGCTCTTTCAATACAACATGTTATCTCCACCACTTGCACATTTTGTGCTCTAGTAATTTTCATCTTTTCTGCGAGTCTCTTTGACTCCGTCATTTTTATTTGTCACTTTTTTTCTACTTGTCGTTCACTATTTTTGTTGTTGTGGTTGTTGTGCGTTTTGGACACCGTTTATGATCTTTCAGTCATTGTTCTACAAAGTATTTACAAGCTTTTTTTTTTTTTTTAATCTATTGTCAGAACTTATAACGTGCCAACTTTTGTGCTTTAATGCGTTAATGCTTGAGATAATGCTGTAAAGATTGCTCACAGTGGACATTAACCGTCCGATCTGCAGTTTGCCCATATGGCCTTTTAAATGTATTTTACCGGCACCATTATGATCATCATTTTAGTTACTTCTTTTTAAGTGATCTGGGGGGGGGGGGGGGGGGGGGGGACGAATTTTTCAAACCAAATGGCTCACGCCATCAGTACTGTCGAGTTTTGTTGCGGCGCTTCAGTGTGTCAGTAATTTTGCTATTAGCTGACACTCTTTTTTTTCTTAAATTTTTTTTTTTTTTTTACAGATATCTAACCAGTCCTTAGCTCAGGCACCTTGGCAAGGATCACGAGACCCTCCTTAAGAGGCCATTCCGGGGGCCAGAATAGCTCAGTGGTAGAGCGCCGAACTCGAAATCTTGGCGATCCTGGGGTTGCGGGTTCGAATCTCCGTCGGGCCGTTTCGATACAGGGGGATTTTTCCCTCGGAGTTAATATTGGTTCTGACTCCATATTTCCCTTCTAGTCCTTCGAATGGGACTATAAACCGAAGTTCCGTGTGTGTGAACGCACGCATAACATTTTGTACACATGTAAAATCCCATCACCAACTTTCGGAAGAGAAGGCCGGTTTGGCCGTTGGTATGGATGACACGTTACACACAGCATGCACCCTGCGCGAGAAATGGAAAGAATGAAGGAAGTAAGGAAAATGAGTGAACGATATTGACTGGATGACACGGGAAACGACTGAATAAAGCGCCAGCTGACAGCTTTTCGGTCAGAAATAACCGTGGTGTAAACGAGTGTGGATTGCAAAGCGCTTAGAACTTGGCCTCTAGCCGAGGATAGGCGCTATATAAGTTTTCATAATAATGATAATGATAATTATTATAATAACTGCTGATGTGTGGTGTTGTCCAGGTGATGGAGCAGAAGAAGGTGAAGCTGATCTACCTGCAGCGGAACCCCAAGGACACCTGGGTGTCCCTGTTCAACCACGTGACGGGGCACCTGAGAGAACTGGCCTACGAAGGCAGCTGGAACCAGTTCTTCCGCCTGATGCTGACCTCGGAATGTAAGCCCTGGAACAAGCACTGCACAGCGGGAAGAAATGCCATAGTGTGGGCTTCAGCAGCTCACTGTTCGAACACTACCCCGTCATGCCCGTAGCCTATGCTGTAAGGAGTATCTTTACAGCGTACGCATACCCCCCCCCCCCCCCCCCCCCCCCCCCCCCCACCGCGGATCATGGTATCTACGAGCTACAAACACTTCCCATTCACGCTGAAAGCACCATAGTAGAAAAATTATGATTATTTTTAAAAAAAAAGGTAATTGAAAGAAAATGTTTCTGTACAGACGTTACTTGGCTAAAATCAATTTGTCCTAACTAGTGAGGACAGTCGAAACAAACCCGGTGGAACTGTTGCTTTGGAAAAAGCGAGGATTAGTGTCTTTTGCTTCTCTAGCCTACCTGATTCAGCGTGCTGGCTCGAGAGTTCTTATCGCATAAAACAGTGTACATGAAAAACACTGCCATATGCCAACTCCAGATCAACGAGATGAATGACTGTCTATTCATCCTGCGTTTTCATTATTGCAAATGTTATTAGTCCTGCCTGAAGAAGACCCAATAGGCTGAAACGCGTTGTGTTTGTTTTATAATTTGTTCCTTCGTTTAGCGGCTCAGTACCTTTGTTTCTGCCATTGCCATACAGTTCATTGCCATACAGTTCATTGCCATACAGTTCATTGCCATACAGTTCAGAGCATGCGCGCTATAGCAGTGTTTTGTTTGGCATTACAGTACATATTCTGTGCTACACCGAGAAATCCACAGGAGCCGCGAGATTTTCCGTCAATCGCGGCAAGAATGTTTGCAGAATTCAAAACGTAATTACTCAGCCTCACACACACACACACACACACACACAACACACACACACACACACACACACACACACACACACACACACACACAGAGAAAAAAAGTTACAGAAGAAAATCAGCTTGAAAGAAAGTGAGCGGTAGTTAGCCCCGTGTGTGTTGTGTGTGTGTGTGGTTGGGGGGGGGGGGGGGGGGGGGTATCGGATATGCAGCACCGGAAGGGACTGATTGTCTGCTTGCTTCCTTGTTGT
>CM065739.1:28716108-28723608 GCA_033310375.1 Conus canariensis
GCTTGGCGTGTCTTCACCTTTGCCCTCCGGCTTTCTGTACAGGTGTGAGTTCTCAGACAGCAAAGAATTAGACTAGCATAAATGTACCTGCCTTAATCTTCGGCCACCATTTTCGTACTTCACTCAGGATTTGAGTGGATTTTAACAGGTGTTAGGAGATGTAAGAAAATGCTAAAGCGTTGAAGGCAAACAACTCTTCAAGTCTGGTTATAAACTCTGCTGAAGTAACTTGGAAGACACTTGGCCCACGTACACATGTTGGTTAGAGTCACCTACTACAAAGCATTGAGACAATCAACAGTATTCATAAATCAGCTTAACAGTTTTCAGCCAATATAGGCATACTATTATCCTGTCAAAAGACAGCATTCAGTGATCATCTTAACAGATAGTATTCAGTACTGGCAAAAAGCTATACTGTTAAAGTAGAATGTGACTCAAGCATCTTAACAATTTTTACCGAGATGTGGCAAAACTTTAAATCATTACACCAGAAAACTCATTCATCATTTTGATAGATGTCACCAGGTACTGACACAAAGTTATGCTGTTAAAACACATGGCATATAGACAAGCAATGCATAGTCTCAAGACTTAGAAACTTAGTTCCAACTGACAGTTCTTTGGGTTGATCCGCAAAACCTGACACGGGATCTCCCAGTAGGAGAGTTGCAGGTTTCCCTGTCTGGTATACACCGGCGTTCTCTGTTGGTTCACTGACTGCGACCAGTCTTACAGAGTTGGGTGGAGTGAGGTGAGAAGGCTTGATCTCCCCTTTTTGTGTGCTAAGCTAGGCATCCGGTCTCTGATGCCCGTCTAAACCGACAGGTCTTGAGACTATGCATTGCTTGTCTGTATGCATCATGCTTTAACAGCATAACTTTTTGTTAATACTTGGTGACGTCTATCAAAATGATCAGTGAGTTTTCTATTGTAAGCGTCTACATTTTTGCCACAACCTGGTAAAAATTATTAAGATGCTTGATTAACATTCTACTTTAACAGTGGAAGGGAGCTCAGAGGAAATGGCGGCTTCCCTGAAGTAGTGGAGAGAGAGCATGAGATGCTCATCTCAACTAGGAGCGATCACCTGCACGATTAGATAAGTGAAGAAGGAGGGATAGGGGTGAGAGGGTGGGGGTGGGGGGAGGGGGAGAGCAGAGCAGGCGACCCCCATCGCTTCGCCCCTCCCCTCCCTCCCCTCCCCCCCCCCTCCCGGCTATAGTTACGCTAAGAATTCTCTGGTCTCATAGTCGTCAGTGCTGCGCTCCTACCATGGTTTTAGTTGACATGGAACGTCAGCCACACAGACCAAGGGATGAGTGTGAGGGGAGGAAGGAGTTGAGGGGGTGAAGGTAGAGATTGAAAAATGACGTAAACTGATAATCCGGATTGCAGTTTGTAAATGAGAGAGAGAGAGAGAGAGAGAGAGAGAGAGAGAGAGAGAGAGAGGGGGGGGGGGGGGTGATGGCTTTCAATTGTCACGTCACATTTGCATCAATTCAAAATCTCTCTGTATGTTGTCCCACATTCTCTCTTACCATGTGTGCATCATGTGAACAAGAACAAGAGCATAAAACCTTTATTGTAATGAATGAAACTGTAAAGTTCTTGACACTTGATACTACCAATGATTTAATAGCAAAACATAATTATTTAATTGAAAGGCGCCAGTGGATTATTATTATTTTTTTTTATCTTGCATTCCATGTGTCAAACTCAGTCATCCGCCTTGGCTTAAGGCTATGTCAGACCAATTGACTGACACACGCTAGAACACCAAGGCTACATCAAAATGTTGTTATGCTCTGCATAGTTATGCGGGGATTGTCTTCAGTTGTGACAAGCTCCTAGCATAACACCATCAGTCTCCAAAATCCCTCGAAGTCGGAGTGTGGCTGCCCACGTGGCGGGGTAATCAAAAACGGTCACACGTGTAATGTTCTCATCCCTAGCTGATGCATTTGTACCATAATGTTCATGTACTTCAGCTATTCGGATGATCCCTGGAGTCTTTTTAGCCAGGGCACGACGACGACGACAACAACAACAACAAAACCCAGTCATGAGGCTGGAAACAAATCTTCCAAGTAGACCTTTAATCATCATTTCGGAACCAGGCCCTGAGTTTGATGTCAGACATTTTCATTTTTTCCGGGATGCAACATGTTCATTATGATCGCTGACACTGCAACGTTCTCAGCTCTTTAAATGGACGCATGCTCTTGTGTGTCTCGGTGTGTGTGTGTGTGTGTGTGTGTGTGTGTGTGTGTGTGTGGTGCGTGCGTGCGTGCGTGCTGTGTGTGTGTGTGTGTGTGTGTGTGTGTGTGTGTGTGTGTGTGTGTGTGTGTGTGTGTGTTTAAGCGTTTGTACGTACGTGCGTTCGTGCAGGGAAACTTGATTTATTTTCCATTCGAAAGAGTTTTCAGGAAATGGTGTCAGAAGCAACGACGTAACTCAGTGGGGGTCAACTCCTCTGGACAAAAAACAACCCAGTGGAGATTCGAACCTGTGTCCCCACCAGGATCACCAGGACCACCAGTCGATGCTCTCCTGAACAAGCTCTCTCTCTCTCTCTCTCTCTCTCTCTCTCTCTCTCTCTCTCTCTCTCTCTCTCTCTCTCTCTCTAAGTTCCAAGCTCTGGACTGTAACTGGGCATCAAATAGTGCTATATTTTTATTCATCGCGGTCTCACGTCATCCACTGCCACACCCTGCTGCAAAAGCTGATAGAAATGGAGTGTATCAATATTACTGTCTCTGTTTTCACAGCCTGCTACATACCTCTCGCTACCCCCCCCCCCCCCTCCCCATTTCCCTCTCCGTGTGAAAGAAACGGCATTTGACTCTGTGTGTGTGTGTGTTGTGTGTGTGTGTGTGTGTGTGTGTGTGTGTGTGTGTGCACGCATTTGTTTGAACGAACCTGCAGTGTGTGTGTGTGTGTGTGTGTGTGTGTGTGTGTGTGTGTGTGTGTGTGTGTGTGTTTGAACGAACATGCAGTGTGTGTGTGTGTGTGTGTGTGTGTGTGTGTGTGTGTGTGTGTGTGTGCTGTGCGAGCGCGCGTACGCGTGTCACTTGTTTGAACGAATATGCGGTGTGTGTGTGTGTGTTGTGTGTGTGTGTGTGTGTGTGTGTGTGTGGTGTGTGTGAGGTGTGAGAGAGAGAGAGAGAGAGAGAGAGAGAGAGAGGATATTGGAAATGACAGAGAAAAAGAAGGTGTGGGGGGGGGGCACCGGGGGAGGGGGGGGGGGGGGGGGGGGGGGGGGGAGGGGAGTAGAAGGGATGAGGGACGTAGAAAGAACGTACCATGCTGGTACACACATCCTGGTCAGTGTTTTCATCCATATTCTCCGTGCTCCAATGGAAAGGAAGGCGGTGGAGATACAATGACAAGATTTAGTGCGGGAACTGCGTACGGTGTGTGTGTGTGTGTGTGTGTGTGTGTGTGTGTGTGTGTGTGTGTGTGTGTGTGTGTGGTGTGTGTGTGATGGTGTGAGCGATCTTTTATCCATCAAGAGACAGTTTACACCCTTTCCTTGTTCAGATCTGGATTTTTGTTTATGCTGTTGTACGTTATCTCAGTTGTATAAGCTGATAGAAAGTTATTGATGATAGTTGATAATGGACTTGCGTCTTCTCTTTTACCAAAGGAACACGTTGTTCTACAAGGTTCCGTCCATGGACCTGTAATATTCTCAATGTATATGAATGATTACCTCTTCATTGACAACAAATGTAACATTTTTGTATATGCCGTAATCCTGCATTCTAATAGTACTTCAGAATAGATAGAGTGTATCTATCATCAGCGTTCTGCCCCTATAGATAGAGTGTATCTATCATCAGCGTTCTGCCCCTATAGATAGAGTGTATCTATCATCAGCGTTCTGCCCCTATAGATAGAGTGATCTATCATCAGCGTTCTGCCCTATAGATAGAGTGTATCTATCATCAGCGTTCTGCCCCTATAGATAGAGTGTATCTATCATCAGCGTTCTAGCCCCTATAGATAGAGTGTATCTATCATCAGCGTTCTGCCCCTATAGATAGAGTGTATCTATCATCAGCGTTCTGCCCCTATAGATAGAGTGTATCTATCATCAGCGTTCTGCCCCTATAGATAGAGTGTATCTATCATCAGCGTTCTGCCCCTATAGATAGAGTGTATCTATCATCAGCGTTCTGCCCCTATAGATAGAGTGTATCTATCATCAGCGTTCTGCCCCTATAGATAGAGTGTATCTATCATCAGCGTTCTGCCCCTATAGATAGAGTGTATCTATCATCAGCGTTCTGCCCCTATAGATAGAGTGTATCTATCATCAGCGTTCTGCCCCTATAGATAGAGTGTATCTATCATCAGCGTTCTGCCCCTATAGATAGAGTGTATCTATCATCAGCGTTCTGCCCCTATAGATAGAGTGTATCTATCATCAGCGTTCTGCCCCTATAGATAGAGTGTATCTATCATCAGCGTTCTGCCCCTATAGATAGAGTGTATCTATCATCAGCGTTCTGCCCTATAGATAGAGTGTATCTATCATCAGCGTTCTGCCCCTATAGATAGAGTGTATCTATCATCAGCGTTCTGCCCCTATAGATAGAGTGTATCTATCATCAGCGTTCTGCCCCTCTATTGCGAATTTCAGTTTTCTTTTTTTTTTTTTTCTTAAACCAAAACTGTTACAGTCCATCCCATTATTTCGAAATGAACATTCACGACTTTCACACATGAAAGCCAAACTTCAACAAAGTAAACAGTGTAGTATAATAGGTATACTGAAACAAACAGAAAAGAAGAAAGAGATGATCATGAAGAATAGAGGAAAACAAATACACACTGCTTTCCTTCAGATGCTGTGCCATTTTTATTGCAAGAGTACTTAGAGTAATGTCTCGGTCTTCTACACTCCGGGATAGGTGATAAGATGACTTAGAGTAATGTCTCGGTCTTCTACACTCCGGGATAGGTGATAGGTGACTTAGAATAATAGTCTACTGTGTTCCACTTCGCATTCCCCTCCAAACACCCGTACTGCAGCCGTACCTTATTCCCTCTCTTACCCTACCTTATCTCTCTCTTATCGAGCAAAAACAAGTCAGTATTACTCACTATTTGACATCAGACGCTGTACCACTCGTACTGCAAAAGCATATAGAGGAATGTTTCACAGTATTACGTTTCGCATTCTCCCCCAAACTCCTTCACCCCCCCCCCCCCTACCACTCTCTCTCTCTCTCTCTCTCTCTCTCTCTCTCTCTCTCTCTCTCGATGTGGATGGTTTTGCTCACTCCTCTGTCTCCTTACGTCCCCTTCCACTCCCCCCAACCCCCACCCCACCCCCCACCCCCACCCCCAACACTTCCTCTCCTCTTCCGTCCCGTTCCCTCCGTCCTCATCTCTGACATTTCTCTCCCCTTCCAGTTTCTCTTATTCACTCATCTTACCCTCGCCTTAAATGGAATTTCTCTGCTCTCACCCCCCCTCCCCTGCTCTACTCTCCACTCCCCTGACCCCCCCCCCCCCCCCTACACCTTCGTTTCACCCCCATTCCCTCTTTCTCTTCTTGTCACTACCTGAAACTTCTTTCCGCTGTCTCTTCTTTTTTTGTGCTCTGACAGAGTCAAGATTCTCCCGGTCTACACTGTTTTAAATTAAACCTAGCGGTGTGATATTGATTGACCGTATGCACACATAGCATCACCACTTTCTTTTTTGTTGTTGTTGTAATGATGAACGTATGTGTGCAGAACAGCTAGTATTTCGTTCACTTTTTTTTTTTATAAAGATGACAGTGCTAAGCCGAGCTGAAGGATTGCAGATTGTGTTGCCGATTTTTTTCCAGGCATGATATCTTTTTCGTCGCATTGGGGTTGATGGTAATGGTTTGACATTTCGCATGTGTTTTATACATGTTTTTATTACTTGCAGTTTGCGAGCTGAATTGGCTAATAGCATTTGTTTTTGAAGTCCTCTCTCTCTCTCTCTCTCTCTCTCTCTCTCTCTCTCTCTCTCTCTGAACAGTATTAGCATTTATTTTTGAAGACTCTCTCTCTCTTTCTCTCTCTCTCTCTCTCTCTCTCTCTCTCTCTCTCTCTCTCTCTCTCTCCTCTCTTTGTAAACAGTATTATCTCATACCATTTGTTTTTGAAGACTCTCTCTCTCTCTCTCTCTCTCTCTCTCTCTCTCTCTCCTCTCTCTCTCTCTCTCTCTCTCTCTCCCGTGTTTGTCTGGACTTTTCTTCTCAATGAATTAGGTACTATAATGCGTGGCACGTGCAACTGGTTTCTCGTACTGATAATTTACTTAATGCACAAAATTATAATGACTGTGTCATGTACGAAATTGTCTCAATACGTTTGTGCTGTCTTGATATTTCAGGTTATTGAAGGCCGGTGACAAATAAAAGCGGGCGTCGGCCTTTTCAACCTAAAATTAAGATCCGTGCGTTTGTTCTCTCCTCTCTCCTCCTCCCAAACCATCCCTCCCCCACAACACCTCTCTCTCTCTCTCTCTCTCTCTCTCTCTCTCTCTCTCTCTCCCCACCACAGTCACTGTCATGGTATTTCAGTGCGTGTGGAATCAGATCTCCCTTCTGACCTTGCAGCTGTTGTGGGGAGTGGACTATTGTTGACGTTTTCGTTTTCTTCTTCTCCTTTAATTTCTTCTCTTTCTTTCTCTCCTTATTTTTTTTTCAACAGGCTGCTTTTTTCTTTTTCTTTTTTTTTTGCTGCTGCGCAAGGTCTTTCTTAGAAGTGTGAGGATCCTCCCCCTCCCCCCCCCCCCCAAAAAAAAAAAAGAAGCCCTCTGGTTGTTTGAGAGCCCCAGTCACACAACCCCCTTCTATACATGTTTTCACCATCCCCCGTCACCTTCTCTCCATCCTGTTCCAACCCTCCCTCACACCCTCTGCCTCCTGAAGACACCCCTCCTCCCCCCCCCCCCCCCCCCCCCCCCCCCCCCCCCCCCCCCCCCCCATCCACACACACACCTCTCCTCTTCGTCCCTTCCCTTTCTGTTTCAACACTACTGCCACTTTCCGCTGTTGAATGCGATGCATAGCTCCTCCCCTCTCTCTCCTCCTACCCCTCCTTCCACCCCTCTACCTCTAACCCTTCTCTCTCTCTCTCTCTCTCTCTCTCTCTCTCTAAGGGAAGAAAGAGGGAGGGAATGGGAGGAGGAGAGGGACAAGAAGGAGGTGAGGAGGAGCAGAATCTTTCAGTTGTGTTGAAATTTGCAAATCATTTAATGACTTCACTGGACGATGATATAGCTATGCTCTGACCCTACTCGTCCTTTCAACTGCCACTGCTGTGACTGGCCATTTTGTTCCCGAACGAAGACTACAACACTCTTTCTAATATCTCTGGCACATCTCTGTCCTTGCTTTCTTCCTATCTGACTGATCGTTCCATATTGTCTGCAAAAAAACGGACACTATTCTCAGCCATCTCCTCTTTCCTCTGTCTTATGGCGTTCCCCAGGGTTCTGTTCTGGGAC
>CM065739.1:28728608-28746108 GCA_033310375.1 Conus canariensis
AGGGATGCCCGTTTATTTTGACCAGCCTTGACTCAAAACAAGGTCGCAGTGTGTGAGGGAAAGTAGCATGGCTTGTGCGGCCAGTTGCGGCCGTAACTCACACCAGGGGAGACAAACACAGCGGTCGAATATGGGCGAAACAAATGCAAGAGGGTTTTAAAGAATCTTTCTCTTCAGTAGCAGGTCAGAAGATGTTGTCTTACGGTAGATGAATCAGAACAGAACTCGGTGAATACCGACACATGGACTCAGCATCAGAATCAGAACAGAACTCAGTGAATACCGACACATTGACTCAGCATCAGAATCAGAACAGAACTCAGTGAATACCGACACATTGACTCAGCATCAGAATCAGAACAGAACTCAGTGAATACCGACACATGGACTCAGCATAAGAATCAGAACAGAACTCAGTGAATACTGACACATGGACTCAGCATCAGAATCAGAACAGAACTCAGTGAATATCGACACATGGACTCAGCATCAGGATCAGAACAGAACTCAGTGAATACTGACACATGGACTCAGCATCAGAATCAGAACAGAACTCAGTGAATACCGCCGACACATGGACTCAGTATCAGAATCAGAACAGAGCTCAGTGAATACCGCCGACACATGGACTCAGCATCAGAATCAGAACAGAACTCAGTGAATACTGACACATTGACTCAGCATCAGAATCAGAACAGAACTCAGTGAATACCGACACATGGACTCAGCATCAGAATCAGAACAGAACTCAGTGAAAACCGACACATGGACTCAGCATCAGAATCAGAACAGAACTCAGTGATATGACAATGGTCAGCTCGAATCAGACAGAACTCGGATACTGACACAGGATCAGCATCAGAATCAGAACAGAACTCAGTGAATACCGCCGACACATGGACTCAGCATCAGAATCAGAACAGAACTCAGTGAATACCGCCGACACATGGACTCAGCATCAGAATCAGAACAGAGCTCAGTGAATACCGCCACACATGGACTCAGCATCAGAATCAGAACAGAACTCAGTGAATACGGACACATTGACTCAGCATCAGAATCAGAACAGAACTCAGTGAATACCGACACATTGACTCAGCATCAGAATCAGAACAGAGCTCAGTGAATACCGCCGACACATGGACTCAGCATCAGAATCAGAACAGAACTCAGTGAATACCGACACATGGACTCAGCATCAGAATCAGAACAGAGCTCAGTGAATACCGCCGACACATGGACTCAGCATCAGAATCAGAACAGAACTCAGTGAATACCGACACATGGACTGAGCATCAGAATCAGAACAGAACTCAGTGAATACCGCCAACACATGGACTCAGCATCAGAATCAGAACAGAACTCAGTGAATACTGACACATGGACTCAGCATCAGAATCAGAACAGAACTCAGTGAATACCTCTGAAACATGGACTCAGCATCAGAATCAGAACAGAACTCAGTGAATACCAACACATGGACTCAGCATCAGAATCAGAACAGAACTCAGTGAATACCGACACATGGACTCAGCATCAGAATCAGAACAGAACTCAGTGAATACCGCCGACACATGGACTCAGCATCAGGATCAGAACAGAACTCGGTGAATACCGACACATTGTCAAGTGAGTAGAACCTCTCACAAAAGGCATTAAACGCTTAGAGGCAAAGGGACGTTGTACGTAGTATACAAATAGGTAACAGACCCATTAGCCAGTGTGCCGTACCCACCGCACACGGTCGAACTGTGTCAAGGAGGACGAAGTGGTCAGGTGACAGATGGCACCTAAGAGACTGATAATATGCGGACTCTAACCAACATCTTATTTTGCCCGAAACCCCCTTTTCACAAACAATCTCGTCCATCTTATGCTACTTTTTGCCAAAACTAGCACCTTTCTACAACCAAAATTAACATGCAAACCCCTCCAAAATTGACGTAATCGTTATTTTAAAATGGGGGTCTTCGTGCAAAACAAAGATGGTGATTTAGAGGCCTGCATATTATCAGTCTCTCTCCTCTTCTGATTAATCTTCTACTTCCAGCACCACCAACAAATCAGAACAAACAACCGGCCTTCCATCTTGGTTAGTTATTTTTACACACACTGAATTTATAGGCCCTTCAACTAATTCTTTAAACCGGCTGTCTTCACCAAATGTGCTTAACTGATAATCGCAAAAACCCGCCTTAATTGATGGTAGTACTCCTAGAACTGTAGATGGATTGCCATCAAATAAATTAGTACTTGTTTTTAACTCTCGTAAATGAACATACAACATCGGGTTAACGAGAAAATCACATGGTTCATTACCTTCAAATTGATAGATGTTTTCTCTTGTTCTAAATTTATAAGATCTGCTAGTACTGTGGAAACCCAAGATTCTAGCAAGGCCTTTAGGAAAAGTGTATTCTCTTTTTTCTTCTAGTGGAAAATGCATAGTAATTCTGAGGTTTGCTTCGTTAATTTTTAGCAATATGCCTAATTCGTTAAATACTTCTTTTAAAGAACAAAAGCTGTAATAGCCTTCTGGTATTTTTTCATGAGTTATTTGATTGCCCTCTTCGTTACTAATATTAATCCAGTTATTCTGAGCTTCTTCAGATATATTAAACCACTTAACTTTAAAACCAATTTTTCTAAGAGCAACCCTACTATTACCGCGCCTATTGTTAATTGGATACTTTAAGAACACACTTGTGTTTTGTTTAGTTATATAAATGTACATCCTTTTAAATCCTTTTTTAAAAAACTATTTAAAAATGGAACCTTTTAAATATAATGAAAGTGCCATTTACGATGTAGGAGGGGTTTATGAGCCCAAATCTTTGGACTTTAGTAACCTAACCATCGCAGTGGATGAATCATATGGCTTTCTAGTTAGACTTGTAAACCCACTAACTAGATATTTAAATCCTCCAATAAAGAGTGATAGAGTGCCATCAGCATGGTCATCCAACCCTATGGCTTTTTACCAGAATCAGTTAAATTTTGCCATTTACTGCTCAACTACTGGCTGCGGTGTTTCATATGCAAACCATTTATACCACCCCAATCTCTTAGTAAGGTCAGTATATAACTTTCATGTTTATTATCAGTATAGACGCATACTAACTGAACTACAAGTACCCCTCCCCAACGACAACGCGTTTAATCCATTCAACAGCCCAATGGATAATAATGCATATGAAAGAATCTGCAACGAATTTAACATTAAACCTTCAAATAACTTTAGACAAAAGTTAGACCGCAATCACGGGTTGGGCACATTGTATTTGTGGGGTCAGCGTAGAGAATATAATTTTGACTACTGGCCCGGCCACACCTCTTTTAAGCCAAACTCCCAAGTTAGATTGGGATCAATAGAACAAAAACACCCCAATGCTTGGGCAACATTTATCTTGGATGAAAGTAAAGGCCTAACAATGCCAGGAGTGCAAAGACTTAATGACTCCATACGCACGTACGTTTGGTGTCTATTAGGAGCGCAAGCACAGACCAAGTCTAGCATAGTGGATCAATCTACAGGCTTTGACGCCAGAAAACAATTTCTAGCTAATTTAGAAGATGCTATTAACTCTGCTGTTGATTTGCCTTCCAGCATACAAAGGTACCAAAACGTTCTTTCACATGCTAGGTCAAAGGTTGACTTTGTTGTGGGTCATGGATTATACATGCTGCCTTCTGACCTCAGACTGCAGATTGGCATGATACAGAATTATAATAATGAAATCCTCATAGCCGGAGACGACCAAAACTTAGGACACAATCAAGGCTTAAACACAAGGCCCGCACCAGCCATTTTAAAAAAAGTATCTAGCCCTGAAAGCGACCCCCCACCAGTTATAAGCAGCCCACAGCCAGAAAGCAGTCCACCGCCTGTTGATGTACCTCACCCCGACAGACACACTAGCGAAAAGACAGCCCTTGTTGTGTTTTTAACTTTTACTGGACTGGCTATACTTTATTTTACTAAAAATTAAACCGGCAGCCAGCACCCCCAAAGTCCACAGATGGTCAGCCATATAACCAACCACTTTGCCTATTGTAGACAAAACCCAACTAACAACACCACCTATTATGCCAGGCAGAGCATCAAGCGCTTTGGCAGCTAACTTCTTTAATAGGTTTGCTAGATGGTGCAGTTGTTTTCTAATCCAACTTTTACCAGGCTGAGGCGTTGGAGGCGCTACTGGTCCTGTTGGCGCACTGCCGGTTAATGCATAAACCAGTGTAGAGATAGCAAACCCAACGGCTGTTAATATACTAACTATTGTAATCCCCTGCTCTCTGAACAGAATCCTTATTCTTTCTGCTAGCGTAGTATTTTCATAAATCATTTTGTTTATAGTTTCTCTGATTCTGCTTATTTGGGTTGCTATTTTTTCTCTGTTAATATACAACGCTGCTAAGCTGTTTGCCCTTTCTATCATTAAATTCTGTATTTTCGCCTGTATTCTAGCCTTTTCTTCTTGTCCTAAATTGTTATCACCTGCATCGGCCAGTTTATTATTTTCTTCTTTTATCTCTCTCTCCAGCTCATTAAATTTTACCAAATTGTTTTTTAGTTCTTCGTTCGTAGTTGTTAAAGCAGACTTAATATTCAAGAGTTCACGCAGAGCAGTTCTAATATCCCTGAGTTCACTCGTAGACAATGGAGGATCATTAATTGATTTTAAAGCCGTTTCTTCTTCAGGACTCAGCTCACCTTCTCTTTGCCTAGGCAATTGAGAACCGCCAATTGTTTCTTCAATAAAACTCGTCTCAAATTCTGTTATTGCTTTATCTGTTTTTTGACCTACCTCTGTAATAGAGGCGATTTCTATTTCAGATCGTGTTGGCAACGTCCGCCCCATTTTCTGTAAAAGTCTAACAGAATCAGGCCTTAGATTTGTAATGTTTAATCGTTCTGCATCAGCAGCAGAGAGTCTTTGTTTAATTGTACTTAGACTTAAAAACCTAGTTGGGTTTTGCGCTGAAGTAACTCTTACACGGTCTACTTCACTAGTCCTAATATACAAATGACCGCCGTCTTCTTCAAAATCGTTAGGATCGAGCACGTCTGGCAGCCCTCGTCCTATACTTTTATAGAATGATTCAATTCGTTGTCGCAATAGTTCGTGACGCTGTCTAGGGAGTGAAGAGCCTGCTCCTAAAAGTTCTTGACGAGCACTAAGGAGTGAAGAACCTACATCTTGAGGCTGTCTAGGGAGTAAAGGACGTGCTTCTGCTCCTTCAAGTTCATCTTGCAATGAAGGACTCGACTCTCTTTCTTCATCTTCTTCTTCAATAGGACTAATCGCGTCAAAATCTTCATCAGCCATATTTATATATTTATTATTTTTTGCTTTATAAAAAATGAATCCATACGGCTGCGACCTTGATCCATTCAGAAAAGCGAAGGAGCCCCACGGCATAAAAGGCATAAGACAGACTGTGCGCGTTGTAAATAATCCATCAACAATTGAGCCCAATGAAATGTTAACAGTAAGATTTAGTGACCTTGGACCTGACGATGTTATAATGCCAGGCACTGCCAGGCTGTCATTCAAAATAGATATTGAGTCGGCGGATCCTAATGCTACTGTCGTTGCTAACCTGGGCAGGGCCATCATTAAAAATATGGTAATTAAACTGGAAGGTAGAGAAGTCTTCTCACTGAGTAGCGCAGACATTTTTAATCTCTATTCTGATCTGTGGCTGCCTAGAACAGAAAGAAAAGACAAAATCTTTCAGGGGATCCAGAGCCCAAACGGTCTTAAGCACAGGCTTAATGCTGCAGATGCAAAGGAAGACGAGGGAGACCAGGCAATAGCGCGAGCATTTAAGAACAGATTTTGCATCCCTCTAGATTTTGAACTGTTAAAAACCCATCAGCCATATTACCAAGGCGCACTAAGAGACAAACTTACTTACGAACTGACATTCAATGACAGCGGGTCTGTTATTTTATCAGATGACCCTCAAGCCAGATACACTGTCAGTAACATCTCTCTTAATTTTGATGTTGTTACTAACCCTGAACTAGCTAGAATAATCTTAAACCAGTATAAAAGTAGGGCGGTTGTTTACTTTGAAAGAGTTTTACACCACAGTCTGGCGATTAAAAACAAACAAGACGCTGTCTGGGAAATAGCTATAAGCAATTCTTTAAGGTCCCTAAAGGGGGTTCTCTTGCTATTTACTGAACCCTCAGCTCCTTTTCAGAGAGAATCTGAGGTGTTTTACAACCCAAAAATTGAGCAGCTGTCTTGCACAGTAGATGGCAAGCCTTTTCAGCTGTATTCAGCTGGACTTTTACCTGACCAACACTTTGATGAAATAAGAAAATTGTTTACTGGAGGCAGACAGACAAGCCCCACAGCCGATCATGTGTGTAAAAAACTTCACCTTCACGATGTAAGACTCGAAGATTATCTAACAGACAAATATGGACTATGGCTGGATTTTAGATCCACGTATGACAACAGACTGCACGGGAGTGGAAGAAGGGTAGGGTCAGATGGCATACTCATACAGATTAATAAGGAAGAGGAGGAGAATGGCCAGATACAAATGCACGTTTTTGTGGTTTATGACGCCCAGCTGAACATTGAAGAAAACAGACTGAAAGAAATAGCCTATTAAAACAGATGGATAGTTTGAACTTTTTGCCTAAAGACCCGCACTGCTCGCTTATTTGTGGGATTACTGGGTGTGGGAAAACTGTCTTCGTACTTGATTTGTTACAAACAATCTACAGGTTTCATTACGAGTACATTGTTATATTCTGCACAACCATTAAGCACAACAAGTCTTACAAAGAAAGGCAGTTTGTTTGGACAGACGAGAATATATTTTTAGTTGATCCTACTGACAAGCTAAGCGACTGTTTAGAACATTACTATAGGCTATTTGAGGGAACCGAAACGTTGTTTATTATTGATGACTGTTCAGCCGAACAAGACATTGTTAAAAAAAGAAGGACTCTGTCTAAGCTAGCCTTTAGCGGAAGACACGCATTAGTTTCTGTTTGGCTCTTAACTCAAAAATACAATGCTGTCTTAAAAGACTTTAGATCGCAGTTAAAATCAGTCATCTTATTCTATACTAAGGACAAGGACAGTTTTGAAGAATGTTTAAGTGAAAATTATATAATCAGGGACAAGGATGAACTAAAAAAAATAAAAGAGCAGCTAGAAAAATCTAAGCACGCTAAACTATGCTTGCGGACCGACCCACCAGTTCAATACGTTTGCTTATTATAGATTGCTTACTATAGATTGTTTATTACAGATTGTTTATTATAGATTGCTTATAATAAATTGTTTATATTAAAAAGAATGTCTCGAGGGCCAGAATCAAAAGCAGAGTTAGCTCCTAAATGCGTTGCAGTAGAGCTAAAAGATCTAGCAGATACAACGGACTTTGATCTAATAGGAGTGGCAGGAAATGTTTATGGATTTGAGTACACCGACGAGGGCGTTTACAAACGAATAGAAATTGAAGATAAAAAACGGCAGCAATATCCTACCCTGGAAGAGATAAGAAATCTAAGGGCAAACGATTTTGGCAAACACGAATACAAACTTCATAAACGAGAGAATGCCTGGGCGTTGCTTCCTGACATTAACTGGGATTTAAAGTTTGAACTACGAAGCCCCTATGTATACTTTGATAAGAAATACAATTTTAGAAAAGCTTTGAATGAAGGGCACCTTCTTGTTAGCCTAGTCCCAGGAACACAACAGAAAAAGCAGATTGAAATAACTAAGCAGGGTCCTGAATATATGCTGCAGAGAAAGAAGTCCTTAGCTGAAGTGGGGGATGACACCGTCGGCTTAGAATTTAACCCAAAACTAGAATCACTGCCTAGAAAAATGATGATGCTTTTTCGCTTATTTATTACTCCAAGGGAGGCTGATCCTAGTTTGCCAGAGCATACGTTAATTAGAGGTGTACAAATAAAGTCTGAAAACTTGGACGGGCCTCTTAGGCTTGTTATTGCTATTACTAAAAACGGGGATGAAATAAAGACTTTTGTATCTTCTGACAAAGTCACTGTGATGGTTGACAAAACCAAACTAACAGTGCTTGATTTTATTTTTATTAAGTTTGTTGATTTTATTGCGTTTTACTCTGTTGATGAAGTGCTGCCAGAAGGGTTAATAAGAAGATATGTACAAGATTAATCTTAATTAAAAAATTAATCTTAATTAAAAAATGGATGATCAAGCTCAAAAGTTTAGGTTAGAGCAAATAACTGAACTTCAAGAAGAAATAGAAAGTGACTTGAATAAGTATAGGGTTACTAGAAAGAAATATGCTAAAGTTTTAAATACTCTTTCTTATATAATCACCGGCTCATCAGCTGTAGCGAGCGTAAGTGCTGGGTCCGGCGTTGCTCTTTTAGCTACTGGGGCCGGAGCGCCAGCCTCTTTAGCATTAGGGAGCCTTGGTTTGGGTTTAGGTGCTATGTCTATGATAGTGAGTGCTGTTTTAAAAAAATTAACGCCTAAACTACAAAAGCACACTGCCATTGTAGCCCTAGCATCAGCAAAACTTTGTTCATTAAGACTGAGAATAAGCAAAGCATTGCAGGACGAAAATATTACAGACGAAGAATTTGAGCGCCTTATGGCTGATGGTGAGGATTACAGACGACAAAAAACTGAACTTCAAAAGGAGTGGAGAAAGACTTTTACTTCGCAACAGGTAGACACTGAGACAATCAAACAGAACATTGAAA
Organism: Conus canariensis; assembly: GCA_033310375.1. NCBI lineage: Eukaryota > Metazoa > Mollusca > Gastropoda > Neogastropoda > Conidae > Conus > Conus canariensis. The sequence goes on from CM065739.1 coordinate 28,737,343, forward strand.
AACAAGCAAACAATCAGTTAAACCCAAAATAGACTAAAAAAAAAAAAAAGATGTGAACTAAAATAAATAAATCATAAGTTTAACAAAAAAAATAAAAATTTTTTTTTTTAACTAATCGGCACTGTGTTTGGCGGGACAACTTGCAACTCTTCGCGAACAAACGATCTTTTAGGGGCAGGCTTTTTAGACGTAGTAGCACCGCTAGAAGAAAGAGTCTCTCTTAAATAATACACGGGAGGGGCTGTTTTCATAATTCTTTCAACTTCATATACGTCTACGCTCCATATAGGGTCTGTGGCTCTAATTCTAACATCACCCTCTGCCTCTCCAGGCGCATACAAGTATCTTACTTTTAGTCCAAACGGTAAGAGTTTTTGATTACTTTGGATGTCTTCAGTAATGCTAATTTTTTTTAATTTGATCGCGTTCACTGGCTTAAGGCCCGTTGCTTTAAATTCTTCATTGTTCATGGCACGTAAGACTGCCGGTAATCTCCTAACCCATTCTGTGTTGCGTGTTTTGTCCATAAGGTCTCTATGATATTGATAGGTAAACAGACGCTCAGCTAGATTCTTATTAAAGTTTTCTACTAGAGCCTGGGAGCGATGGTTGCCTGGAATCCCTCTCTTAACTGTAACCCGATGTCTTAAAAGCAGTTGGTTTACAGCTCCTTTAAACTCTTTCCCATCATCAACCTGGATCAATCTAGGATACTTTAATGGACCTCGCATGTGTATTTGTTGTAAAGCCACAGCCACAGCACTTGAGCTTTTATCCGTTAAAGGCTCAGCATCTTTATACCTTGAAGCCATGTCAACAACCGTAAGAGCATACTTAAACTTTTTTCTTCTAACTTTGTCATGTGGAAGATACAACAAGTCCATCTGGTGGGTGTCATTAGGAACTGAGTTAACAAATCGAGGCCTTATTATTCTTTTTGGAGCGGGCAGATATATTTGCCAGATCGCTTGTTTTGAAAGCCAGTCTTTCGCTTCTGATTCAGACACCCTAGCAGCTTTACTTAGTTTATCAATAGCGGCCTTTCCTTTCCAATACCCTCTAGGAGAATAATATATTTTGTACTTCGTATCGTCCATAAGAAGGGACTGTTTTTTTTATTACATTTTTAACAATGTTTTTAGATTGAATATGCAAGAAGAAAGATTGCTCCCATAGCACCTATAATAAAGCCTATTTCTACCATTTTCTGATCCTCAGATGGTTCATAAAAGTTAGACAGCTCTGGCGGCGACGATGTTAGAAACTTCTTTCCTGTCACTAAGTAGTATTCATTCATTGCTTCATCAACGTCTGTAAATGTGTGCTCTGCATGACCTTGTTCCCTTAACTTTTTATTAATAAAGTCTAAGTGAGCAATTCTCCTTTTCTCGTAAGCGTCTCTTGCCTTAGCTAAATCTTCCATTGCCTTGTTATGGCGTTCTCTCTCTTCATCAGAACGCAATTTACTAAACATATAATTGCTGCCAGAGAAAGCCAATGCATTAACAATAGCCCCGCCCACCATCAGAACTAATCCAGACATCTTTTTATAAATGAATGAATATTTTTTATAAAATCAATCTTTCTATGCATGAATCTTTTTTTAAATCAATCTTTCTATGCATTAATCTTTCTATGCATTAATCTTTCTATGCATTAATCTTTCTATGCATTAATCTTTCTATGCATTGATGTTTTCTGGGATAATCCCCTGTGCAACAAGAAAGTCTTTTGAGGCAATCCCTGCCGTTATTACAACTATAACCTTAACAACATCCTCAATGTCTAACCTTCCTAGATCGGCCGGCCTCATTTTAAACATGTTTTTTGCTAGCGTGCTATATCCTATACTAAGGCCGCTGATTACAGCAGAGTGGTAAATCGTATTAATAATCTTTTTTTCGCTCATGTTTTTTATTAACTAAAAAAATAATTAAAATAATCATAATATGAAAGACTGTCTATGTGCTTTTTAATTAGATAATCTTTTGTTGCCAGAGCTAAAAATAAGGTTGTATCTAGTTTCGGCGAATCTTCTATCTTTCCCATGTTGGGCGGTTTTATTCTTAACAAACATTTTGCTAGGGTTGAATAAACTATAACACCGACAATAGGCACTGCATAATTAACCAGCGTTAAACTCATGGTTTTATTTTTTTTATTGCTTTTAAAAAGGGCTTTAAAAAATGGATTGCGACGAGCTATTAAAGTGTGAGGAGGCGGCAGACCTCTGTCATAAAGAAAGATTATACTTGCTGGCTGCGTGTGGGAAAACCAGGCAGTATTTAGGCGTTGAACTAAGTATTGAACAGATTCAGCAATTGTCTACATCAGACGTTGAGAAGTATTACGCCAGGTACGAAGCACAGCTAGGGTCAAAAATGGTTAGATCGGTGGGACAGACAATGATTAGTTTATATGCTAAGTTAGTAGGCAAGATAGCGCCGATTGATTCAGAAGAAGATTTAAAATATGACTTAACACAAGATCCGGTTTTAACCAAGTCCCTAGAATCTCTTGCATGTGACATGTATTATAGATTTGGGACGTTGCTATGTCCATTCATCATGGGATTAATTACTTTCAATCATATTAATTTTAATCATATTAATTTTAATCAGACTAAAAAAAATGAGCGAGCAGGAGAAGAAGACTCCACAGGAGCAGAATGTCCCACAAGTGAATTCCCCACAAGTGAATTTACAGGCGAGTGCCCCACAAGTGAATCCACAACTGAGTGTCCCGCAGGTGAGTGTCCCACAGGTGAGTAGTGTTACTAAGTCTAAAAATTCTAGCCGCGTTGAGGCCGGTCGTAAACTAGCTGAATGGAACAGACTGCAAAAAGCAAACCAAGCAGCAAAACAAAAATTATTAGATAGTAATACAACATCAGCACCAGCACCGCCGCCGCCACCAACAACAACACAATCAAACTATAAGATGTATTATTATGTGCTGGGGAGTATTGTTGTTGGTGGAGGGCTTTTAGCATACAAGCGCCTAAAGCCATACTTAGCAACAAAGTTACAAACCCCCACAAAAACAGTAAAAGAAAAAGAACCAGCTTCTGCAAAAAAAGTACAACCTCCTGCTGTAGACCCATTTTTAATAAATTAGTTTTTTTAATGTGTTGTTAAGTACTGGTTAAGTACAAGCCAAGTACTGGTTAAGTCAGTTATAACAAGTTAAGTACAAGTTAAGTGCAAGTTAAGTGCAAGTAAAGTGCAAGTCATGTTAAGTACTAGTTAAGTACTAGTTAAGTACTAGTTAAGATCTTAAGTTAAGTACTAGTTAAGTACTAGTTAAGATCTTAAGTAAAGTACTAGTTAAGTACTAGTTAAGATCTTAATTTAAGTCAGCCAAGTCGGTTTTCCAGGGGCCTATAGCGTATGAAAGCTCGGGATTAACGCAAGTTCGCTTGCTATTGTTAGAGTCTAGTGATTTCTTATTAACAGCAGTTGTGTTTACTTGATGAAGAGTAGAGCGCAGATTAACGTTTGTGTGATAAAATACTTTGCGTTCAAAGAGAGCCTGCTTGTAGTTGTCGTGACTTATATATTTTTTTACAACTTCTTTACCTATGCCCTTAGCCTTCTTTGTTACAGAAGTCTGGGTAGCAACGCTATACATCTTTGCCCGTAAGCCAACATATTCTTGTATAACCGTCCCATTAAATTCATCCTTCATCCTTCCAATCACTTTCTTGTTCACGGTTGAATGTAAAGGCGAATCTTTAGGATAGTCGCATGTGTCGTACCACCCATCAGCTCCTTTGGCCACTTCTATTTCCATGTCTTTGTAAAAGTCTTCAGTTGGGATGTCTAGAATAAAAGAGTCAGTGTCTGTGTAAAGGACATTTGATTCTGGGTACAGCGGCTTAAAGTAGTCGTATAGAAATTCTAGCATTAATAACTTTGACAGCTCTAGCACGGCAAACCCGATAAACACCGGCTTGTCCAACTTCACATTCTGTTTCTTCATCATAACGCCAACCAGGCTATCACTAAACCGTCTAAAGTCTTGGTGGTTAGGTTTAGAGACCAGCTTAATTGCTTGTTTTTCTTTTGTAACTAATCTTACATCTTTACGATTGTGTACGTTCTCCATCGTCTTGCCAAAACAACTGTTGTTCATTAGTTTAAAGAAGTCTTTTTCTGAGGCGTCCGTGGCCTTGGTTCTAAGGTCGGTGTTCTTCATGATGTATGGCCTCATGAAAGGCCCTTGGTCGAAAGTAATTATTCTGTGAACGGCGGTAAGTTTCAGTCCGTGTCTTAAGTAAAACTGTAACAGCCGGTAATGACAGACATATTTAGTTTTGTTAAAGAGGTTAGGCACGAGTTTAGGTGGTTCTGTGGGACTCATCTTTAATTTTTCTGCGGCTAAGGGGAAATCGTTATGGGGGCCGTGCAACTCTGCGGGATAATCTAAGTCTACTTCTAAGATTAATCCTATTGGATTATCGGGCGTAAGCTGTGACAATAGTCCTACCACCCGATCAACCTCATGAGGCCCATTTATCATTTTAAAGTTTCTTAATGGCAGTGCCTGGCTCATGGCCCACCCATACAGATTGTTGGCGTCTAAGTACATCAGATAGTTGGATGGCTTGGTGGGGTCATAATCGTCTAAATACTTGTTGATGGCTCTGCGGTAAGGATGACAGGCCATACTAATGCCTCCTCTCAGCCCATCCTCAATCATCTGAAGTGTATCCAGATCCGATATTAAGTCAATCTCAATGTTTGTAGACTTCAGGAATGCATCCCAAGAAAGGCCCGGGGAAGAGATGTACTGTGACGAATCCAGGCCGTAGTGTTTCATGCAAGTGGATCTGTAATTCTGAAAGACGTCAGCTAATAAACACACGTCGGCCAATAAATATTGATCGTGATAGTCGCCCATCGTTTTGCAGTGTAATTCTGTCCAGGCTTTCTGCGCGTATTCATAGTCGGCGTCAGATATGCCTCCGCCTCTAAGACGGCTGTAAAAGTCTTCCTTAAGCGGCAGCGCCGGCTCGTCAAACCTCTCCCACGAGTCCATGTATTCATAAGGATAGACGCCTTTACGGACTAAAGATGGGTCGAAATATTTTTTAGTGATTGGATAGTCTTGCAGAGATCCCGCCAATTTATCTAGGCTCCCCATCAGATGCTGGGCAGAATCATAGAAGGATAAACAGTCTACAGTAAAGGTCATGTACTTTTCTGATGATTGTGCAATACAGCTAACCCTCTTACATTCAGACGTTATTGCTTGCATGATAAAGTGCGAATCGTAGCCTCGTAGGTTATGAAAGAAGATTGGCAATTTCCATTTTTTGGGGTCAACCTTGAGGTAAAGATTGCAGCTGTTGTGCGCCGCCCCTCTGAATTTGCCAGTAATGTGATCGTGGTCTCTTACAGTGTCACCTAATAACTTGCATTTGCATATCCAGCAGTGGGTGGCTGATTTATAACGTTCTTCATCTTCGGGAGTCATCTTAATGTCTGAGAGATTTAGCTGATTAGAGAATTGATTGCGAAAGTGTTTCATCTGCTCCAAAAATCGATCGGCTGCGTTGGGGCCTCTGTAAATCTCCGGCTGTGTGTGTCCGCCATCTGACCTAACAACGACGAAAGCATAAGAACAGATCTGATGACAGGATAATAAGGTTGTTTTTTGGTCTTGCTGAGGACTGTAGTACTGCGGTAAGATCGCTTCAAAGTCAGCATAGACTACGTATGGTCTCATCTGCAGTTTGTGTACATTCTTAAAACTAACTTTAGACCCGGGTGGGGGCGTAAGAAGTTCGGTTTTGCAGTCTACAAAACTTTTACAATGTTTCTTATGTTTTGCAGCTGCCTCTATAGTTGGGATCCTGACCAAACACCTTCTACAAAGCTCTTGTTTAGATTCGTGCTTTGTAGTATAAGCTATAAGTCTGCTAATTGATCTAATTAATACATAATGGCTCTTGGAACCGTCTGCAAACAGAATCAAGTCTACATGATTCTCAAGTGATTCGCCCAAAGTGGGAGCATTGGGAGAGATCCTTAGAGGGACTAGATTGTCTACTGAATTCCATGTGTATACGCTTACGGTGATTGGTTTGTTTTGCTCTTCAAACTGGTCGATACTTTCTACACTCACTGGAAAGGTTATGTTATTAAAGTTCAGCTCATGTTTGTATGCTTCATAAATAGATACTCTGTCTGCATGCTTTTTAACTGGGTGTAAATGCGCCAAAACGCACCACATGAAACATAAGTTATCTGAATTTTTTATGTTTAGGACTGCACGTTGTAACATTAACTCTCTCGGGAGAGGAAGGTAAGAATTGCCGATTATAGGAGAGTATTTGGTTTGTCTTAATTTGATTTCGAGGACTGTTCCTTCAGACCAGCCAGAGCCGCGCAATTTCGCTTCTTCACTTGCATGGTTAAACTGTGTAAGCATGTAATCAGCCCAGCCGGGTGTAAAGTCGTAATAGCTGATTACTTCTTTCTGTCTAGTTGAAACCCAGACTTGCATACTACTATCGTCGGGGGTTATATATTCAATCAGAATGGCCAACAACACTTTTGCTGGCGGGGCAATTTGAAGAGATCCTGGGATTTTAGAAATAGCATGTGTTACGCTTTCCTGAACGTTTGTGGGGTTAATGATGTCCATGTCTAATTCAATGAACATATTGCCTAATGATTTGTTACTACCTTCCAACTGTACGTTGTTGGGCAGTATTTCAAACTCGGACTCACTTGTTGGGTTCATTTTTATACCGCAATATTTACGTAAATTAAAAAAAATAAAAGTAAGTAAAGTAAGTAAATGCGCTTTTATTCTTCACCCAAGCGTTGCAATACTTCAAGACATCCTAATCTTACAAGAACGTCTGCTAATACTTTAGCTTTTTCTGAATCATTACAGTCAATGTTTAACTCTTTGATTGCTTCGTCAAACAGTTCACTATGATTTTTGATTAAATTGTTTACATCATTCTCAAGCCCAGATTTACTAAAATCAATGTTTAACACTTTCATCGTTTCGTCAAATAGTTCGTTACAATTTTCTATTAAAATCATTAGATCAGATTCGCTGTGTTTGGCCGTCATTTTTAAATCTAAAAATTAAATAAATAAAAAAATAATTGTAAATTCAGCTGTTATTTATTACTCATAGTCTTTTACTAATCTTAAAAACTGTCCAGGTTTAAAGGTAACAGTTACTCCTTCAGGGTCAATAGAAGCAGTCAGATTAAAATCTTCAGGAGCTATTTGATCAATTAAAATGGCAAACAACTTTATAACCGGTTGGGGCCAAGAATCTGGTATTTTACTGATGGAGTGCTTCACGCTTTCTCGCATATTTATGCGCTCAAACAGATCAGTAATTAATTCTTCAAACATATTCTTTATCTCTTCTCTATTGGCTTCCCCATCCATCTTCCACTCCAACTCCTCAAATATATTACTAAGCTCTCTAACTACTTCGGGCTTCATTTTTAAACCAGATTAAAAACACCAATTAAAAAAATTAAGTAGGCCGTTCCTATTGTTTTGCGCAAGAATCAGAAGAGGAGAGAGACTGATAATATGCGGGCCTCTAAATCACCATCTTTGTTTTGCACGAAGACCCCCATTTTAAAATAACGATTACGTCAATTTTGGAGGGGTTTGCATGTTAATTTTGGTTGTAGAAAGGTGCTAGTTTTGGCAAAAAGTAGCATAAGATGGACGAGATTGTTTGTGAAAAGGGGGTTTCGGGCAAAATAAGATGTTGGTTAGAGTCCGCATATTATCAGTCTCTCACCTAAGGTAGTAGAGAGTTCGAACCTTCCCGACAGTGAAAGGGGGGAGGGACGTAACCTCTAGGGCCTCGGTGCATCAAGTGGGCGCCACATACTCAGTCAGCTGAGGTCGCTTTGTAAACAGTCGTTGAAGAGCAGGAGTCTTGGGCTCGTTCAGATGGTATTGCCGTGGGGCACTGTGTTGGTTCTATTGTCAGGCTGGTTGAATGCGCGTGGACGTTGTTGTCGTAGCCCTCTTTAAGATAATTACTGTGTTAAAGTGGCCCCCGAAGTCGGCGGGAATTTTCGATGTCCATCTGGTGCCAAGTGTTTGTTTGCTAATCAGTTAGGTAGGGATGTGTGTAAATGCTGATGTGTGGAAAAATGTAGCGAATGGAGAATTCAGGGTACTTGTGAACAGGGGGTTTGAGAAGCAGCATGGACAAAGGCATGGCCCAAAGGGAAATCCTTTGTGTCCCTCCCTATATAAAGTGAGGGAGAACAACGAGGAGGGGGGAATAACATCACGAGAGAGAGAGAAGGCAGAGGAGAGAGAGAGAGAGAGTGAGCAGGACATAGGGTCGAGAGAAACGTGGTCGGGGAGATAAAAGAGACAGCAAAGTGTTAGGGTTAAAGACAAGCTGGAAGAGAAGGAAACTAAGTTTGAAGCCCAGAGGTGGGTGAAGACAGACAAACTGAATTTGAACCCAGAGGTGGGTGAAGGAGACGAAGAAGAAGAGTTCTACGTCGAGATCCTAGAGACGACCACGAAGACCGAGTCCTGAAGCCTGGAGCCAGTCAACCAAGGGCGTCACCATCAAGCAGTGCTGAAGAAGACGTGAAGAGACTTTTTCAAGAACTGTGGTGTGGTGTGAAAGTGTGGTTGTGTGTGTGAAAACCTGGCCAGGTAAGAAGTCATTTTTATTATAACCCGGGATTAGGAAGTACTGATCTTTTATGGTTTGATTATTGCATTTCTGTGTGATTGGATTGTTCATACA
>CM065739.1:28751108-28753608 GCA_033310375.1 Conus canariensis
CGCGCAAGAGAGAGAGAGAGAGAGAGAGAGAGAGAGAGAGAGAGAGAGAGAGAGAGAGAGAGAGAATATAATGCATTCTCGTGTGTGTGTGTGTGTGTGTGTGTGTGTGTGTGTGTGTGTGTGTGTGCGTGCGTGCGTGCGTGCGCGCGCGTATGTGTGTGTGTGTGTGTGTGTGTGTGTGTGTGTGTGTGTGTGTGTGTGTGTGTGTTGTATTCTGGTTTGGTTTGCGCGCTCGCGTGTGTGTGTGCACGCAAGAGAGAGAGAGAGAGAGAGAGAGAGAGAGAGAGAGAGAGAGAGAGAGAGAGAGAGAGAGAGAATATATAGACGCGCATTCTCGTGTGTGTGTGTGTGTGTGTGTGTGTGTGTGTGTGTGTGTGTGGTGTGTGTGTGTGCTCTCAGCAAATGTTAATACATTACACCTTCTATCATCGGGGAGATTTTACCTTTTTTTTTAATTAAAAAAAAAACAACAAAAAAACCCACTGGGATAAATCTTCGTAAATATACCCATTTCATCAAGAAGTAGCACAAACTACCCGCCCCCCCCCCCCCCCCCCCCAAGCGCTCCAGCCCTCACTCCCCTCTCCGCCACTCCCCCCTCCCAACCCAACCCGACCGAGCCTTCAATACGTCCTGGGAAGATTTATTCCCCTTTGCCTCCTCCCCTCTCGACCGTCTCCCTCTCCACTCCGTTCTTCACCCTCCATTTTCTTTCTCTCATCCAGTATACAGTCTTTCCCTTCCTTTCGACGCCTCTCCCCTACACTCCAGCTCCTCCCCACCCTCACCCCGCCTCTCTCTCTCTCTCTCTCTGTCTCTGTCTCTCTCTCTCTCTCTCTCTCTCTCTCTCTCTCTCTCTCTGTTCCTCATGGGATTTCCTGCCATCCGATGCGTCAGCGTAGTCTGGAGCTGAATTGATTTTCTTTTCTCTTCTTTCTTTCTATCTTTAGCACACACACACACACACACACACACACACACACACACACACACACACACAAAATTAGGGGAAAAAAAAAAATGACGGGCCAGCACAGGGTTGGCGATCGAGTGATGAGTGAACTAGATCGAGTTGGCAAGTCACGGTGTGAGAAAGGGGGTGGGGGGTGGGATGGGGGTATCGGGCGGGACTGGGGGTGGGGGAGTGTTTGTTTCGTTTTCTGCTTCAGTGTTTGTTTGTTCTTTTGTTTTTTTTCCGGTTTTTTTTTTGTTTTTTGTTTTTGTTTTTAAAATTTTGTGTCTGCATGTGTGCCGTATATGGAACAGAATGGGACAGATTTTTTTTTTTTCGTTTTTTTTTTTTTTTTTTTAACCTTCCTCATTACTCCACACCTCTTCCCAGCCCCCTCCCCCACCCCCCACCCCTTTCCCCCATCTTCGACTACCCCCAGGATCCACTCGGGAGGAAAGGATACACACACACACACACACACACACACACACACTAAGGCCGAGTTTCGTCTGAAAATTTAAATGCATAGGACACATGTCCTAACTCAGGGAAAATCGGTAGGATATTTGAGAAATTTATGGGACAGAGTGTCAAGGTATTTAGGATTTAATTTTTGTTCTTTAAAAGGAAAGAAAAGAACAAAAACATGACTCAGATACTTTCATTGGGACAAAACATTACAGAGTGGGGTGTTGAAGGCAGTTTGTACAAAACTGAAATAGATTCAAAACCCTGATCAAAAATTGATAGCTTGTAATTCAAGTGTCAGATTTGAAAGTTAAATGAGCCAACTTTGGTTATCGGCTCCATCAGTCTCTAGGGACTGCACGTTATATTTGTGGCTGCTGTGCACACCTGTGACTATGCTCTTTATTGTGGGAAGGGGGGGGGGGGGGGGCCTTTGAGATTTTCTTTTGTCCTCCTACCTCCTATTTTTTTCACATTAGAAAAAATCTTTTAACATCTTGGTGAATTTAACTCCCATAGGTCCAGAAGAGTTAAAACCAAGGTACAAGGCTCCAGTTACAACCTTTTTTTTCTTTCTTCTTCTTTTTTTAATTCTTCGGTGGCATGGATAGGTATAAACCGTCAGAGTCAGTTCCTTGAACAGGAAGTCGCTTGCACAATGTCGAAGCGAATGAGAAGCGTACGCACTGTAATGAAAATCATTTCAATCATTTCAGTAAGGTCGTTAAGAGAGATTACTGTAAACAATCATTTCAATCATTTCAGTAAGGTCGTTAAGAGAGATTACTGTAAACATTTTAGTCATGAACATTGACCGACGTGTCCGAAATCGTCAAGACGAAGTGTCGATTGGATTGGAAACGTGTCGGTCATGGTCAAGGGCAGTTGCTATGTCTTATGTATTGCTGGTTTCTGTTTGGTCGGTTTGTTTTTTTTTCGTTGTGGTTTGATGTGAAAAACGCCTGATATTTCAATTTCTTAGGCTTGTTGTCATTCTCAATAATAAGAAGAATAGTGATGTAGATCTAAAACCATATAAAAGCAAAAGCATATAAGAGCGCGCGCGCGCGCACACACACA
>CM065739.1:28758608-28761108 GCA_033310375.1 Conus canariensis
TGCAAAAGAGTCCATGACCGCCGTCAATACCAGGTCTCCATCAGGCAACACGTCACAGTAGACACTGCACCGCCCCTAGTGGAGTCGTTCCGGTGGTCAGGCCTACCAGCCGTGTCTGTTCTGACCCAACAAACAGGTAACAGTACTAGTTATCCCCCCCCCCTTCCCCCCTTCTTCCACTCCTCTCCCCTTCCCCTACCGACGACGAGGGATTGCTTAGCGGCAGATCCAGCGTGATCAAGCTAGCATCCTGATGTAGAGTTAGCCATGACGTCCATCCAGGGCCAGTCTCCGGTGAATTTGACGATGTAGACGCCTTTAACATGAACTCATAACAGCCAAGCAAACGCAGAAGGATTCAGAACAGAGTTCATCACGAGAGGAGAGCACACAGAGATCCCCGCCACCAAACATTTTGATGATTGATGAGAGTGATGAAGATGATGCTATGGGTCAGATGTGCTCAAGGGAATTTATATTACAGATTTTTAAAAACCAGACCGTCTCTGGTTTTCAGTGTCTTGCTGTGTGGGTTCCTCATTGTTTAGTTTACCTGTGACTTGACTAGTTGGGTTCAGATCGACCATTTAGCTTTACGGGACATGACTTTACAAACAATTAATTGCAGTTTTAGCCTTCTCTCTCTCTCTCTCTCTCTCTCTCTCTCTCTCTCTCTCTCTCTCTCTCTCTCTCTCTCTCTCTCTCTCTCTCTCTCATAATTTGTGCGTATTTTCACTTTCAGCCAGTTTGCAGCCGTGAAGTGGCGGGCATGGTTAGTCGGGCTGGAACCAACACGATTGTTGTTTCTTATCTCCACTCGGCTTTAAGAACCGGCTTGCTATGCCAGCCGGGTTGGAAACAATATGATTCTATAAAGCATCGTCTTCTTTCTTATCCATGCGCCGTTTTAAAGACGGCTGTTTGGAAAAAGGCGGTTTAAAGTAATCACGCTGACCTCAACTATATATATATATATATATATATATAATGTGTGTGTGTGTGTGTGTGTGTGTGTGTGTGTGTGTGTGTGTGTGTGTGTGTGTGTGTGTGTGTGTTCCACAATGATAGTGACCGATTTGACATGAAAATAACATCTGTGACGCCATAGTTTTGTGGTGCGTTAGTTCTCTGTTCAAACAGAAAGATGTACTGTAGACTTCTGAAAGTGGCGTAGTGTGATACCAAATGTCTCAGCGTACATGTTGTGCAATGTCTGTCTAATTGTCCTCTTTCTGAACCAGTTTGTTTCAGATCTGCGTTTTACTCGCAGGAGCTGACTTGACTTTTGTGTATGTGATTCTGTTTTGGGTCTTTTTTAAAACCGTTTTGCAGTCTTGATGTGCCCCACCCCCTCCCCTTCTCCCTGTGATCAGCTGAACTATAAACAGCAGGATTTGACTCGACTCGACCAAAGACATAATATAGATAAGAGGAATAGTATCTCATCTTGTCTTTCCTTTGTTCCCTCTTGCTGGAGTCCCGGTCACTCCCACAGGGCACTCATCACTTCCAGGCGAGAAAATTTCAGTTGGCTGGTGTACTGTCTCAGGTATCCGGCATATACTAATTTCTCGTTGTCCTGAAGTCCAGTGAGGCCGGCCTCCTACTACATGCATGCAGGTGGGGGCTCGGAATAAGCGTCGTGGGTGATGCCACTGAGGTGGCACAGAAGATGGGACAGAAAAAAAAAGCCAGGCAGACCATTAGGAAGAGACGAGCATCTTCAATGTGTGCAGTGGCATTCCAACTTACAAACAGGGGGCGTGGTGGGGGGGGGGATACTGATCCTGCCCCCTGCACATCTCTGACTGGACCAAATGCATCACGGTCTGTCAACGTCACAATGACAAGGAGCGTCCAGGTCTTGTTCCCTCCTCGTGGGAACCGGCTTGGGTAGAGGGGGAGCAAAGCGTGGGGGTTGGGGGGGGGGAGAGGGAGAGAGAAAGGAGTCGGGAAGCGGAAGGGCGCGCGAAGGACGGAGGGGGGGGGGGGGATGAAGGATGGGGAGAGAGGGGCTGGGGGTGGAGGAAGGAGGACGGAGGAGGGAAGAGGAGGGGTGGAGTGGGAGGAGGGGGTGAAGGGCTTGTATAGCGGTGTATAATTAGAAGCGAAAAAAAAAAAAAAAAGGTTACGCTTTCTGACCTCCAAGCGCTGAAAGGTCATCTGTTTTAATTGTTTTGCCAGGAAAATTAAGGTGACAGGTAAATGCAAGGAAGCTGAAACAGAGGTTAACCTTCCCCCACCTCTCCCTGTCTCCCCCACTCTCTCTCTCTCTCTCTCTCTCTCTCTCATTTTGATGTATTGGTAATATGTTTTCTGTATGTGTTCCCCTTCCCCTTCGGTTATGGGCCTTCGCCTAAACTGAATAAACATTCGCTCTCTCTCTCTCTCTCTCTCTCTCTCTCTCTCTCTCTCTCTCTCTCTCTCTCTCTCTCTCTGGGTATGTCTATTTTTTTCGCCATGTGAGCTTTATCATAGCTGCTTTCATTTTTCGCCATGC
>CM065739.1:28771108-28773608 GCA_033310375.1 Conus canariensis
ATAACATACATTCCTAAACCTATTGAGATCATGTTCTAAGTATAACGCTTTAAGCATTAAATATTCTCTTATCACGTAAGAATATCTTACGTGTTTTTAAACCTGCCCTGAAACTGAATTCATGAATGTAAGATCTGAGAGACAGAAGTAGTTTTGTTTCATGAGGCTGGAGTTTGGAGGGAAAAAGACTTTGACCATGGATATTTTTGTTTGGAAGGTGGGCAGTCACAGCAGACAGTAGGCAGAGGAAGAGCGAAACTGACGGAGGACGCGGAGAGGTGAAACGTCCATCAGTGAGTAACGGATATGTTAGCAAAGGAGGTGAAAGTTGTCGCCATCTGTCGAAGACGGCACCGTGAACAGAATGCGAAGTGATGACTGTTCGATCTGCAGATGTGTGTGCAGTGAAACGCGTGTATTGGACTCTTGAAGTCTGTGAGAATGGACTGAAACGGTCTGCAAGGGGAGTTGATAATATCTGTTGTCTGAGAATAGTGAACAGCTTGGGACTTTCTGCAACAAGTGCTGCCATATGAAATAGTGATATCCTCCCCCCCCACCCCGTCCGACTAACCACCTCTTCCTCACTTTCATCTCAGCCCTCCCCTTTCCTTCCGAAAAAAATCGGGTTGAGTCAAACCTGGTCAACCTGGACACATTTGATAAGCATACAAATATGTTTTATAACGTCCTTATACTGACTAAACTAGAAGAAATGGAGCAGTTTTTGTAGACAGAGAGCGCGTGGGCGGGCAGGGAGTAGAGAAAATACTACCCATTATTCACTATCAACTGGCACAGGAAAACTGAAATCCTGCCATCTGCAAGATCAATGTCTGGTTGTCGATTCTTATGTTTAACCTAAGAAAGAAATCTCGTTCAAATTTAAAGAGTATAATATTGTCACTCCCCCATAGAAAAAAGTAACGACGAACAATCCAGCTATGTCTAAGAATAGCAGTACGTGCTTTCCAATCACAGTGGATACTTTATAGTACTTCGCTTAGATACATCGAACAACGAGTACGTATTGATGACTAGACAATAAACTGACATCTCTAAATTGTTTATAAGAAAAAGAAACACCCGAAGGTGCTGGGGAGGACCCAGAGAAGCACTGTCTTCACCTGCCTTTAGAGCAGTCCTGTACCACCCTTGGAGGCCTGCGCTGTGTTGACGATGGGTACAGGCACGCGCAGGACACTCCATTAAGATATCAAGGGACATAACTGCTCCTGAACAGAGGTAAATCAGACTACAGGATGCAGCTCATAACAGCCTTAAAGTAGCATCCCCATGGGTGTACCAGCCCGTATTTCATGACTGCAGAGCCCACCGGCGAAAAACACCACCCTCCAGCTGCCGAGCACACCCCACAGACCCAACCACCCCTGCCCACGGACAGATGAAGACAGTGCCACTCCAGACACAGCCAAGCTTTCGCCATACGGTCTTATGTGCCCTCAAGAGAGAATCCAAAGTTGTAGTCTTTCCCACTGTCAACAGGACTTTCCCTGTGGTCGGTGGGTCTTTCCTCACCGTCACTGGACCTTTCTCCAGGGTCAGCCTAGTTAAGGCAAAGAAGAAAAAGAAACACCCGAAGGTGCTGGGGAGGACCCAGAGAAGCACTGTCTTCACCTGCCTTTAGAGCAGTCCTGTACCACCCTTGGAGGCCTGCGCTGTGTTGACGATGGGTACAGGCACGCGCAGGACACTCCATTAAGATATCAAGGGACATAACTGCTCCTGAACAGAGGTAAATCAGACTACAGGATGCAGCTCATAACAGCCTTAAAGTAGCATCCCCATGGGTGTACCAGCCCGTATTTCATGACTGCAGAGCCCACCGGATCTCTAAATTGTTTCATGCTATAGTGTTGTGAAAGTTGAATTCCCTCTGTCTTTTTGGACGTGCAAATCCAGATACACGCCATACTGTACCATGCAAATTACGAATAGAATGGGACTGTGGCCAACGCAAAGACTTCGGTCAAACACGTCAAAAGCTCAGAGGAAAACGAACGACAGAAGTATTTTTAATATATTTGTAAATTATGGATGAGATCATCTTGGAATCTGTCCCGAAACTTGTAACAAAGTAACCTGGCAACAGTTCGTCGCAGGGAGAGGGAGTGTAGGTGGTTGCGTGTGTGGATTTGGGGATGAATATTCATTCCTCCTGCTGTGCTCAAAAAATGACAAGGATCATATACCAGCTTTTTACAGCGCATTTCGATTGTGGTGTACAGCCTGAACGCTTCTGATCGCATCTCAAAGGCCACATGCTATAAACGGACCCCCTGCGGTGTACGTGAGCCAAGGGATTATCCGTGCGTTTTATAATCCTGTCACTGTCTTCTGCTGAACTACGCACTTTTCCCTCTGGATTTCGTCCATGGATGGATGCTTGTCCCCTGTCTTGCTTAAAAAAAAAACAAGATGGTGTGGTGTGTGTGTGTGTGTGTGTGTGTGTGGTGTGTGTGTGTGTGTGTGTGTGTGT
>CM065739.1:28778608-28791108 GCA_033310375.1 Conus canariensis
TGTGTTCCTGTTGATGCTGACCCCTCCTGGGGTACAGGCTGCCAACCAAGGACTCCAGGCATTTCTGTCCCGGGCTCTTTTCTCCAGCTGGTTCCAAGTCATCCCCATGTTCCTGATGTCTGCTTCCAGGTCCCTGCGCCAGGTGTTCCTTAGCCGACCTCTTTTTCGTTTTCCTTGCGGGTTTCATGTTAGGGCTTGTCTGGTGGTGTTGCTTGCAGGCTTCCGCACCTAGGGGCATTTCATGTATGTTAAGCACAGGAGCAAGGTCTTGACGACAGAACATCGATTACTTTGTTGATCTTAGACAATCAGGTTTTAGGTAAGGGATGGATCCAGCAGACCCTTGCCGGACAGGTGTTGGCTGAGACATGGATCAAGCTGACCAAAGCCGGTCACTTTTTAGCCAGAATATGGATCATGCGCACCCTAGTGAGTCCATGTCTGTTTGAGACATGGATCCTGGTGACATTAGCCAATCAGGTTTTAGGCAAGACAGACATTGCTGACCGTAGCCAGTCAGTTAGGTTTCAGCCTAAACTCAGACGTTGCTGATCGTAGCCATTCAGATTTTTAGTCTAGACTTAGACGCTGCTGATCGTAGCCAGTTAGATTTCAGCCTAGATTTAGGCGTTGCTGATCGTAGTCAGCTAGATTTTAGCCTAGATTTAGATGTACCTGACAATGGTATAATGTGTCAAACAATGGCACAGTGTGTCAGACAATGAATGATGTAGTAGTGCAAACAATGGTGTTGTGGATCAGACAATGGTATAGTGGGTCAGACAATGGTAAAATGGGACAGACTATGATAAAGTAGTACAGACAATGGTAAAGTAGCACAGACAATGGTAAAGTCGTACAGACAATGGTAAAGTAGGACAGACAATGGTAAAGTAGCACACACAATGGTAAAGTAGGACTGACAATGGTAAAGTAGCACAGACAATGGTAAAGTAGGACAGACAATGGTAAAGTAGGACAGACAATGATAAAGTAGGACAGACAATGGTAAAGTAGGACAGGCAATGGTAAAGTAGCACAGACAATGGTAAAGCAGGACAGACAATGGTAAAGCAGGACAGACAATGATAAAGTAGCACAGACAATGGTAAAAATAGCACAGACAATGGCGCAGAGGATCAGACAATGATGGAGTGGAACAGAAAACGACTCAAAAGGTCAGACAATGCTATAGTGGTTCGGATAATGCTAAAGTGGCTTACTCAATGACGTAGTGGGAAAGACAATGGCATAGCAGGTCAAACAGTGGACTAGTGGGCTGGACAGTGACGAGATGGGTCAAACACTGGAAACCCTGCGAAGTGATCTGAAGCGATCAAAGCTAAGTGAATTTTCGTTGTTTTATTCGTTTATGTCTCACCTGATGAAGACCTAAGAGGTCGAAACGCGTTGTGTTTCGTCTTGTGACTCGTTTGTCCACGTTCTCTGGGCGGTTCGCTAACATTTATTTAAGATTTGACTGGAAAGGTGAGTTAAACAAAGGTAAGGGGGGTCAGATGATAGTATAGTGGGTCAGATAAACGGTAAGGCGGGGGCAGACGATAGCAAGGTGAGTCAGACCACAGCGCAATGGAGGAGGCGGTAGTAAGGTGGGTCAGACCATAGTAGGATGGGTCAGGCAACGGCAAGGTGGGTTAGGCAATAGTATCGTGGATCAGCCGATGGTTTAGTGGGTCAGACAATAGAGTGGTAAGTCAAGCAGTGGTAAAGAGGCGTGTGCGTGCGTGCGTGCTTGCTTGCGTGCGTGCGTGCGTGCGTGCGTGCGTGTGTGTGTGCGTGCGTGCGCGTGCGTGCGTGCGTGCGTGCGTGCGTGCGTGCGTGCGTGCGTGCGTGCGTGCGTGCGTGTGTGTGTGTGTGTGTGTGTGTGTGTGTGTGTGTGTGTGTGTGACAATAGTATGGTGAAACTGACAATGCTAAGGTGGTTCAGACAGTTGTATAGTGGGCAAAGCAGTGAGTGGTACAGTGGGACTGTCAACAGTACATATAGTCGGAAAGACAATGGTATTGTGGATCAGATGATGGCATAGTGGCTCACAGAATAATAATAATAAAAAAAAGTAAACTGATGGTAAGGTAGGTCGGATAATGGTAATTTGGGTCATATCATGGTAGAGTGTGTCAGACAATGGTAGAGTGTGTCAGACAATGGTAGAGTGTGTCAGACAATGGAATAGTGAACAAACCAAAGGCAGATTATGGAGTGGGTCCGACAATGATATGGTTAGCCTGACAATGGTAAAGTTGGTCAGACAATGATATGGTTAGCCTGACAATGGTAAAGTGGGTCAGACAATGATATGGTTAGCCTGACAATGGTAAAGCGGGTCAGACAAAAATATGGTTAGCCTGACAATGGTAAAGTGGGTCAGACAATGATATGGTTAGCCTGACAATGGTAAAGTTGGTCAGACAATGATATGGTTAGCCTGACAATGGTAAAGTGGGTCAGACAATGATATGGTTAGCCTGACAATGGTAAAGTGGGTCAGACAATGATATGGTTAGCCTGACAATGGTAAAGTGGGTCAGACAATGATATGGTTAGCCTGACAATGGTAAAGTGGGTCAGACAATGATATGGTTAGCCTGACAATGGTAAAGTTGGTCAGACAATGATATGGTTAGCCTGACAATGGTAAAGTGGGTCAGACAATGGTATGGTTAGCCTGACAATGTAAGTTGGTCAACAATGTTGGTTAGCTACAATGGAAATGGCAGACAATATATGGTTAGCCTGACAATGGTAAAGTGGGTCAGACAATGATATGGTTAGCCTGACAATGGTAAAGTGGGTCAGACAATGATATGGTTAGCCTGACAATGGTAAAGTGGGTCAGACAATGATATGGTTAGCCTGACAATGGTAAAGTGGGTCAGACAATGATATGGTTAGCCTGACAATGGTAAAGTGGGTCAGACAATGATATGGTTAGCCTGACAATGGTAAAGTGGGTCAGACAATGATATGGTTAGCCTGACAATGGTAAAGTGGGTCAGACAATGATATGGTTAGCCTGACAATGGTAAAGTGGGTCAGACAATGATATGGTTAGCCTGACAATGGTAAAGTGGGTCAGACAATTGATATGTTGCTGACAATGGTAAGTGGTCAGACAATTGCATAGTAGTCAGACATACTGTGGTAACACGATGTGTTTGGCAGAAATGGTTAATTCAGTAGTCTCTGAACTGTTCAAAGAATTCCTCCACCCCCATCCCCGATGACCAGTCCCTTCCTGTTGTCACTCCCTCCCCATCCACTCCCCCCCCCCCCCAAAAAAAAAAGGGTGGGGGGAGGGGGGGGAGGACTTTCAGAAATGTCTCTTTCATTGTCCTACACTAACAGGTGGTAAGAGAGTTTGTGACGAACGGCTCGACCGTGAGAGGATTCCAAGAACTCAGTCACACACAGTCCCGAGCAACAGGGCAGAGGCGTTGTGTGTTCAACCCAGTCTGTGATGACGTTGACCGTTCAGGACTTTCTCGGTCTTCGTCTGGAACATGGTTCGCCCTTCCTCCTTCTCCCCCTCCCCCCCTCCCCAACCCCCCATCTATCGTGCCCCCGTACGACGATGGCCTTGGACAGGAAAGCAGTCATGAGGGGATGATAACATGCCCCTTACCCTGCAACCACTCACCACTGGATAACTGAGAGGAGAAGTTTTAAACCTGCAAGTCTATACCTATAGGTGTCTATCGTATCTATTTGTCTTACCTCCCTTGTATAGGAGAAACGGAGACTGTCTAAGTACAAAATCTTGAATTCTTTTTCTTCTTCTTCTTCTTCTTCTTTTTTAAAACACGCTTGAAAAATGGCTGCATGTTCACCTCTGTCATCCATCCACACGGACAGACTTTGCGAGAGCTTTGTAGAGGAATATTTTCAGCTGATAACAACGGCTTTTTTTCCCTTCGACAAAGTACAGCGGGTGTTTCTTTTCTTCTTCTTTGTTGTTGTTGTTGCTGGCTTAGGAAGGGCTGGCCGGCCTTGTCATTCGCAGCTTCCTGATTGAGCCGCTGTCCTCGTTCAGAATGGACCTGAGTGGTCTGTAGCTAATCCTGAGGTGTGTGACGTCAGGAACTCGTCCTTTGTGCGAACAGGAAGTCTGTTTATGTTGTTTTGTCAGTTCTGTTAACGTGTGGCTGATCTTTTTTTTTTTTTTTTCTTTTAAGCTGTTCGTTATCATCATGATTACGATCATCATCACCTTCTTCTTCTGCTTTTTCTTCTTCTGCTTCTGCTTCATCATCATCATCATCATCATCATCTTCTTCTTCTTCTTCTTCTTCTTCTTCTTCGACCTTGCAACTCTTCGTCCTGTTCTTCTGCGTGTTTTTGGTCTTCCTCATAATTTGTTTGGTTCTTTTCACCATCTTGTAAATAAAAAGTTGTTGTTATTGCAATCATCATCATCATCATCATCATCATATCATCATCATCATCATCACGACGACCACCACCACCACCACCATCAACATCACCACATTACCATCGCCATAATTTTTTTTCAGTCTTCTTTTTCTCAGTTATCATTGCAAACGTTTTCACCATCATCGCCATTATCGCCATTTTAATCTTGCCAGTCGCCATCGTCGTCATCATCATCATGATCATCATTTCCGCCATCCTCATCTTCATCATTATCATCGTCGTCGTTGTTGATATCAGGTTGTACTTCTACTTCTTCTTCATCTGTCCAGTCTTCTCTGTTATCGTCATGGCAACCATCGTCTTCATCATCACATCCCATTACCGTTATTCATCATTTTCATCGTCGCCTGGTGTCGGGTGGGGGGGGGGGGGGGGGGGGGGGGGGGGGTTGTTACTGATATCGTGAGGCACCGCCATAACCGACTTTCTTTTTCTTCTTCGGCAACTTTGGGCCGCTGACGTAAAGAAGAAAGAAAGAAAAAAAAATTGCCGACCGAATTTTTGTGTTGAGGCTCAGGCGAGCCAGACGCAGCAATCGGGTGATGCAGTGTAGTTGGGTGGTACTGTAAATCACTAACAAGACACGCCACAGCCCAGCAAATGAAGAACGGTTGCCAGGGCGACCATAATCTATCTCCCCACGTTTACATTTCGTCACCGTCTGACCTCAGCCTTCCCTTCTCTTACGGCCCCATCTCCTCCCCCCCCCCCCCTTTTTCCCCCCTCCCCCGATCTCTTCTCCTCCCTCCCCCCCTACACACTCTACCTCGTTTCCGTTCTCTTTTCCCCAATCTTCCTGTGTTTTAATTAAAAGGTGTGTGCCGTGAAAGTGGACGTGGGAAAACAGGGGAGGGAGGGAGATGGAAGCTAACGAGGGAAGGAGGATGAAGAAGGGAGGGGAGTGGGGGAGGGGGAGGGGGCAGTTGATTGGAGGGAAGGGAGGGGGAGGTGCCTCCTCCTCCCCCCCCCTCTCGTTTCCCCCTCTGTTCACGCTGTTTATCGTCTTCATTCCCATGTGAGAGGTGGCGGCTCGGTGAAAGAACAATTACGAGCAAAGAAGAGGAGAAATTCTCCCTCCCTCCCGCCTTCTTCTTCAGCTCACCCAATCCCCTCCATCCCTCTGCCCCCTCCCTCCCTCCCCGCTCTGTCACTCACCACTCATCCTCACCTCCCTCCCGACTCCTGTTCCCTTCTCTCCCCCCTCTTTACTCTCGCAACATCTTCGCCCCTCTCTTCTGTTAACTCTACCTAAGTTTATTCGACATTCACGTGTCATTTGGAGGAGGCTTGTCTCCTCCGAGAATGAGACGTTATGTAATTGAAGCTTCTTGAGTTCCATGTACTTTTCTTCACCTGTAAAAGCTCATGGCAGCATCGGATTTATCCCCGTCATATCGAAAACACCACATAGTCTAGTAGGAAGAAAAAAAGAAGTGGTACGTATATGTGAAAGGTGGAGAGAGAGAGAGAGAGAGAGAGAGAGAGAGAGAGAGAGAGAGAGAGAGCAGTTACAAAGTAATAAGGAGAGAGAGAGAGAGAGAGAGAGAGCAGTTGCAAAGGTAAATAAAGAAGAGAGAGAGAGAGACAGAGACGAGAAGAGAGAGAGACCAGAGAGAGACAGAGAAAGCAGTTAAAAAGAAATAATGAGAGAGAGAGAGAGAGAGAGAAGAGAGAGAGAGAGACACACACAGAGCAGTTGCAAAAGTAAATAAAGAGAGAAAGAGAGAAGAGAGAGAGAGAGAGAGAGAGAGAGAGAAGAGACACACACAGAGCAGTTGCAAAGTAAATAAAGAGGAGAGAGAGAGAGAGAGAGAGAGAGAGAGAGAGAGACACACAAGAGCAGTTGCAAAGAAATAAAGAGAGAGAGAGAGAGAGAGAGAGAGAGAGAGAGAGAGAGAGAAAAAGCAGTTCAAAAGTAAATAAGAGAGAGAGAGAGAGAGAGAGAGAGAGAGAGAGCAGAGGCAAAAAATAAGGAGAGAGAGAGAAGAGAGAGAGAGAGAGAGAGAGACAAAAGACAGTTCAAAAGTAAATAAAGAGAGAGAGAGAGAGAGAGAGAGAGAGAGAGAGAGAGAGAGAGAGAGACACAAGAGCAGTTGCAAAAGTAAATAAAGGAGAGAGAGAGAGAGAGAGAGAGAGAGAGAGAGAGAGAGAGCGCAATCAAACACATGGAACAATGAATTGGAAATCATATTAGCCCTGACAACACTGTTCAGATTTTTTTCTTTAAAATACGAGTGACACATTAAAAAAAAGACATTTGTACTCGAATGGATATCGATTAAAGGCAGTAGAGTCCCGGTTGAGTTTACTTAATTCCGTTTACACTGCGAATCACATACTCTCTTTATGTACAGAGATGGTGGGACGCTTTCTTACATTGTTTTAAACATAAAAAAAACATGCTTTCTTGCAAGTGAATTTCCATTCCTGTGACAAGATGTGTAAACGTACTTTTTCGAAAGAAGCAAGGAAAGAAGATCTAAGATGATCAGTTTTGTAGCAGGTATTTTAGAAAAGAAGATTGAAGATGAATCAGTTTTGCAGAAGGTATATGAAAAGTAAATGAGGTTTTACGGTTTTTTTCTCCGGGCGAATCCTTTGTGGTAACAGGGCAACCAGTAGAAATTCAAACAATGTGTGTAAACTAACTGACGACAGTGTAGGTCTACAAAATTGCTTTACGTCGATCAAATTACGCTGATGAATTTAACTTCTTGTTTTTAAATAATGTTTTTGATATGCTATCTTAATATGATTTGACTCGAACTTTATGACAATCATCTTCCTCTTACACCAGACCGCATGGAAATCTTGTCAGAGATGATCCACCTGATAATTTTTTAAAAGTTCTTGAAAGCGATATATATTTTTCATTTGACGTACGGTTTTATGGAAGAAGGAATTTTCAGCAATGTTTACGTGTTTTGAAATTTCTGTTTTAATTGTTTGTTCACTATTTAAAAAAAAAAAATCATCTCTGAAGAGAATTATCTTTGACAAGATAACACCCTGATATGGCCCCTGGTGGTCGGTAGGTGTACAAACAACATGAACTGAACTGAATGGATCGACTTCCTCGATCATAGCACCCCCCCCCCCCCCCCCCCCCCCCCCCGTTTAATGCCAAAAGGACACGTAATATTCTATCTGGATGTGAGCATCAGGTGGTTGTAGTTTTCGAAAGAGGCAAGCGTGACTGAGTTCAGACTGTTCCATTAACTTGTTATAGCTCAGACTGTTCCATTAACTTGTTATAGCTCGGACTGTTCCATTAACTTGTTATAGCTCAGACTGTTCCATTAACTTGTTATAGCTCAGACTGTTCCATTAACTTGTTATAGCTCAGACTGTTCCATTAATTTATAGCTCAACTGTTCATTAACTTGTTATCTTGTTAACTTGTAATCTTTTTTTGATAACCAGTGCATTCAGTATTGTATCAGTGTATACCTCCCATAATCTGTGAACAAACAGGGGCCACAAGTTTTTATTTCTATGGAAACTGACAGCAGTCTGAAAGCTAACCCTTGAGAGGCGCTGTGCGTAGCAGATGATGTGGAAGATGTGGAGTGATTTGCTGAGACATGTTTCATTTCTGTCTGATGAAAATGACGACAGGAGTGCTAGCGCGTTCTCATACGGACTATAAACCTTCGTAAAGGACGATGCTAAAAGAGGTGTGGAGGTGATAAACGTTAAAGAATGAGCAAGGGGAGTAATTTGTGTTCTCAGTTACATGCTCTTGTACGTAAACAACCAAACAAGCAAGCTTTCATAGTAACTTTTACTATGGGAAAAATACATTCCGTATTTGATATCTCTCTTTACTTCTTCCTTTTTTTTTATTTTATAAAGAAGACCTCGGTCAGTCACATCAAAAGCTTTCGTGGCGTATACCAAGCCAGTTCTGTAAGTTTATTGTCGTTTAGATTAGACGCCACTGGTGCGTTTAGTTACCCAGTGCTGTTTGGCAGCGATCCTTGAAGCTATTTATCAAGAGTGATTTTGAATGGAGACACTGAGCGAATTTAATGCATCAATGAATATTTATTCCTACGGCTTTCCTATGGAAGGATGCAAACAGAGATGCGTATTACCATAAACAGTCTGTGTGATCACAGATCAGCTAAAAAGATCATACTTAACACTTTTCAAAAAATTTCGGGAAATTGTTTCGATTGTACGTTCTTTGTAAAATAGTTTCAGCAATGATTAGAAGCTGACAGTGTGGGATGATCCCATCAATGTCATCAGGACCTGCAGTTTGCTTTATATCAATAAGGACATTGTATGTTTTGTGTACACAACCAGCGTTATATTTTGACTAGATTTTACATTCTAAGACTAACTAGGTCCAGAAGAGACCCAAATCGTTTTGCGAATATTTGTATATTTCTGTATTGGACATTCAGCAACGTTGCAGAAATATAGCGTCACCAGCAGCTAAGGGGTCAGCGGCTTGCAGTGCCAGTATTCTTACGAAATGCAACAGTTCATAACAATTTTCTTACGTACTTCAGCGTGCAATATTGTTTGAAATTCAATGTTCACTTCCATTAAGCACCAAAATCAAATGCAGTCTGTTTCCTTGTCCTCCTTGAGGATCTGGAAAAAAACAAAACAAAAACAAAACACTTTTGACAGGCATCGTTCGTCTTTGGTAAAAAAAAAATGACAAGGAAGATAATTGGTACAACAATGAAAGAATTCGTGCATGTTCCACACACCTGAAAATCTATACAGATGGATTGATTCCAGATAACAGAGAAGTGGGGCATCTTTCGTTATTTCGTCTTTTGAAATTGAAAGATCATATCTTCTTATTCTCAAACACTCTAGATGGGAACGCCAGCTCCCCTGACGAATGCTGCCGTGCGCTGTAGGTCCCCCAAGGGCACCGTAGAGCTTCCTCTCTACTGATGTTTGCTCCGTCCATACCTGTTGTCTCAGAGCTTCGTGCAACGGGCAATCCTGCAGTAGATGTGCTGTTGTCACACTGCCGGTCTGGCATGGGCACTGGTCTGACTGACCGATCCTGAACTTGGTAAAGAGGGATCGTTGAGGCGGTTGTGGCCTGTCCGCAGCTTGGAGGTGAGGGGAAATCAGCAGTTTCTTCTTAACCTGGTGAGCTTCAATTTCAATGACTGGGCGTTACTATACTACATCCGTATCTCAGTGTTCTCTGCTGATTCAAAATCGGCTTTATTCGCTCTCAGTATGTCTAATTCCAGAACAAGACAGGAGCTAATATTACTGCAGTTGATCGCCTGGTACGTTACTTGATTTTAAGGGGTACAGCAGTCTACTTCTGTCAGTTTCTTCTCATTGCAGAATCCATTTTAAAGAGTTCTGACATAAATGCGTAACGAGGAGCGGACAATATCAGTGCCTCACAAATATTCTATTTCCTCTTTATCTGCAGCCTAGAAAATGCCGGTCGGAAACAAATCAAGAGAGCAGGGGTACAAGAAACCAGTTGGTTCCCAATTGATCATTCGAATCAGATACCAAATATTGATGCCCTAACTGCTTTTTGATCACTACTGTTTACCGGAATCAATGTCCGTAATTTATTTGGCTCAAAGACTCAATCCAAATTGCTTCTAACACAAATTTTGGGGTAACACTGTCTTATTCACCGTTTGTATTTTAAAACAAAAATCACGAGCACTCACATTTTTTTTTTTTTTTTTTTGCTGTGAGAAGTGGAAATTGGTTTCGCCTGCGCCAGATTATTATTCCCCAGAATAGTTTGTCCACTTCCAGTGAAAGTTTCAATCTTTTGTAAGGTCCGGATAAAAGCCACGTTCGCAATACTGTTTCAAACATCAATATGTGTGTGTGTGTGTGTGTGTGTGTGTGTGTGTGGTGTGTGTGTGTGTGTGTGTGTGTGTGTGTGTGTGTGAAAATGGGAATATACGGGTGGAATATATATACAATCGCAACAAGAAAAATGCGGTTTCATTACTTTATAGTCCCATTTTGAAGCTAGGACATGATATTAAATTTCTTTCTCTCTGTCTCTGTCTTTATCTGTGTGTGTGTGTGTGTGTGTGTGTGTGTGTGTGTGTGTGTGTGTGTGTGTGTGTGTGTGTGTGTGTGTGTCCCCCCCTCTGTGTGTGTGTGTGTGTGTGTGTGTGTGTGTGTGTGTGTGTGTTGTGTGGGTGTGTCTTTTTTTCTCTTTTTTTTTTTTGGTTATGTTCTTGCTGTTTTTGTCATCAATATTGTAATGATTGTTTTTCATTCCATGTTATTGTTGTATTGAAATTTTGTCTCATATCACTCAATGTGGATAGATGTTAAACTGAAAAAGCGCAGGCGCAGCACACACACACACACACACACACACACACACACACACACACACACACACACACACACACACACGTGCGCGCGCGCGCACACACACACACACACACACACACACACACACGCACATATTTTTCTTTTTTCTTTTGGTTGTCCTTTTATTGGCTTTTTTTTTTTTTTTTTTTTACCAAGTTACTATGGTGACAGACAATGATGTCTGCGATTGTCTCCTGGATGGATTTCCCCTGGGTGTGACTGTTGGAGAGCTTAGCGGTTAAATTGCCTCAGCCTGACGTCACTATCTGGTTCTTTTTAGGTATGTGGTCAGCTCGGTGGTTAGAATACAGGGATGGAGGAGGGGGAGAGATGAGGAGGGAGGGGAGGGACAAAGATGGACTAAGAAAGGGAGGTAGGGGAGAGAGAGAGAGAGAGAGAGAGAGAGAGAGAGAGAGAGAGAGAGAGAGAGAGAGAAGCGGAAGCGGAAGTTTATTCAGTGTAGGCCATAGCCCATTCTGAAGGGGGTACAATATCTTGATAATACACTTTTCAATTAAACAATGAATAGTTAGTTAATTATATAACATAACATGACAGCTGAGCATTGATCTATCCTAATCGCATTATCCAATACCACTTTAACTGAGTAATACAGTGCGTCTTTTAAATGCTTTGTACAAATATATGCAAACATTCTTCAATGTTATTTCATTTCGATTTGCCATGAGCAGTATGACATTAAACAGACATGGGTTTCTGAGATATTTAGGGGGGATAAAATCATTTCGCAAATCTTGGAAAGCAGGACAACACAACAAAAAATGCTGTTCATCTTCCGTGGCATTCTTACACAGTGGGCACATCCTAGCACCTTCATCAGCATTAGTATACCGATACTTATGTGTACATATATCAGCTATTCCAAATCTCATCTTTGTCATATAATTCTTTAAGTGTCTGTCAACATCAAGCAAAAGATATGCTTCACAATTTCTAGACGACTTAAATGTTCTATAAAAAGCATACCTGTCACTGTTTTGAATGTGTTCCTCCCATTTTTGCCATCTATTATCGATCAGCCTCTGACGAAGTTCTTTTAAAAAGACTTTGATATTTTCAACACCTTGATTAATCCAAACAAATCCGAACCCATTTTGATACAAAAAAATCACGAATGTCAGATGCCCAACATTTCTTATTTCGTGATTCTAAACTAAGCAACATTTTGTACGCCTTATGTGGAAATCTTTCCTCATTCATACGTAAAATTTTCAACCAATATTTAATACATCGCAAACATGAGTTGATATACAAAGGATATCGGCCTGTATCCCCATATACAAGATCATTCGGCGTTCTAGGCTGCACCCCCAAGAATCTTTTTAAAGCAAATAGGTGAACTTTTTCTATTTCAATAACAGCTTTATCCATGCCCCATATCTCGGCTCCATATTGTGCGATTGGCTGAACTTGAGCATCAAAAAGTTTGAGTAATACAGGTAAAGAATTATTATTTAGCATATTCAGTTTTCTCAGTATACACAGTAATGCACGTTTTGCTCTGCTCGCAAGATCCTGACAGGCAGGTGAAAAACCAAGACGTGTGGTAAAACAGATGCCGAGATATTTGTAACAATTCACAACATCCATTGCCTCACCATTCAAAGACCATCTCTCCCTTGCTGCTAAGTATCCCCCTTTTCTAAAAACCACAATACTGCTCTTTTTCATATTTACCTTG
>CM065739.1:28796108-28809594 GCA_033310375.1 Conus canariensis
GTCGCCTCGTTACATCAATACATACAATGCAATACATACAAGCATGCAATAATCAATGCATCTGCAAGATATATCGCAATGCAATGTAATGCAATGCAATGCAATACATCAGAGCAGATAGAGTGCATCATGCAAGTTGACGTCAGATTGGGCGATAGTTCACACCGCCATTTTTGTTACCATACAATAAAATTCAACGAAATACGATACGATTAGAAAAATGCAAAGCAAAACAATACAGAGTATAAACATTTCAATTCCATACAACATAAACAGTAAATAAGTAGGGTAACTTTGCTCCCATAAGAAAACCTAACACAGAGTAACTTTTATTCAAGACTGGCACAGCCTTTTAAACTTGAATAAAGTCAAATACAAAGACGAACAATCTAATAGTGGGTGAAAAACAAGCGCAGGCCAACAAATCTCCTCTGATGTATTGTATTGTATTGTATTGCATTGCATTGCATTTGTTGGCCTGCGCTTGTTTTTCCCCCACTATTAGATTATTCGTCTTTGTATTTGACATTATTCAAGTTTAAAAGGCTGTGCCAGTCTTGAATGAAAGTTACTCTGTGTTAGGTTTTCTTATGGGAGCAAAAGTTACCCTACTTATTTACTGTTTATTGTTTACTGTTTCCTGCCTCATTTCAATTTCGTTACCATACAACATAGTGTATTATAATGAAATATTATACAATCCGAAATGATACGATATAATACGACATAACACGTACAATACAATGCGATGTAATACAATAGTATGTGATGCAATGTAACACATTTCAATACATATTACAATACATCGACTACAATACAGTGTGTTACAACTCTAATTTGACGCTGTACCGTAGCAATACAGTCGGATACAACATGATGCAATCGAACTGCTTATGATACGATACAATACAATACATTGTACTGTAATACAATGAATACAATACTTTACGATACAACAAATACCAAGCCACACTGCATGATGAATACAAAACGGTATGGTTCAATACAACATGACACAATGCAACACCGTACGTATGATGCCATGCAAATCTGTATGATATGACACTGCACAACAGAATACGATTGTGACGATTAGGGGGACAGGTGTGGTTCTCTTGGGGATGACTTCAGAGTACGTTCTCTATTAGAACTATAGAATAGTTTTGTATAAAAATTCACTTACCACCCTCTCTGTTACTAGTGGTGGAAGGAGCAACTTTAATTTTTACTCGGGACTGTTCACAATACTCAAGAATGGCTAAGAAGTAATTCAAATTAGACTTAAAGATCCTTGCGCTGCAAGTGACAGACAGAATTAGAGCTAAGTTCAAACATGAAATTATGTATGAATAAGAAACAGACAGACACAAGTTCAAGCGCAAATTCACACTCAAAACATTTACTTTTGTATACAAGATACATTGAAATATACAGAATTGTTACAAAGTTACACACACACACACACACACACACACACCACACACACACACACACACACACAAACGCACGCACGCACACATGCACGCATGCACGCGCGCGCGCGACAATGCGAAGTAAAGCTGTGTAGAATTGCTGTTGTGTCTTCCCCTCACACACAGACACGTAATCACATACCTGTGCACGCTCAAATACACACCATTACCACCACCATCCATCATCCCCTTCTCCCCTTCCCCCCATTCCAACATTCACTCAGTCGTGATAAAAAGAACATACTTTTACATTACACTCAGTGACACCTCCTTGATGAAACTGAAACTGAGACTGGCATCATCACCATGCTAACCAGTATCAACTTTTCTGCTTCTACTGCACGATGTTTCTCTTCCTTCCTACTGATTTACCGGTCTGAATCGTTGGTTTTTCTTTTCTCATCCAAATTTCTCTCTCTCTCTCTCTCTCTCTCTCTCTCTCTCTCTCTCTCTCTCTCTCTCTCTCTCTCTCTCTCTCTCTCCTCTCTTGTTCTTCTTCTTCTTCTTTTTCTCCTCCTCCTCCTCCTTCTCTCATGAACTCTCTCTCTCTCTATCTCTCTCTCTCTTGTTTCTTGTTCTTGTTTGTTACACCTCTGTCCCTTACAACAAGGGCATATGAGAAAGAAGGTTTGTTGTTGTTGTTGTTGTTGTTGGTTTGCTGTCTCAATTTCTTATCCACTTCAATAGCATCACCCTCATCACCCCTCCTTCCGACTCTTTGTCCACAACAGCACAGCAGCTTGTCCTGCCACAGCCAAGGCACCAGCAATCCACAGGGAGCAGCCAATGTCAATTTGCCACGAGGCAACCTTCCAGAGGAGACGCTGTACTGTTGCCAAATCACTTTGGTGCTATCGCGAGAAGTGAACGAAACTGGACGAGTCATTTACCTTGAAACAGACAGTGGTATTAGGAGAGAGAGAGAGAGAGAGAGAGAGAGAGAGAGAGAGAGAGAGAGAGAGGAGAGAGAGAGAGAGAGAGGGAGGGAGAGAGAGAGGGAGGGATGGAGAGAGGGGGGAGAGAGAGAGGGGGAGAGAAAGAGGGAGGGGGAGAGAGAGAAAGAGAGAGAGAGGGGAGAGAGAGGGGAGAGGAGAGAGGAGAGAGAGAGAGAGAGAGAGAGAGAGAGAGAGAGAGAGAGAGAGAGAGAGAGAGAGATGGTTGTAATGTTGAAAAGTCATCAGACTCTTAACATTTCCGTCAAATACAAATATCATACCATCAAAATACACAATACGTGGACTTTACAAACAACACAAATTCTAATTCTATGTTCTGAGAATTATACACACGCAAACATATTATGGCTGAACTCCAGAGAATCAAACTCAACGACGCTTTTCCTACTATCACAACCCCCCCCCCCCCCCCCTCTTCCCCGATCTCCTGTCATCAGAATCACCACCAATGCACATTACCAATTCCCCCCTCATCCTCACTAACCCCCCCCCCCCCACCTCCTCCCCATTTGGATTTCGGCCAAGGCCATAACTTACATTGTACAAATTTTCAAACAAACTTGACAGAATTAATTCAGTTCATTATTTTTATTTATTTATTGATTTACTTATTTTTTCATTCATTTATTTATTTACTTATAATAAAATAAACTAAGAGAGAGAGAGAGAGAGAGAGAGAGAGAGAGAGAGAGAGAGAGGTGTCAACAATGAGTTTTCTATTTCAGTGTCTTTTGGTTTCAAAACATCACAATGTAAGATACAGCCAAGATAAAAACTTGTCTTAATTAAAAGGCGAAAGGTCAAAGAAAAAAAATTGAAGTATGTTCAGCCATAACTTTTGTAGTTTTTTTACTAATCCCCACGCACCAGAAATAGTACCATCACTTGATTGCTCCACAGGTTCTCTGGCATACCCACTCTCCTCGGGGCAACGGTCAAACGGGAAGAACCGTCTTCTTGCTTGATTGTTGTCACTCTTGGAAATGAAGATTCCAAATCAATACAACTCTCACTCCTCCTTCTCCGCCCCCACCCCCACCCCCTCCTCTCCCCCTCCCCCCTCCCCCCTCCCCCCCCCCCCCCTGCGCGCTTTCCCCTCTCTTTCCATCTTCCCTACCGTGTCTATGGGCTTGCGCGTAGGTGCTTAAATGTTGTGTGTGTGTGTGTGTGTGTGTGTGTGTGTGTGTGTGTGTGTGTGTGTGTGTTGCGCGCTCTCTCTCTCTCTCTTCTTTACACACAGACACGGACACAGACACACAGACAGACAGACAAACACAGACAGACAAACACACACGCACACACACACACACACACACACACACCACACACACACACACACACACACGTTAGCACGCGGTTGCACACTCTCTGTCTGTCTGTCTGTCTGTTCTGTCTCTCTCTCTCTCTCATCAGTACATAAGCTGGTACACACACCCATACAGTGATGAACATTGAGCCCAGCAGAGGGACGTCGGCCCACGGAATGAAACTCTGAAGCGACTTGCTCGTTATCGACTTGTGCAGAGCGGTCTGACTGGCTACTAATCAGACAGAAGCTTACAAGATTCGGCCAATCACGTATCCCGACATATATCTAAAGTACATATCTATATATAAAACAGATGAAAAACAAAGTGTACACAACCCGTCGCTCATTCAGCTACTTTTCTCTTTTTAACCCATGTAAGCTAATTTTGGAAAATACAATTCATAGTGTATTGAATGGTTGGCGGTCGGACAAGATTTTTTTTCTTTTCTTTTTACCCATGATTTCCCCTACAAGCACTATTAAAAAAAAGGGGACTGGCCTGTGGTGATTGGTGCATGTAACTATCGGTATTTTCACTCTCCATTGTATGTAGCCTAGAAAACGACTTGGCTGTAAAGTAGGTGACCCCGATCCAACGAGTGACCTACTTTACTGGCTGTCTTATCTAGGCCGTCAGTCTGGGGAGCAGGAACATGACAACTTGTCAGAGGAAAGAAGGATGTGAGCAAAAAGGAATACTTAAAGAGAGGTGGGGAGGAAAGGAGGGAGGGAGGGGGGTTGGGAGTGGAAGAAGAAGAAGACGATGAAGAAAAAGAGAAGAAGAAGAAGAAGAAGAAGAGCAACAACAACAACAAAAACAAGAACAAGAAACAAGAGAGAGAGAGAGAGAGAGAGAGAGAGAGAGAGAGAGAGAGAGAGAGAGAGAGAGAGAGAAATTTGGATGAGAAAAGAAAACCCAACGATTCAGACCGGTAAATCTAGTAGCAAGGAAGAGAAACATCGTGCAGTAGAAGCAGAAAAGTTGATACTGGTTAGTATGGTGATGATAACAGTCTCAGTTTCAGTTTCATCAAGGAGGTGTCACCGAGTGCAGACTGATCCATCCATATACGCTACACCACATCTGTAAGTTCCGAGACCACACTACGCAGGCTTTACAGCCTACAGATAAATGAATTCATGAATAAGATCAGAAATTTAAGACTAAGGCCTCATGGATACGACGTGGCAGATGTCTGACCTATGCATCAGCCCAACGTGTCGTGTCGTTCAGACCTTGGGTACCTTCCTAACATTGTATGCGCTACTATTATAATTGCATGTGTGTGTTTGAGTTCATGTGCATACATTGTATGTATGTGTATGCCAGTGTATGAAGTGTGTGTATGCGCGTGTGTGTGTGTGCGTGCGTGCGTGCGTGCGTGCGGTGGTGCGTGTGCGTGTGTGTGTGTGTGTGTGTGTGTGTGTGTGTGTGTGTGTGTGTGTGTGTGTGTGTGTGTGATTATTTGTGGGTAACGAAAGTTCAGAAGATGACGTAGTTATTATTGATCAGATAGCAACAACAACAACAACAACAACAACGAAGACGACGACGACGACGAAAACGACAATGATAATGATAATGACGATGGTGATTATGATGACTATGGTAAGAATGAAAGTAACAGTGACCAATATAATAATAACTGGCTTGAAAATGCTAATGAAAATAATAATGATTAAATTCATCATCATCATCATCATCATCATCATCATCATCAATCATCGTCATCATCACCATCACCAACATCATCATCCTCATCATTATTATTATTTATCATCATCATCATCATCATCATCGTCATCATCATCATCACCATCACCATCATCGTCATCATCATCACCATCATCATTGCCATAAAAAGAAGTTAAAAAAAAAAACAAAAAAAAAACATATTCCGTAAAAAAACATTGGGAAAATAATCCATGGACAAACAGACACACCACAACTCTTTACTCTCCCCCTCCCTCACCTTCCCCTCCACCACAGCACGTGAAACACATGACACGCGCAACCATGCATACCACCGCCCCTGGCAAAATGAGCACCCGTGCCTCTGGATTGCCGTACAAGACAACCACCTCGTTCTCTTCCTCCATCCCCATCTGCATACCTACAGGCATCAACATCCCACGGTTACCAAGCTCAGGTCCCTATGAATCTGTGATGTATGTTAGTATTTGTTCCTTTCGTGGCACACCACCAGTGCATCACCCAATAAATAAAAACAGATAAACAGATAAACCAATAGAAGAAAAGACCACGTATATTTTCTTCTTCTTCTTTCTTCTGGGTACGCAGGCTGATACTCCTGCCGGACACTCCCTGTATAGACAGGCAAGGATTAATCCCATCTACCCAACAAAGGGAGTGGAGTTTTGTGTGTATGACCGGTTTTTTTTTATCCCGCCATTAAGGTAGCCACACTCCAGCTTCGTGGAAGGTGCATGCTATGTATAACGTGTGATCCATACCAACGACCAAAGTGGCCTTCTCTTCCGAAAGTTGGTGATGGGATTTTACGTGTGTGCAAGATATGCGCACGTTCACACAAGGAACCTCGGTTTATGGTCTCATTCGGAGGACTGTATGGGAAATGGAGTCAGAACCAATGATAACTCCGAGGGGAAAATCCCCCTGTACCGAAACGGCCCGGCGGAGATTCGAACCTGCAACCCCAGAAAGAAAGGTCTGAAGGAAAATGTTAAAAGATGAAGACACATGACGAAAAATGCTCGGGAAGGCAAGGAGGGGGGGGGGGGGGGGGGGGGGGGGGGGGGGGGGAGGGTAGAGGGGGGGTGGCGAGGGGGTAACAGGTGGTGTGAAAATGAAAGAACAGCTTCATGTTATCCTAGCCACGCTCACCCCCCAAGGGCCAGTTGAGGACTGAGACAAACAAACAGAATGACGATAACAGACAAGGGTGTGGAAAAGGGAAGAGAACGGAGGGGAGGTGGGGGTGTGGGGGGTCTGCGGGGAGGGGGGGGGGCGTCTGCGGGGAGGGGGGTGGGGAGAGGGAGGATTGGGGGGAGAAGGGAGAATGTCGGGGGGCATGGGGAGCGGACCGGTTAGACAAAGAGACGATGGAAGAAAAACAAACCAAACCAAACCAGACTGACCAAGCAACCCAGCAACAACAACAAAAAAGAGAAGGCAGAGAGACAGACAGGTAAAAACAGAGAGAGAGAGAGAGAGAGAGAGAGAGAGAGAGAGAGAGAGAGAGAGAGAGAGATTGATTCAACGTGCAAGTCAAATCTATGTGCATTAACCATGTATTGAAAATATCCGAAACAAACATTTCAGGATGTAACTGCTAAATTAAGAACAGGTGCTTTTCGCGATGAGATATATGTTTTCAATACACACAAAAGATTATACATTCCGTGCATTGGGTAGTGTCTGTAAAACTGAACTAGAAAATGACGATAATTTTGTTTGCAACTGTACATGCTACAGAGAATCACGACTTGTAACTATCTTGGTGTAAACCAAATCAATGATGACGTATTTGTTTACTTAATTTGATGTACAGACGTCATGCCACGGCAAGGCCTCGCTTATTCTGTGTATTATGTTAACAAAAAAGTAGTATCGACCGAATTAGTACAATTCAACCCTTTAAAAAAAAAATTATAGAATTTTCCAAAGCTTGCAAGGGAGGTAATCTGTGTTAGAGCTCGCGTTCAGCGAGATTGACCCCGCCGTTTTCAGGGGGACAGAAGTCGCTGTTGGTGGGCACGCCCAAACCAGTTTCGCCCCACAGTCAGCTCCTTAGTTCAACCAGAGAGAGAGAAAGAGAATACCAAAATAGGTATAAAGCGATGCACCTGAAAAGTAAACATTCGATATCTCACTGGTTATCCGGACGTGTGCTTCAAACCAAACATTTAAATCTTTAGATCTATTTGCTTGACTCGTAAATTGAGAAAATGTAACTCTGTTGGTAATGGAAAGACAAGCGTTATCTTCCCCTGTTGTTGTTTTTTTTTTTTTTTTTCTGGAGCAAGTTTATTGTTACAGTGTTGTTCGTAGGCAAAATGCAGTGCGAGTGGGGGTAGAAAGAAAAGGCGTTGGAGGGGGAGGGGGAGCAAAAGAGAGGATGGCGAGGGGATAAAGTGTGAAGGAGGTAGCGGATAGAAGGATAAGGGAACGGGGGAGTGTGGGAGAGAAGGGGCAATGAATTTGTGTGCGGTAGATAGTAGCAAAGATAGGGAGATGGTGGAAGGGAAGGGGAGGGGAAAGGAGTGGGGGGGGGGATGTAGGGTGAGGGGGTGACTGAAAAAGAAGCTGGATTATTTACATTAAGGTTGGCTGTAATTGTGCACCGTCTGCCTTTCAGAGAGAGAGAGAGAGAGAGGGGGGGGGTTGGGGGGGTTGGGTATGAGGGTGGAGAGAGGAGGAGAGAGAGAGAGAGAGAGAGAGGAGAGAGAGAGAGAGAGAGAGAGAGAGAGAGGTGCATTGACGTTTTCTTGCTTTCATCTAAGCAACCCTTTGAATTCAGGTGGTACACATGCCAGTTTGGAAATTGCTGTCTTGAAGAACAACCATTCATAATGATAACAACACTACAATCTAATGTACAAGACGGACAAATCCCTCATGGAAAGCAGACCAGTATTGTCAGCCTTATAAGAGTCAGAATTCATAGTGCTGGATTTGAACTAACTCCCATGTGAACCGTCTGATCCAGATGAACTACTTCACTCCCTTTCTGTGTTAGCCTTCTTCTCCTGCCCCATTAACCCCTGTCCCATTAACCCCTTCTATTCAAATCCCACCCTCTTTTCCTTTCCCTTACCCGTATACTTTCTCACTCTTCAGAACCCTAAATAACCGACAGATCACACTCTTGTACACGCACCTGTTGAGGAATCCTAACCTCTCTGGCTCAGTTTTGTTGTTTCCAAACTGGAAAGGAATCAATCGAGTATAGTTTCCTAAATGACCTCTGAACTGCCATCGCATCTAACTTGAAACCTAAGTATTGGTTCGTAATTCGATGCTGTTTTATTTTGTTTTCATGTCTCCCTCTATCTCGTCTGAAATCCGTCGTCGCCGCCTTTACGATAAACCATTATGTTCGTTTAATTTTTTTTTATGAGGATATTCTATCGGTCTTTCGTTTGTTTAAGTTCAATCAATAATTATATTCTATCGGCCTTTCGGTTTCGTTTGTTTTGTTTGGTCTGATTTGACTGCCAGTGTATTTTCAATCAAAATTTACACGCGCTTCCCTACACGCTGAAAATATGTATGGTTTATAAATAGTAATCCACCGGCACTTTTATCTTGTTTAGACAGTCTCTTGGATGCTATAGAATATTTTCAGTCATTGTAAAAAAAAAAATCATAGCAGTCATATACAATAGTTTCAATTATTTGTAAAAATTCCATCGCAGTCCAAATCATCCCACAAAGGTTTCTCCCATACAGGTGAAATACAAACATCCTGATACTAAATGAAAGAAACAGTTTGTTTATTGTATAGACTATTGGCGTTGAGAGTCAGAATTTCTAATGACAAGATCACCTATACTTTTTTTTTTCCAGACAAATCTGTTTAACCGCAGTTTAGTTTTGTTTCAGGTGTTACACTGTCTTTGGTGGGTGACGTGAGAGGGAAAAGACAAAGACACGGTGAGGGGGAAAAAGACAGAGATACGTTGAGGGGAGAATATGGACAAAAATATGGTGAGGGGAAAAAACCCAAAGATCCAATGAGGGGTAAAAAAAAAAGACAAAGACACGGTGAGGGGGAAAAGACAAAGATACGTTTTGGGGAGAAAATGGACGACAATATGGTGAGGGGAAAAAACCCCAAAGATACAATGAGGGGAAAAACAGACAAAGATCCAATGAGGGGTAAAAAAGACACGGTGAGGGGGAAAAGACAAAGATACGTTTTGGGGAGAAAATGGACGACAATATGGTGAGGGGAAAAAACCCAAAGATACAATGAGGGGAAAAACAGACAAAGATCCAATGAGGGGTAAAAAAGACAAAGAAACTGTGAGAGAAAAAAAGACACAGATCCAGTGAGGGAAAAAATAACGTACAAAGATACTGTGAGGGGAGAAAAAGGACAAAAATACGGGGAGGGAAAAAAGACAACATACAGGGAGGGGAAAAACAGACAAAGATACTGTGAGGAAAAATAAAAGACAAG
Organism: Conus canariensis; assembly: GCA_033310375.1. Classification (NCBI taxonomy): domain Eukaryota; kingdom Metazoa; phylum Mollusca; class Gastropoda; order Neogastropoda; family Conidae; genus Conus; species Conus canariensis. The sequence goes on from CM065739.1 coordinate 28,806,013, forward strand.
GCTACAGTGAGAGAAAAAAAAAAGACAGATCCAGTGAGGGAAAAGACAAAGATACGATGAAGGGAGAAAAAGGACAAAGATACGGTGAGGAAAAAAAAAGACAAAGACACAGTGAAGGGGGAAAAAGGCAAAGACCCTGGACATCAGACTGTCGTTACCCACTGCGTTCATGTCCAGTGACTGGTGGCCTTGAAATGTTGATTGGAAGTGGGGTCAGTGAGTGACGAAGGCTGTGCCCGTCGGATGCACTGTCACTCGTGACCTCTATGTTAACACGTGTTTGCTGAGGTGTTGCTGGCGTCATCGTAGTCCACATCTGGATCCACCACTTCCGCGTAGGTTCATTGACTTGATTCTTCCTGGTTTCATGATTAAATGTCCATTTCTGAAGAAGGCCACTTTTCCTTTGCTTTGGCAAAATTTCTGAAGAAGGCCGCTTTTCCTTTGCTTTGGCAAAATTTCTGAACAAGAGTACCTTTCCCTTGCTTTTGCAAAATTTCTGAAGAAGGCCACTTTTTTTACAGTTAACTGCAAGAAGCTTTGTTGGTAGTGGCTATCGTTTCATCCATCCACTTGTTGACTCTGACGATCATAGATCGGGATTCACCGTTTCTGCAGTCGCCTACACGATGGGCCTGAGCCTTGTCGTTTGCCGTCCACCCTTGGGCCCTTCAAAGGTTTGCCGTCCCTCCTTGGGCCCTTCAAAGGTTTGCCGTCCATCCTTGGGCCCTTCAAAGGTTTGCCGTCCATCCTTGGGCCCTTCAAAGCTGTTTCAGGACATCCGTCCCGCTCTGGCACAGGAAACGTAGGTCTATTTCCACTGCCGCTGGAACCGCGATCAAACGGAGGTTCTCATCTGGAAAATTAGTCCAGTCTGCTCAGCTCGTTCCGCGATTCTGTCGATTGCTCCGACCTGTCGTTCACTGTTTTCATGAGTCTCTGTACTGGTTTGCCGTCGTCGTTTACAGCAAGCAGCTCGCTGACATCAGCAGCTGTGCTAGGTCCTTCGAATGAGACTATAAACCGAGGTTCCGTGTGTGAACGCACGCATAAAATCTTGCACACACGTAAAATCCCATCCCCAACTTTCGGAGGAGAAGGCCAATTTGGCCGTTGGTATGGATGACACGTTGCACATAGCTTGCACCCTGCGTGAGAAATGGAAAGAATGAAGGAAGTAAGGAAATTGAGTGGACGATATTGAACGATACTGACTGGATGACACGGGAAACGACTGAATGAAGCGCCAGCTGGCAGCTCTTCAGTCGGCACTACCCAGGTAGGCAGCCCATTGTGCAAACGAGTGTGGATTGTAAAGCGCTTAGAGCTTGGTCTCTAGCCGAGAATAGGCGCTATATAAGTATTCATAATAATAATAATAATACTAATAATAACAACAGTAACAATAATAATAATAATGATGATAATAATAATAATAATAACAATAATAATAATAATATTGATAATATAAGGCGAAGTACTGGAAGCTGTCATTTTCTACTTTGCTTCGTCTTTTGTCAGTCAACTCGCACTTTGGTCTGACAAGTCTTGACATCTCTTTTGAAAGCACTTGGGTCTTGACTCACGAGTTCCATGATTGTTTTCTATTGGCTGTAACTTGTTATCTGGTCGCAGAATGTCGCGAAGTGGCCGCTATGCGGTATCTGCTGGCAAACAAGAATCACCGGAAGTCTGAAGGGGGTCACGGACGGAACTGTTACCGGTATCGGACATCTGCTCACAATCCTGTTTGTCGTATAGGTCAGTCCATTGCATTCAAAACGTATGAATCATGTAGCTACAAACACAAAGACCAGCGTCTCTGATTTTATTCCCACAGTGATGATTCGTATCATTTGTATTACAGTGCTGACTTGCCAGGCCGCGAAACATAGAATGGTACAAAGGAAACGTCAACAGGAAATTCGAAAATGCTCACGTGCACACGGATGGGCACTTTGATTGATTCTGTTTGTTTTCACATCCCAACAACGAGAGCAAAGTTGTGTATCTGACTGTCCACAAACTCCCACTGCAAGATGCGTCATTAGTACCAACGAACGGAAAACATACATAATTGTCATCAGCAGAGGAAAACAGTTTTTGTCGATGCGATGAAACCAAGATTACTCAAAGAGAGAGAAGACAGACAGACAGACAGACAGACCAACAGAGACACAGAGACAGGAACAGGGACAAAGCTGGAACCTAATGACGCCTTATTCAGGATAGGCTACAGTCTGTCCTGAAGCGGAGTTATATCAAAAACATGGCATGACAAGTAACAACAACAACAACAACAAAATAGTACGCAAATATAATTTATGAAGTACAAATCACTGGCCCAAATAGTGGCAACGCACTGGAACAGCTTAAAATCTATACAATATCGGCGTATTAATACGTTTATTAACAAAACATAACAGTCCGCTTCCTAAAGGCTGTATACAAATGTATAAACAAATTCTTCACAATTGTTTGATTTTTATTCGCCGTTATTTAGTTCACACAAAACTGATATAGATTTGCATAGAATTTAAGGCGAATATACTCCTTCCACGGGTCACTGACAGTAGAGTAGAAAAACAGAAAATGTATTTCGTCATCGTTTGCTTTTTCACTTAAGGGAAATATCAAGCTGCTGTCGGAAACTATATTACACTGTTGACGATGCGTTGCAATGTCCAAGGCACCAAATCCGAACATGAAGTAGTTTTATCATGTCTGTCAAAGCTAAGTGAAAGATACATTTTGCAATTTTTGACAGATTTAAACGCTCTGTAGCATTACAACCGATAATTTTCTTAAATACGTTCATGTCAATATTGCCGTCTGTTATCAAAGTACGAAAATGATGAAATACTTGCAAAACATATCTAACATTTTGCACACCCTGGTTAAGCCATTCAAGACCAAAGTCGTACAGAAATAGTGTCTTATAAACATCTGACGACCATACGGGTTTACCACACGAATCTAACCTAAAAACATTTTGTAAGGTTTAACAGGCAATCTGTTATCATTCATTCTTGATATCTTTCGCCAGTATTTGTTTCACGTCATACATGAATCTGTGTAAGTAGTATAACTTCCACAGTCTCCATAAGCTAAATCACCGGCAATTCCTATGATGGATTCCTGAAATTTTCTCTTAAGCACACAAATGGACCTTTCCATGTGAACAGCAGCAATATCCAGTCTCCACACTTCAGCACCATAGAAGGCGATGGATTGCAGCAGAATAAAATACCAATACTTCAAGCGACTCATTATTGAGTATGTACAACCGTTACGAACTGAATAGCTGAACATTTCTCGCCATGCTTGCAATATATCTTTACAAGCAACCGCAAAACGAGGTCGTGTGGAAAGATAAATACCAAGATATCAATAGCAGTTAACAACAGCCATTTCCTCCCCGTTAATAGACTAGCCCTGTCTTATTGCAAGGTACTCTCCTTTTCCATACGCCACTATAGTGCTCGTTTCCATAGTTACCTCAAGCTGGACTCCGGTTACTGCGCTGTGTAAATTGGTCAACTGAGTCTGAAGGCCAACTGGGGTTTCAGACAGCAAAGCTTT
>CM065739.1:28809694-28812194 GCA_033310375.1 Conus canariensis
CAGAGGAAAACAGTTTTTGTCGATGCGATGAAACCAAGATTACTCAAAGAGAGAGAAGACAGACAGACAGACAGACAGACCAACAGAGACACAGAGACAGGAACAGGGACAAAGCTGGAACCTAATGACGCCTTATTCAGGATAGGCTACAGTCTCTCCTGAAGCGGAGTTATATCAAAAACATGGCATGACAAGTAAAACAACAACAACAACAACAAATAGTACGCAAATATAATTTATGAAGTACAAATCACTGGCCCAAATAGTGGCAACGCACTGGAACAGCTTAAAATCTATACAATATCGGCGTATTAATACGTTTATTAACAAAACATAACAGTCCGCTTCCTAAAGGCTGTATACAAATGTATAAACAAATTCTTCACAATTGTTTGATTTTTATTCGCCGTTATTTAGTTCACACAAAACTGATATAGATTTGCATAGAATTTAAGGCGAATATACTCCTTCCACGGGTCACTGACAGTAGAGTAGAAAAACAGAAAATGTATTTCGTCATCGTTTGCTTTTTCACTTAAGGGAAATATCAAGCTGCTGTCGGAAACTATATTACACTGTTGACGATGCGTTGCAATGTCCAAGGCACCAAATCCGAACATGAAGTAGTTTTATCATGTCTGTCAAAGCTAAGTGAAAGATACATTTTGCAATTTTTGACAGATTTAAACGCTCTGTAGCATTACAACCGATAATTTTCTTAAATACGTTCATGTCAATATTGCCGTCTGTTATCAAAGTACGAAAATGATGAAATACTTGCAAAACATATCTAACATTTTGCACACCCTGGTTAAGCCATTCAAGACCAAAGTCGTACAGAAATAGTGTCTTATAAACATCTGACGACCATACGGGTTTACCACACGAATCTAACCTAAAAACATTTTGTAAGGTTTAACAGGCAATCTGTTATCATTCATTCTTGATATCTTTCGCCAGTATTTGTTTCACGTCATACATGAATCTGTGTAAGTAGTATAACTTCCACAGTCTCCATAAGCTAAATCACCGGCAATTCCTATGATGGATTCCTGAAATTTTCTCTTAAGCACACAAATGGACCTTTCCATGTGAACAGCAGCAATATCCAGTCTCCACACTTCAGCACCATAGAAGGCGATGGATTGCAGCAGAATAAAATACCAATACTTCAAGCGACTCATTATTGAGTATGTACAACCGTTACGAACTGAATAGCTGAACATTTCTCGCCATGCTTGCAATATATCTTTACAAGCAACCGCAAAACGAGGTCGTGTGGAAAGATAAATACCAAGATATCAATAGCAGTTAACAACAGCCATTTCCTCCCCGTTAATAGACTAGCCCTGTCTTATTGCAAGGTACTCTCCTTTTCCATACGCCACTATAGTGCTCGTTTCCATAGTTACCTCAAGCTGGACTCCGGTTACTGCGCTGTGTAAATTGGTCAACTGAGTCTGAAGGCCAACTGGGGTTTCAGACAGCAAAGCTTTACTGTCTGCCAATAACAAAATTGATAGTGCAACTGTGGCAGGACTCAGTGCTGCACCATGTCTTCCCTTCTTTTTTATTTCTTGTGCTAATTCACTGATTAACAATAAAAACAAAACAGGTCTGCATGCATCTCCTTGCTCACATCTTTTGTACAAACAATGTTGTCTGCAAGATCTCTACCACATCTAACCCTTGATTTTACAGAATTATATACACTCAAAATACGTCGATGTATCTTACCCTTTCTTTTATTCTTTTGGACTATTGACCAAAGCATTGTTCTAGATCATGAATCAAATATCTTTTCGAATTCAATGAAGGCTGTGTATAATATCCGATTCCATGGGAACTGATTCTGTATAATAGCCAGAACTGTAAACGTGTATGTCTTACCTAAAACCTGCTTCCAATCATCTTTAACATTGTAATGCTCAAACCACTGACGTAATCTACTCTTAAGTATGGAACTGTAGAATTCTGCTTATACCACAAAATGGCATGCCCGTATATTTGCCTAATTCATTAACTTCCTTTCCTGAAATAATGACAACATAATCGACTCTATCCAGTTATCAGAAAATGTTCATTTGTCAAAAAACTGCGTTGGAAAATATGACGGAGAAGACAATCACGGCATTTCCAGTATATTAAAAACAATTCTCCAAAGGTACGATCAGGGCCAACAGCTTTGCGTTTTCTTGAGTTTTTTTTTATTTTTTTTATAGCAGATATTATATCTGTTCTTGAGATTTGACGGTCGAGATAACCTGCATGTTATCAGTATCAAGAAAGGTTCCTTCTTCCTCCTCCGTATGTACCTCGAGAAGTGCTTTGAAGTGTTGATACCAAATCTCTGAAAGAAATCTTGTAACGCCTATTACTTTTTCTTGCTGGCATATTGCTCATATGCTTCCCAAAATGTGCATTATAATGTAGAATTACACTCGTTCTCTTTCCTCTTTAAAACATTCTTATGCTCCTATCAAGTTTTATAACCATGTAC
>CM065739.1:28819694-28822194 GCA_033310375.1 Conus canariensis
TGTGAGTCTGTTGGTAGAGCTCCGGAGTCGTAATCTGGGTGATTCTGGGGTTGCCGGTTCGAATTACCGCCGGGTCGTTTCAATACAGGGGGATTTTTCCTTCGGAGTTAACATTGTCTCTGACTCCATTTCTCGAAAAGTCCATCAAATGAAGACTATAAATCAATTTTCCGTGTATGAAGGCACGCATAACATCTTGCGCACATTTAAAATCCCTTCACCAACTTTCGAAGAGGAGATTATTTGGACCGTTGGTATGGACGACACGTTATAAAATAGCATGCACCCTGCCAGAAAAACTGGAAGAACGAAGGAAGAAAAGTGAGTTACGGATTGAGCGTTGACTGAAGGACGCGGGAAATGACTTACTGTAGCAACAGCAGGCAGCTCTTCCGTCGGCTCCACCTAGGCAGGCAGCCCGCGGTGTAAACGAGAGCGTGAACTGTAAAGCGCTCAGAGCTCGGTCTCTAACGTAGTATATGCGCTGTTCAAGGACTCATGATGATGATGATGATGATGATGATGATGATGATACGTTTATCCTGTTCTATATCTTTTATCCACTCATCGATCAGTGAGCGGGGGATGACTTCGAAGCTGGCTAACGATAGGGGTTCTGTAAGGGGTTTCCTACAATAGTCACGCCAGAAGTGTATAGCTGCGGGAACGAAGATCGATTAAAAGTCGCCCCAATGTGCAGCGCCCCCCCCCCCCAAAGAAAGACCGTCCACCACCACCCCCCTCACCCATCGTCCCTCCCTCTCATGACCAGCCATCCCTAAGCTGAGAGCAGCTGGAGACCATCCGTGTCCCGTGAAGAGGGCTAGATTTACGAGGCCGTAACTTTGGAACCACTGAACCAGTTGCTGTTATTTATTCATCGTGTGAAATATGACACACCAAACCATTATTCTACGAACCATCCAAATAAATGAGAGGAAACCTTACAGAAAAATACGCACGCGGACAAAAATTCAGCCATATCATACTCGTGGGGCCACGAGACAAGAAGGAAAAGATACAGCCAAAGGTGCGGGTGGCACCCAGAGATGTACTGTCATCAACTGCCGAACAAACAAGCTGGGGGCAATCCGGCAGGTTTGTTCCACAATTGATGACACAAACGGCGTTCTCACGAGGAGCCATGAGGCTGCTGTGACGATGAAAGCGTTTTACAGATGTACGTTTTTTTCACGCACGTTTTAAGGATGTACATTTTCTCACGCTGCGTCCTTTTCTACAGCCTTGCAGTAGAGTCACTGCCGTGCCTCTCACGCTGACCACTCCTACACAGCCACAGCAAGCTCGTTCAGTCGCAGCCCCAACATCGGCAGTCCACAGAGAGCAACCAACAGTAGGTCTTCATCGGCTCAGCCGCCAATGGAGGCACTGCATTTCTGCCGAGTCGCTTTGGCAGTATCCAGCGGTGGATGTGCTGGATCCAACGTAGGCAGAACACCACACACTGAGCTTTCCTTGCTGAAGACAATAATCGCCGAGCCGCTTAGACGGCGCTCAGTGAGCGTCCGTTTGTGGAAGGCGCTGCCATTTCCAGCAACAGTCTTCATGAACATGTTGCTACTATCGACTTGGACCGGACCAGATTCTTTCTTCCAGAGCATATCTGCCTATAACACCAGGCTTGCCGCTCCATGAAGAGTCCATCCAGTCACACGTCATTTGGTTTCGTTGTTCAGATCATTTAAAACACTGTTGGCTCCTTCTATGATGCAAAAACAAAGAAACAAACAAATTATGAAATTTTGGTACGTCAGTTATGTATTATGATTCAGTTTCGATACATTCACGTCACTGTTACATTGTGATCTAAGTTACACTGTTTTTGTAAACTGTTCGTTGAAATAAAAACTTTCTTTGCAAAGGTAAAGAAAGATATCATTTCAAGTGAGACGAAAAATACAGATCCTACGCTTTTTGAACTGTCCAAAAGAGGACCCCCTTACTCTAAATGTACCTTTATTATTATGTCGGGATAAAAAAAAAAAAAAGGACTCCGATGAATTGTTAGGCAGAGGTTCCTTTGTGGTGGGTGGAAATGTTGGTAGCGTGTTGTTTGATGTTTTTGAAGAGTAATGTCCCCTGTAATCGATTCATATTGTCGTCGGCAATGTTGCTGGAATTTGGCGTTGGGGATTTTGTCCTTTTGCATCCACTCGTATCTTTAAAAAGGTGAAGGAGATCCGTGATGCACTTCATGTGATGCACTTCTGCCTATGAAACATGTTCTGACAGAGTGTTATGACTCCTAGTACTGTCATACATCAACATTTGACCGTTAGACTCCGTGAATACCTTGCATAGAGATGCTCCACCAGATGTGGTTTCTGAGCTCCTGAAAGAGAGAAATATGTTTCGATTGATTTAAAACTTTATGAGACAAGATTTTAAAGCAATTTCTTTTTTGTCCTAACTTCTGTGCCACCTCAGTGGCAGTGCACCCACGCCGCTCATTCCGACACCCCGTCCGAGGCCACAGCCC
>CM065739.1:28827194-28862194 GCA_033310375.1 Conus canariensis
AATTCATCCGTGTTTTGACATCAGTTATACAGTTCTGAATCGCCCCAGTAGAAGAATGAAGAACGAAACTAGTTGCTTGTTGTACAACTGATTATCATAAGCGAGGGCATGATGATTTCCCGAATGTGTTTTTACAACACCGAAAAGCTGTTGGGCGTACAGAATGAATGTCACTGGTCCAAGCACAGATCCCTGGGAACATCACGAGTGTTTATTGATGGGCAGGATAGACGGGCCACCTACTGTGATTGTCACAGTTCTGTTTCTGAGATAAGATTCAAACCACGACACTGCAGACCCAAAAACACCAAAGAAGTATCGAAGTCTGTTCAGCAGGAAGATATGGTCAATGGCATCAAAAGCGGCAGAAAGATCGTGCAATGCAGATGTCACCATAATAGAGGGATATAAAAATGTGGCATTTTTTAATCTTTGCAAGTGCAGTTTTAGTGCTGTGATGAGGTCTGTATGATGAGTGGAAAGAAGTGAGCGAGATGTGAGTCAAAAGATCATCGAGTTGCAGAAGAACGAGTGAAAGTTTCTTTAGAATAAGTTTTGCCTGATAACACTTGTTTGCAGCAGGGAATTGTCCAGAAATGAGAGTTGTTCATTATGTTGGTAACTGAGGCGCAGAGAACGTCGAGACAGTCCAGAAACAAATCTGACGGGGAAACCATCTATTTGGACTGTTTTTGGTGCAGAAGAGAGAAATGCGTGTTTTTTTTTTTTTATATCTTGAGTCATAGGAGTGAACTGAACGAAAGGCTGACTGTTAAAAAGGGCTTCAGTGAAAGCAGACAAATGAGAAAAGGCTGAGTCACTATTGTTTCTAATGGTACTGATTTAGTCCCCAGAAAACCGTTTGGAAGTTGATATCATGGAAAAATGGTAGGAAGTGGCAATGATTTCCTTATGTCAAGTAAATGGTGAACTACCTGAGAGGACGAGCATATGGAACCTCTCTTTCATCTTGTCACAATGATATGTTGATTGAGCATGATGAATTATGTTTGACTTTTTGTTGTTGTTGACATGATTAAACAATTGTTTGTGTACAGACAGCTCAGATCTGCACACCAATCTTTCCATTTTGTGCTTGTGTTGGTTAGTAGCCGGGGCTTGTTCAGCAGCTAGCCGCGCTGTGTCAGGGATCGCACCTGATTGATGATACACGGCGTCTGGGTGGCTGGGGCGTGGTGGTCGTGCCGCCATGGCTGAATCCAGAGCTGTAGCACTGAGAGTGGAGGGCGTCAGGATGGACAGACAGGCGGTGTGGTCCTGCTTCAGAGCTCTGCCCTCTACGGCCTGAACGTTGCTCGAGCGTAATGTGGGTTGGATGTGGGTGTGAAAAGCTGATGTCAAAAGGGACGGCTACACAAAAGCGATCAGAGGTGAGATCATGAGATACCGCAGTTTTCCTGGCCGTCTGTCGTCTCCTTTGCACCAGCCAGTTCAGGATGTGGCTCTTCACGTGCGTGACTTGTCCGACATCCTGGGTAAGGTCAAACGCGGTCAAGTGGTCCACTGCCCTGACAGTTAGTAGCTTGGAGTAACTAACCATAGTGAACGTTAAAGTCCCCTCGTAAATCAGCGAGAGGGTTACAGTATTCAAGCGGGTCGTGAAGTTTCTAAGCAAGTTCTTGTCTGTCTGTCTGTCTGTCTGTTCGTGCGGCCTGCTGGAGGTCGGTCCATGCAGAAAAGTCGACAGTCAGGTGGGGCAAAGAGAGGGAGACGTGGACAAGCTCAAAGTGGGGGTGGTCAAACGAAAAGGGGGTGTTGAAGGAGACTTGAGGAGAGAAACCTTAATGATATATGACCACCAGTCCGCTACCTCTAGGGGAACGAGGGTAAGGATTTGATGCAGTGTCTGAAGGGGTGATATCGGAACACCGTGCGTCGCCACTACTTTGTTCCCACTAGGTTTGGGCCAAAATCATGATCTGGATGTCATTTTTTGAAATGGAAGTTGAAGAGAGAGGAGAGAGAGAGAGAGAGAGAGAGAGAGAGAGAGAGAGATGCGCGAGCGCGCATGTGTGCGTGTGCGTGCGTGCGTGCGTGCGTTCGTGCGTGCTTGTGTGTATGTGTGTGTGTATGCGTGTGTGTGTGCGCGCGCGCGCGCCCGTATGAGTGTGTGTGTGTGTGTGTGGGGGGGGGGGGGTATGGGTGTGGGTGTGTGATTTTTTAAGTGTATTGATTAAAAAAACAGCTACCGTTGAGGCCTTCTAATATTTTTGTATTCCTTCGTCATTTAATATATTACATTGATCGGCAATTAAATTGCCAGGGCATGGCACAGAACATAAACAATCAAACAAGAAGGAAAAACAAAGAAAAAGAAAAGAAACAGGGAAAGGACACAACAGGCAATTCCAGTCAAATTCCACACGACATATGAAGACTAACCGGTACATTTCCCAAACAGTCGCTATTCACCTAAACATTTCAGACATTAAACGGCGAGGGTAAATGGTTAAAATTTAAAAAAAAATGAAAGAAAAGTACTAACCCTTAGAAATTTGGTTTACCACATTCATTCAATGCCACTTGTTATTTCATTCAGTATTTTCAAAACAAAACAGATACATAGGTTAAATTGATGATACTTCAACTAATTCCTTGATCGATCAGTCAGTGACAATTTCTCTGGCAAGAATTGATTAATAATTCAGAAAAATTCATATTAATGGTCACATCAACGGTTACAAACATCATAGGCAACAACGTTTGCGATCAACCGTGTCAATAGCGAATGTGGCTGCAATTTGCGTCGAAGACTTCTAAGCAGTGTTGTCTCATAAACATGACCAGCTTCTTGAGTATTCTGTGGGATCACTACTCATCACTCTGGCTGGAGGAATGGAAAGAATCCGTCAAAGTCAGCTGCTGGTGGATGGTTGGCTCAGATTCAACTCGGCAGACATCCCACGGATGGTCTGTCGGGTTTAATTCCGGGGAACGAGCTGTTCACTCCATCCTCATCACTTGCTGCTGCTGCTGCACGGAGTCGTTGACGACATGATCTCTGAGCGATCTGGCGTTGTCGTCTGGTAGCAAAGCCTCTGGTCCCAAGGCCTGCAACACTGGCATCGCGGCTGGTCGCAGAATGGCGTCCCTGTAACCAAAGCCGCATTTCCTTGGACACGATGAAGAAGTGTTCCGTGATGGAGACTGAAGGTAGCCCACACTATCTGCGGTCCACCACCACAATGATCGTGATCTGTCACCGTGGCATCAGAGTAGCTCTCATCTAGGCGTCTCCGGACGCGAATCCTCCCGTCGTTGACGGCCAGGGCGAAGCGGGATTCCTCACTGAAAAGAACCCTGGAACACTGCTGCCTTGTCCATGCCCGTTGTCGCTGCGCCCAGGTGCGAAGAGCGGCCCGGTGGGCTGGAGTGTGTGGTGATCGCACTGATGGTCGCCTTGATCGCCTGTAGTTCACTTTCTACAGGTGACTGCAAACGCTTTGACCACTGATGACGGTGTTACTAGCTGCTCAAAGCTGACTCATGAGTTCATTAGCAGTGGCAGATATTTTTCTGGGAACGACAGGAAGAGGAAGCAGTTTCGCTGTCTTGTGGACGTTCATAGTCGCCCGGAGCTTGATGGCTCTCCCACGCTCCCGGTGTTGTTGAACCAGTCTTTCAGCCTCAGAATGACCAAGTGACTCACCCCCGGTCTCATGCAAATTTGTCGTGGCTTCACGTCTTCTTGGAGCCACACCGCAGCCATCCCTCTTTCCTCATCCATCGGTCTTTGTCCTGACGGTATGGTTCAACAAACCTCAGAAACAAGGCCGTATATCCGCTCTGGTTTGCACCAGTAGCTGAACTGTGTGCAGCAAAGAACCAACCGACACCTACATTGCCGTTCTGCGCTGCGTACCTCTAACTTGATGCTGGGTGCCTCCAGTGTCGTGTCTTTTATTCCTGCTAAATGCGTTTCTTTTCCGGTTCAGTGTAACTCGCTTGAACTTGAAGCGTATCAGTACGTAGCAAAACTACAGTGACTCGACATTTATCTGCAAATTTTAATATTTACCGGGGAAAAGTCATAATTCTGACACTATGTAGACCTTGAAAACAAACCAACAAAAAAATGACCATGGCCCTTGAGTTATTTTAAGGAGTATGTAATAAACACTTTGCAGTTTGACGTTGAAGAATCAAGTACACATTCCAAGAAATCTTTTCTGAAATCTTGCAGATTCCAGTAAAAATTCAAACTCAATATTGAAATATTTAAATTCTCTAACCAACAAATGCCCTTCCTAGCAACCACCCTGTGACTGAATCATTTATCATTATGAACTTGCTGATCACTTTGTCAACATAGCAAATAAAATCAAACAGAATGACAACTCTACGAAGCTGAAGTGTGTACATTCTGAAGTGCTGTTCAAGCACTTCGTCACTTACCGGCCGACATCATCCATTCAGTGAGCACTCGCCTATAATGGATCGACGAGAACGCCACCGTTCCGCTGTGTGACACGCTAGAACCACCCCAGGTAGGAAGAACACCACACAGTCAAAATGGCGTCAGTTGGCTCCTTTGGTGAAAACTACAGTAATGCCTTGACGCACGCCGGAAACGCGACTGTGTTTGCAGCCTACGCATACATCACTCATTACTCCATTTCCCGCGGATCACATTGTCGCTGTGCCATCTGCAACAAAAGCTGGCCCACGTCACGGACTCTGTCACTAATTGTCACCTTTCCCCAGAAAGGAAATCTCCAACCCTGCCAGAATAACCCCTCCATAAGCTTGATTAGACACGCCAGCAAAGTAATGTTTAGTCATTCTGAATAGATTGCAGCTACAGATACCATCATTGCTGAAGAACAGGCAGGCTGGATTCCGCTCATCCACCAAACAGATCCTTAACCTCCGTACCTTATGCGAAAACACCTCCAGCATCGCAGGGAGTTCTACCGCGTCTTCATAGACTTCAAGAAAGGAGAGAAGAGTCTCTCAGGAGACACTATGGGCCACCGTGAAGGCATTGATCATCGGGCAGAAGCTTATCAACATCCTCCACCAGCTGTACTCCCAAGCGACTATTGCAGCGCTCGTGTACACGGTGCTGTTGGAAAAGGGCTCCATACTTCAGTTTGCGTTCGTCAGGGACTGCCTTTTATCTCCCTAACTTTTCAAATATTCCTAAAACCCACTATGACTGATGTACTTGAAGATCATGCCAGACGGTCAGCAATGGAGGAAAAGTCATCACACACCCTCGGTTTGCAGACGACATCGATGGTCTGCCAGAACAAGAACTCGCCAAGTTTGTTGGAACAACAGGATCAAACATCGTCAGGGTATGGCATGGAAATCAGCACAGAGAAGACCAAGTGATGACCAGCCGTAAACTGCCTTCAGTACCGATATGACTATCCACTGTCAGAGGTTAGAAATTCTTCGTCACTTCACTTGCTTGGGATTCATCATTAGCAATGTGGGATCCAAACTAGGAATCCTAACAAGGGCAGCAAAATCAACCACATCACTGTTCAAATTTTGAATGAAACATTTTCTTTGTGTGCTCGTTTAATTAGAAAGTTGCTTGAATCAACTGATTGTTATATTTTACGTCTCTCACTGAGGCGTTTCTAAAATGATGGTAATAATATCAACAGTAATGTTTACGCACGCACGCATACACACACACTTGAGTGTGGTGTGTGTGTGTGTGTGTGTGCGTGCGTGCGTGCGTGTGTGCGTGCGTGCGTGCGTGCGTGCGTGCGTGTGTGTGTGTGTGTGTGTGTGTGTGTGTGTGTACATCGGTGGTTGGGTACTTGCTTGCCTGTGTGTGCGTTTGTGCGTGCGTGCGTGCGTGTGTGTGTGTTGTGTGTGTGTGTGTGTGTGTGTGTGTGTGTGTGTGTGTATGTGTGCGTGTGCGTGCGTGTGTGCGTGTGTGTGTGTGTATGTGTGTGTGTGTGTGTGCGCGCGCGTGTGTGTGTGCGTGTGTGTGTGCGGGCGTGCGGGCGCGCATGCACGCGTGTGTGCGCGCGCACACGTGTGCATGTGTGTCCATGCGTGCGTGGATAGGTGTGTTTATCCTGCGTGTATGCTGGCTTTCTCTCTCTCTCTCTCTCTCTCTCTCTCTCTGTATGTGCGTGTGTATGTGTGTGTGGGTGAGAGAGAGAGAGAGAGAGAGAGAGAGAGAGAGAGAGAGAGAGAGAGAGAGAGAACGCGAACAAAAAGAAGCCAACGAAACAGCGCTGAAAAGTACATGCTGTACAAGAAACGCACCGAAAGGAAAAGACGCACCTGTTTTTTTTTTTTTTCTTAATTAGGTTGAACTCTTCACGGCGGTTTTTTTTTTTTTTTTCAACCCGCCAGGCCGACCGCCGGTGGTCCATAGTTTTTGACCCTGACCATGTTTGTCCTTTAGGCCGCTTCGAAGTCAAGCTTGCGACAGTTGTACGTGTTTGTTTGAGGTTAAACGGATAGAGCATCCCAAGCAGGTTGGTAACACTTAAGCTGGCGTTTATGCTCCAAGGCAATATTTTTTTTCTCCAGGTAGTTGTTGAAATTTATGTGTGAGTGTGTGTGTGTGTGTGTGTGTGTGTGTGTGTGTGTGTGTGTGTGTGTGTGTGTGTGTGTGTGTGCGTGCGTGCGTGCGTGCGCGCGCGCGCGCATACTTCAGGTATGTGTATTAAGGTGTGATTGTAATGAATATGAAAGAATGTTGTTGCTGTATTTTGTTTGTTTTGTTTTTTTGTTTGTTTTTGGTCACACTATGATGACGTCGTACAGATTCAAAAGTTTGGCTTGTTGACGTTACACCCTAAATAGAGTGTGAGAGCATGCACATTTAAATCTACAAACTTCCAAGACACATAAGACTACACAGAAAGAAGCAGGTTATTCATTTATTGTTGGCAATGACTTGGATTTGTGGTGATGAACGACGACGACAGAAAAGATGACAGTGACAGAGTCTCCTGTCATGGGCAGTGACGTCAAACATATGACAATGAGTCAGTTTTGCTGTGATGAACAACGATACCAAAACAGCTGACGACGTTTCTAAGTCACTGTGACTGAACGAAGGTCTCAAAACATGACAATTTCTCAAATTGAACAGATGACGATGACTCAAATTTCCTGTCCCGAGCGAAGGTCTCAAAACAGATGACGATGACTCAAATTTCCTGTCCCGAGCGAAGGTCTCAAAACAGATGACGATGACTCAAATTTCCTGTCCCGAGCGAAGGTCTCAAAACAGATGACGATGACTCAAATTTGCTGTCCTGAGCGAAGGTCTCAAAACAGATGACGATGACTCAAATTTGCTGTCCTGAGCGAAGGTCTCAAAACAGATGACGATGACTCAAATTTGCTGTCCTGAGCGAAGGTCTCAAAACAGATGACGATGACTCAAATTTGCTGTCCAGAGCAACGGTCACAAAACAGATGACGATGGCTAAAATCTGCTGTCCTGAAAGACATTCTCAAAGCAGATGACGATGATTCAGATTAGCTGTGACGAGCCATCTATGTCAAAACAGATGATTGACTCAGATTTGCTGTGACTGGCCGCACCTTTCACTATCGTTCACAACTTGTTACACACTTGACGACGACCATGTCAACGAAGATGGAGGTTGTGATGACTTCAGCAGGCTGGGGATGTAAAATACAACGCAGTAGGTGAAGAGTTTGCCGACGATGTTATACGCAGGACAATCCCAACAGCCGCAGCATCTCCGAGGGTAAGGGAGAGTACTGAGCTCTTCCCCTCTGTTCACATTAAGGTCCTTTGTTTGAACGAACTTTTAGATTGCGAACCTTGTTCGTCTCGATCACGAGCTTGGCGATCTAGTCTTTTTCTTCATCGCTCGATTTTCAGGTTGCGATTCGAGTGAAATTCCCGAACCTCGCCGAACATAGATTCGCGATGAAGAAACGGGTCACTCAAAATGTTCTGTGAACTGTTTGGGTTCGCGGAAAGGGAAGTAATCATATGAAACCTCTCCCATAATGGAAATCAATTTGTGTCAACACTCCAGTAATTAAAATCAGTTTGTTGTTGGTTGATCGATATTCTGATTCTACGTTTGATAAGCCTCTCGTTCCGTACAGCCGAAATAGGCATGTTCACAAATCCTGCGGAAATAAATAAATTAAATTTCGGGTACAGAAGCTGCTTTAAATCGACTCCACAGCCAGTTCAAAATAGTTTCGAGTTCAGTAACCTTAATTATATCTCTCAGTCGAGTATCAGCGAGCAGGTTTAATTCCCTCCCTTGAGAAAAAGATCGTTCGTTCTTATTTCATTGTACAAGACACTGCGAACTAGATCGAAGACTGTGTGTCAGTTAAAGGAGAAACCATGGTTCGTCGTTGATTCGCAATGTAGAATCGCGAACCCATGGTTCGTTGAATTAAGAACAGCCTATGAGACATGCAGGCGGTCTGGAAGTCTCCAAGGGACAGCATCCACGGCGCATCTCGGAGTTGGGCCCTCAGGCAAGTTCCTGCTTCCGGCGGAACACGTGAACAAGCAAAGCGCAGTCGTAGCAGGCTCGACCACAACGAGAACTAACGCTGGGAGAAGGTGTTGTTGTTCGTCCTTCGATTTCGAAGATGACCATGACTTCAATCTCACATGGAAGATCGCTGAGTGTGGGTCCGCAGGTGGCTGGTGAGGCCAATCTGGGCCCGGAAGGAGCGCCCACATGTGGGTGGGTGCTACAGTGGAGGTGGAGGTAGCTCTGGCCTTGCGCGCGGCTCGCTTTCTCTCAGCTTCTGCTGTGCGTCTCTTCTCTGATGTACATGCACTCTTTGTGATGCTGCTTCGCCAGGCTGGGCGGTCCAGGGCAAGCGACTCCCAGGTGTTGAGGCTGATGTTCAGGCCTTTAAGGGAGAAAGTGTACCGCAGTACGCGCTTACAAACCTAAAACAGGTCACACGCTCTCACGGCTGTACACAGACTCTATCGAGAAAACTCGAAAAGGGTCAGTTTTAGAAAGGACCCTAAACACCTCCACGCGTCATGGCCTAAATAAGGCATCCAACGACAGTGCACTGGGTGACGACTGTGGCTCAAATGCCGACAC
Organism: Conus canariensis; assembly: GCA_033310375.1. Classification (NCBI taxonomy): domain Eukaryota; kingdom Metazoa; phylum Mollusca; class Gastropoda; order Neogastropoda; family Conidae; genus Conus; species Conus canariensis. The sequence continues at coordinate 28,836,263 of CM065739.1, forward strand.
CAAGTTGTTTTACAACAGCAGTTTTTTTTGTTCTATCTGACAGAGCAGTTGTCGAGACAGTGTCCATCTCAAACTACTCAGGCCTGACGCTGCACATACCCTGTCACAGGACTTGGAAAAGGCCGAGGCGATGTTGCTGTGTCTTTGATATACTGCCTCTTTCGTGGTGAAAGTTTCTGTCATCGTCTGTCTTGACGAGATTTTTCAAGAAAATGAGTTTAGGCTGCTTGTTTCACTTTGTTTTCCTGTGTACCCCACAACTGCCTCCACCTGCCCCCTCCCCTTTCCCTCTATCCTCCAAACCTGTCCTTCTTCCCTCTTTTCCCCTGAAGAGTGACAGTTCCTAGGTTGCTGGTGTATTCAGCGGCAGCAGCAGCAGCAGCAGCAGCAGCAATCATAGCAGTAGTAGTATCAGTAGTAGTAGCAGCGACAGCAGCAGTAGAGCTAATGGTAGAAGCAGTGATAGAAGTGGTAGTGGTGGCAAAGTGGTAATAATATCTGTAGTGGTGATATTATAAGAATTCTTAATGCTTATGTGATTTAACAAGAACGGTTGTAATAGTGGTAAGAATTCAACAGCTACTTGCGATATTACAATCAATTATGTTCATAATACAGTGGATACATAATCGAATAAATTAGGTAATGAATAAGAGTACCACGACAACGAGTGATACTAATATCAATTGTATTACTAATACAATGGGTACATAATCAAATGAATAAGGAAACGAATGCGCACACGCGCGCGCGCGCGCGCGCGCGCACACACACACACACACACACACACACACACACACACACACACACACACACACACACACACACACTGCTGGTTCCCATCACCATAATGGCAAGTCTACGCCACCATCAAAACACGTTAAAACCTACACTTCACGCACATGTGCAAAACACAAAAGTAATAGGCCTATGTGAGTTCATAAACATAAGAAGGATGTCCTAAACCACGATGCTATCACAAACACTTGTGTCAACAAGAATGGTCTAATACAATTATTGAAAGCTGATTGTGTTCGGTCAAAATCGTGCAAGTTCAGGCAGTGAGTGAAGATGGCTGACCATACTTTTTAGCCCAACTTTTACTAGCATGTCAAGTGTGTGTGTGTGTATATGTGTGTGTGTGTGTGCGTGCGTGCGTGCGTGCGTGCGTGCGTGCGTGCGTGCGTGTGTGTGTGTGTGTGTGTGTGTGTGTGTGTGTGTGTGTGTGTGTGTGTGTGTGTGTGCGTGCGTATGTCTGTGTGCCTGTGTGCACACGCGCACGCGAAAGCGCGCTTTCTATCTGCATTTGATTGCTTGTGTCCGTATATGAATGCATACGTCCATTCACACCTTCGAGTGCGTGTACCTGATCCTTCATGCACAAGAGAGTCAGACAGACAGACAGACAAACAGACAGACAGATCAACACCGACCGAAAAACTAATTGTTCATTTTCGAAGCTAGCAAGATAAGCGTTCGGGTGAAATCTATGCCCGGAGAGAGAATGCGGTCGGAAAAATAGTCAGACAGACCGACAGACAGGCACACAGATAGACGGACAGACAGTCAAAACAAGCAGAGGTCAACAGCCGACACGAGAGCGGAGGTCAGGCGCTGACGTATGTTAGGCCACGATTCCATTCCATCGCAAACGGCAAACCCACACAATTTCCGAGCGCTCCGTTAGTCCATCTGTCATAATCATGTCCACAGTCATATGCCAGAGGTGTACGCAAACCGTCTCTAGTCTGTTTGTCTTTTCTTTCTCGCTTTCTTTCTTCTTCTTTTTGCACACTCTTTCTTCCTTTTTCTTTCTGTCTCTCTTTCTTTGGCTTCCAGCCTGCCTTTCTATTTTCTGTCTTTTCTTCTATCTCCTTTCTTTCTTTCTTTTTTTTCTTTTTTTTTTCGTTCCGTTTTTCTTTCTTTGTTTCGTTTTTTTTTTTTTTTTTTTTTCTCGTCTGTCTGTCTGTCTGGCTTTCATATTTTGCTTCTTTTTTTTTCTGTTTTTACCGTCTGTCTTTCCTTCTGTCGTGTTCTTTCTCTCTCGTTTTTTTTGCTGTCTTCCTTTCTCTCTTCTCGTTCGTCCTTTCTTTCTCGTCTTCTTTCTTTCTTCTTTTTATTCACGTTGACCACACTTGCTTTTAGCTATACCCATTTACAGACGTGGGCTTTAGAAATGGGAGATTTCTGAGTCGATCGCATTTCAATAGTCAGAAGTTTCTTGCTGCAGAATTTGAAAAACAAACAAACAAACAAACAAAAAAACACACACACACACAAAAACGGACACACTGACAGAAAGAGATAAACACTCCATGTTTCCACAACCCTTAATTCCTAGACATGTATTGATAGTACTCAACATTTTGAAACTGTACATATTTTCACAAATCTCTATTTACATACCTAAAGTTATAATATTCTGTGTTCTGTATTTCCCTTAATTCATGTCCGAACACATAGTTACCAAAGCGTTGAATTCTCACGGCTTTGTAGTCCTTGATATTAATTTTCGCAACGGTACAGAACCTAAACGTGAAATTTCTACAACCCTCTTTCTTTAATGAATTCTTTATTCCCCTTACCATACTTTCTTTCTTCATCTTGATATGCTATCGTCCCTGTATTCTTGAAGCTTTGTATCCCTACCAACGCATTCCCTCACTCTATATTCTAACTATTCTATTGTCCCAAAGTGCTACATACAACAAGCAAGTTTCTATGTGATCGTTCTCAAGCTCTATAATCAAAATTCTGTATTCCTGCCGCTCTGCCTGTTTTGATAAGCTGTTCCGTATACTCAATGTAAATACAATTATGCATGTTTTTCCCCAGTTGTGTATTCCTACGGCTTTGTATTCGCTTAACTCTCTGTTTTGGAACTCTCCACGGATCCCAATCAATGTTATGTTTCCGATGCTGTATTCTCACTGTCACATTGTTGAAAATGTATATGTTACATGTTTTTATTTCTTCCACACGTAATGCAAGAACAGTTCTATGCTCTGCATATATCCTTGTTTTCGAAACTGTTGTTGGCAAAGCCCCACGTTTCTTATAATTTTGTTTCACTTAGCTTTATATTTTCCTAAAGCTCTATCGTCATTCTGCCTTATCCTGATGCCATATAATTTCATCTTCCTACATTATACAATCCAGAACGACAGTCAGTGCTCCACACTCCCTCACCACGAGTAGCTCCATCGCCATAGATGTTCCTCTAAACTCCTATACTATGGAACTCTGTCCTCCCATATTACATCCCTCAATGTTCCCACATTCTATAGCTTCCTACGTCATCGTAATGCTCTATACAAGCCAAATTATACTGCTGCATATTTACATGCATCCCATTGCAGTGTTTCCATAACTCCACGTTCCCATTACGCTTCACGTTCCCATTATGCTACATTTACAGTACCATGTTCCCACTGCATCGTTTCTACAATTGGAAACACCCTGTGCTGTTTAATCATCATCATTGTCGTCATCATCATCATCGTCGTCATCATCATCATCATCATCATATCATCATCATCATCATCATCATCATCATCATCGTCGTCGTCGTCGTCGTCGTCGTCGTCGTCGTCGTCGTCGTCGTCGTCATCATTATGATATTATTATTACTACAATTATTATGATGATGATTATCATTCTTATTATTATTATCATAGCAATTATTATCATTATCATCATTACTTTCATATGGTGCAGTACCCCATAATACAGGCTCAAAGTGCATCATCCATGCATGCATACAAACACTAGCTTATCTTACATATGTGAACAAACAAAACCAACTGAGTCCAGTGCATTCTATTCTAAGGTTCGTGAGTTAATTAAAAACTTGCGCGAGAAAGCCTTCAGTTCGGTTTTGAAGCTATACACGGTTTGACTATGTCTAAGAGAGGATGGCAGAGATTTCCAGATAACAGGAGCTTGATGGTGGAATGATCTTTGGCTAATTCAAGATGAGTTTTGGGGGACATATTGTCACTTTTTCCGCACTGGATCCAAGAGAGCGGGAATGTCAGATAGATCTGAAGGAGGGAGGAGAAAGAGGATGATAAAGGTCCACCAGAACGACGGAAAGCCAGCAAAGTAATCTTGAATTTAATTCGAGATGTATTAGGAAGCCAGTAAAGTTTAATCAGTAGTGGGGTGACATGATCTGTTTTTATAGCTTCAGTTTTAGAGTGTTTTTTTTATCCATAGTTCCCTGATCCCATTGAGCTTTTCCAATACCTGCATATTCCCACAGTGCTATTTCCATAGCTCCATATTCCCACTACGCTATTTCTATAGCTCCATGTTCCCACCTCATTTTTTTGTTCATAGCTTCAGGTTCCCACTACGTCATTCCCATAGCTCTGTTTTCCACTGCGTGTTTTCATAGCTGTACGTTCCTAGTGAATCGTTTCCATTGCTCCATGTTCCCCACTCGAACGCTTTCCTGGCTCCAAGTTCCCACAGCACTGTTTCTACAGCTCCATAACATTTGACTGCGCTGTTTGTGTAATTCCATCTTCCAACTGAGTTATTTCCGTAAAATCGAGGTTCCCACTGTAGTGTTTCCGTAACTTCAGGACACCGTTGAGTTTGTTTGTATGTCTCCATATTCCCATCGTGTTGGTTCCATGTCTCCATATTCCAGCTGCGCTGTTTCCATAGGTCTAAGTACCCACGGTGCTGTTTCTATAGCCCCAGGTTCCTGTGCGCTGTCCCTACACCTCTGTGTTTCCACCGTACTGCAGGCATAAGTCTTTCTTCCCTCTGTGCAATTTCTATACTCCACTGTGATGCTGTCATAGCTCTTTGTTCACAGTACACTTATTTCTATACCATCACATTCCGAATGTACCGTTTCCATAACCCTATGTTCCTGCTGCTGTTTTTAGACCTCACTTTCGTTGCTTCCTTAGCTCTTTAGTACCGCTGCAGTTCCTATAGTTCCATGTTCTTCTGCGCTGTCTTCATGTTCAGTATTCCCACTGAGCTAATTCCGTAGCACCATGTTTCCACCGTACTGTCTCTATCGCTCCAGATTCCCACTGTGCTATACAGCTCTGTATTGTTACTATGCTGCTTCTGTAGCTCCATGCTCCCATTACGCTATTTCTACACCTCAGTTACTCTAAAACTCCATGTTTCCACTGTGCCGTTTCCATAGCTCCGTATTCCCACGGCGCTGTTTTCTATTGCTCCATGTTGCAGTTACCCTGTTTTCCATAGTTCCGTGTCCCCACTGCGCTACTTTCCATCGCTCTGTGTTCCCACAACGCCGTTTCCACAGCTCCATGTTCCCACAACTCTGTTTCCACAGCTCCATGTTCCCACTGCGCCGTTTCCATAGCTCCATGTTCCCACAACGCTGTTTCCACAGCTCCATGTTGCCAGTGCGCCGTTTCCATAGCTCCTTCCATAGCTCCATGTTCCCACAACGCTGTTTCCATAGCTCCATGTTCCCACAACGCTGTTTCCATAGCTCCATGTTCCCACAACGCTGTTTCCATAGCTCCATGTTCCCACAACGCTGTTTCCATTGCTCCATGTTCCCACAACGCTGTTTCCATAGCTCCATGTTCCCACAACGCTGTTTCCATAGCTCCATGTTCCCACAACGCTGTTTCCATTGCTCCATGTTCCCACAACGCTGTTTCCATTGCTCCATGTTCCACAACGCTGTTTCCATTGCTCCATGTTCCCACAACGCTGTTTCCATAGCTCCATGTTCCCACAACGCTGTTTCCATTGCTCCATGTTCCCACAACGCTGTTTCCATTGCTCCATGTTCCCACAACGCTGTTTCCATAGCTCCATGTTCCCACAACGCTGTTTCCATTGCTCCATGTTCCCACAACGCCGTTTCCATAGCTCCATGTTCCCACAACGCCGTTTCCATAGCTCCATGTTCCCACAACGCCGTTTCCATAGCTCCATGTTCCCACAACGCCGTTTCCATAGCTCCATGTTCCCACTGCGCTGTTTCCATAGCTCCATGTTCCCACAACGCCGTTTCCATAGCTCCATGTTCCCACAATGCTGTTTCCATAGCTCCATGTTCCCACTGCGCTGTTTCCATAGCTCCATGTTCCCACAACGCCGTTTCCATAGCTCCATGTTCCCACAACGCTGTTTCCATAGCTCCATGTTCCCACAACGTTGTTTCCATAGCTCCATGTTTCCACAACGCTGTTTCCATAGCTCCATGTTCCTACAACGCTGTTTCCATAGCTCCATGTTCCCATTGCCCTGATTTCCATTGCTCCATGTTCCCATTGCCCTAATTTCCATAGCTCCATGTTCCCATTGCCCTAATTTCCATAGCTCCATGTTCCTACACGCTGTTTCCATAGCTCCTTGTTCCCACTGCCCCGTTTCCATTGCTCCATGTTTCCATTGCCCTGATTTCCATTGCTCCATGTTCCCATTGCCCTGATTTCCATTGCTCCATGTTCCCATTGCCCTAATTTCCATAGCTCCATGTTCCCATTGCCCTGATTTCCATTGCTCCATGTTCCCACTGCCCTAATTTCCATAGCTCCATGTTCCCATTGCCCTAATTTCCATTGCTCCATGTTCCCACTGCCCTAATTTCCATAGCTCCATGTTCCCATTGCCCTGATTTCCATTGCTCCATGTTCCCACTGCCCTAATTTCCATAGCTCCATGTTCCCATTGCCCTAATTTCCATAGCTCCATGTTCCCATCGCCCTAATTTCCATAGCTCCATGTTCCCATTGCCCTGATTTCCATAGCTCCATGTTCCCATTGCCTGATTTCCATTGCTCCATGTTCCCATTGCCCTAATTTCCATTGCTCCATGTTCCCATTGCCCTGATTTCCATAGCTCCATGTTCCCATCGCCCTGATTTCCATAGCTCCATGTTCCCATTGCCCTAATTTCCATAGCTCCATGTTCCCATTGCCCTGATTTCCATAGCTCCATGTTCCCATCGCCCTGATTTCCATTGCTCCATGTTCCCATTGCCCTAATTTCCATTGCTCTATGTTCCCACTGCCCTAATTTCCACAGCTCCATGTTCCCATTGCCCTAATTTCCACAGCTCCATGTTCCCACTGCCCTAATTTCCATAGCCCAATGTTCCCATTGCCCTCATTTCCATTGCTCCATGTTCCCATTGCCCTGATTTCCATTGCTCCATGTTCCCATTGCCCTAATTTCCATTGCTCTATGTTCCCACTGCCCTGATTTCCATAGCTCAATGTTCCCTTTGCCCTCATTTCCATTGCTCCATGTTCCCACTGCCTAATTTCCATTGCTTCATGTTCCCCACTGCGATATTTTCAATAACTCCACGTTCCTTCCGGGCTCTTTGTGTTGCTCCAGGTTCCCACTGAATCGTTTCTAACAGCTCCATATTCAAAGCACTCTGTTTCCGTAGCACTGTGCTCCCACAGTACAGTTTCCTTCGCTATGCCTCCCGGAGCCCTGCGAAGTTTCCACAGCTCCCCAGTCTCGTTCCCTGTTCGAACAGCTGTGTGTTCTTATACTTCTCTGTCCACGTCTGTTCCCTTTAGCTCTGTGTGGTACAGCTCGGTCAAATCAGCAGCATTTCGAAACGAAACCGTCATCATCTTCCTGGTCAATCACCACCACCGCTACTACTGCTACCCCCACCCCACCACCACATAAGGGGGGGGGGGGGGGGGAATAGAAAGAAAAAAAAAGAAAATAAGAGCCATAATCCAGTGTGTGTGTGTGTGTGTGTGTGAGAGAGAGAGAGAGAGAGAGAGAGAGAGAGAGAGAGAGAGAGAGAGAGAGATGAGCCAATATTGGGCCTCTTCCAACACTATAGGTTTTTCATGGGGAGCAAAACACTCAACCTGCTGCGGTTTTTAACCCGCCACGAGGGGAGAGATCACTCATCAGCATTCATCATGAGCAGACTTTTGACAGCGGAATTAAAAATATTTTACCTTTACTGTTTTTGACAGTTTCTCATATTTGTTCTGACTGGTGATATCAATCTTCTATGGAAGAAAACGTTGAACAAAATGAGCTTTTCTCAGCTTATTTATTTCCCTGTGTCTCAAAGGCAGCTTCATGAACTGTTATGCTTTTATTTGCAAGCGGTGTTTGTATACTTTAGACACCCAGTTTTCTTAAAAATTACATTGAAACTGTGGAATATACCTATACTGGGAATAGCTGATCTAATTTTAGAATAATGGTGGCCCAAAGCGTGGTCGTCGATTTTGACCAAATCATTGATCGATTCAGGAAAGAAAAGCGTTATGAAGAAGAGAACCTCCATATTCCCCCCCCCCCCCCCCAATCTCCGGCAATATAGAGAGTGGTGGGAGTGGTGTGGGGGTGGGGGTGTTAGAGATCGAGACCACCCGTTTGTCGGACCGTCCGAATCTTCGAGGACAAAGTTTTTTTGTTTGTTTTGTTTTCAGATTTTAAGAGACTGCCTCATGGAGATGAACAAAAATTTGGTGTGTGCATGTTACGAGTAATTACCATCACTGAGGTAAAAAAATTGTCTGCGAAGGGTTTTTTTTTTTTTTTGGTAGACTTAAAGATACAGGCCATATAAATGATATACTCAAAACGAGACACAAGAACTACTATAAACTATCTAGAGAAGAGCGCCCATTTCGTCATTACCAGTTATAAAAGAACCTCCAGTGTCACCAATGTGTTGACATAGCTGGGATGGCCAACATTGCAGAAAAGAAGACAGGTGGCCCGTCTGTCCACGGCGCGCAGAATACTCCACCACAGGACACATACATACAAGCTACTTCACCTGAAGCCTCTCCAACCGATATCCAGCAGGGCGTGTGGTCAACAGCTCCCTGGAATCCATTACCGGGCAGACAACCCACGCAGCGTTGTGCAGGATGGGAACTCTTCCCCCCCCCCCCCCCTCCCCCAAGAGATAGAGCAGGTACCTTGTACAAATGCCTTCGCCGCAAGGCCATCTAATGATCTGTAAGCCTGCTCTCTTAGTCACACTTTATTGTTTCCCTTTATGCCCTTCGAACCCGCATCTTAACTATAATTGTCAAGAGTTTGTGCTTTATGGTTGCTACTGAGGAAAAAGAAGCGAGCGCTTTGCGAGTTAAAACAAAAACTTCCTGTGTTCTCGTCAAAAGACTTCAGTTTATTTCCTATTGGCCGAGATGCGACTTTCGATTTTTATTTTACTTTTCTATGGAGCCCATCAAAGCTGACGTTGCTGCAGAGCGTTTTATCCCATCTTAACCGTTAAAGACATTAAGTTGTTTCTTCTCCCTATAGTTATGTGAATACGGGCAATTTCCTGCGCATTATGGTTTTGACAGTTCGCTTCTGTACTTACGTATATGTATGCATTAGTTGTGTCTGTTGCTACGATTTTCTGTTGCCGTTTGTCATGAGTGCTTTTTCGTAGTGAAAATAGAAAAGAGCCAGGCAAGGTAACAAGCGTGTGCCCAGTATAAGCAGAAATGGGGGTCAGTTTGGAAGAATCTTCCAACACTACGCTAAACTTGTGGAGTCGAATGTTGGTAACATTTGGTTTGTGTAAAACCTTCAACGACAGTGTGTAAAACTGTCTAAAAGGCATCACCTAGCAAACCATTCCTGCTGGAAAAATTGGGCCCCAGCTGTATATATATACATATAAATAAAACATAGAATACATATGAAATCCTTTATTAGCGGCTGATAGGGACCAAACTATTCAGGCTTTGTGGTGGTGATGAAAGAACGAAAACATGAATGATAAAGAGGGCGTTTGAACGTAAATATTACATTCTTCACCAGCAGCCCATGAGGACCATCTAGTCTGTCTTCAAAAGAGAACCATTATATCGCTTGCCCAGAGGTGCCTTTCGTCCACTGATTCCGACTGATCAGTGGGATGCGGCTGATTGTGCTAGTCCTCCCTCAGCGTCATAATACATTGGTATATATGAACACATGTACATGCGAACAAAGACATATGTACCAAACATTTATGAAAGCAACTGCGCGTATGCAAGCACCCTGAGCCTGTAAACAATAATAGTTCATCATAGAAATCATCATCTGTTTCTAAACATCACGTGGCTATGATATACAAAGTTCACGCAAGCGAGATTGCACGTAAGCCCACGCACGACACAATGGCCGCGGCGGAAGCCGATGGAATTGCAGTTGTGTGGTGGTACACCGACAGAAGAAACCCCGGCCACGGTCCCTTGGTTGTGTGTGTATTTTAGTACGGGTACTACTTCCATGGGGTTAAACATTTGCGGGGGGCTTACACTGAAGGATTGTTCCACAGCAGTCGGAGAGGAAGGAGAAGAGAAGGAGGGAAAGGGGCATGGAAGTGGAGTGGTGGATATGGGGGAAGGTGGGTAGATACGGGAGGAAAAGTAAGAACACGCATGGCTCGAGTCGGTTTTCCTTTTTTTCTTTTTTCTTTTTTTGTGTGTTTTTTTTCCGTTCTTTTCTTCTTCTTTTTTAATGATACTATTTGACGGTGTTAGATGTTCATGGGTTAACAGATAGCAACTCTATGCAGACGACGGTGTCAACTGTAGCTAATCTGTCTTTTAGCTCGAGTATCAACCACATTCTTACAGGTTACACACGTGAACAGCCTATCAACCGAAATAGGACATGGACAGCATAGATCGGCGTTAAAAGAAAAAAAAAAAACCCACAGTGATAAGATCACATGTTTAGAGGGGGTATGTATAGGTATTGATCTGCCTGCCTGTGTGCCTTGAACAAGAAGAGCTGGGAAGAGCCGAAGCCGCCAGCGCGCGTTGTCCTATGCAAACTTCCATGTACTGCACGACCGTTAAAAAGATAACACTTCAACCTGTCCATGAACCAACCACTCCTACACAGCTAAGTGGGTCGTTCACCTCCGAGGAGATTACTTACCTCGGCTACGCCTCCGAATTTGCGAAACTGACAGAGGATCGGGAGCAGCGTTTCATCGACGACCAACTCGCTAGGCAGGTGGCGAGAGGCAGCGTTTCTTTACGACCTCTCGCGGCGAGAGTGTGTTAGATAGCCCTGGTGTTATCTCGGGAGTGGCACGTTGGTTAACAAGATGGCAGTACACTGGATCGGCTTTGTGAATAATGGTGGTGAGCTTAGGTTGTGTTTAGAATGAAATGTTTCGAGTCGGTCACTGTGCGTCATAGTGTGGACCTGAAGTGATACCCAGTTGTTGGTCGTCGTTGCTATCATCTCATTTTTCAACCAAAAGGGCGTGACTGGAAAAAGACAATGAAATAGGCTCCCATTGAGACTTGTTCCTTTGTCGTTATTTCCTTTTTTACTTTTGTTTTTATACATGTTTCATTTCTTCTTCTTCTTTCCTTTTTTATTTTTGCTTTTATTTATGTTTCATTTGTTGTTGTTGTTGTTGTTGTTGTTTTCTTCTTCTTCTTCTTCTTCTTCTTCTTCTTCTTCTTCTTCTTCCAGTTTTGCCGTCGTCACCTTGCAGCGAATTGTCTAGCGAAGTTTAGTGGGTAAGTGCGGGAACGCTGACACAAATGCGTTCTCCGCAGCCTGCACAGTTAATGTTGAAAATGAACACATTGTGTGTGTGAACAGACATATTAAGTATGTTATGTTTTCTTCTCATGTTGTATGTAATGGCGGTGAACTGGGGCATGACGGGGGGAGGAAGGGGGGTGCAGCAGTGGTGGGTGCAAAATAAACATTCATAACAGAAGCAGATCCATATGTATCTGCAAACTCATGCGACTCACACACACACACACACACACACACACACACACACACACACACACACACACACACACACACACACACACACACACAGAGCGAGATAGAGAAGGTTTCAATTTCATCATAGCCCAGCCGTACACGGACAAGTCGTTTTCAGGGCTGGTGGGAGAGACGGAAGGGAGAGACAGACAGACAGAGGAAAGATTGCTAGCTGCAAAATGTCATGGACGTCCCATCCGTAAATATCTGCAAGCGCAAACATTTGCTCCCTGATGGTTAATATCAATGTGGATTGTGGACGGGTTTGCTTTTGCGAGTTTTCTTCATTGCGATCTCTCCTGCATATTTCCGCAAGCGCGATCGAATTTCTTATTTCGGCTGGCACTTGTGGTTGCGTTGTCGTACTAATATGTTCGCAGCGCAAGAAACGCAGCTCTGATTAGCTCAGACATGTCGAGAGATGTAAAGATGTAAGGCCCATCTTTTTTCAGTTTCCCACGGTTTGCCTGGGTCGGAGTCCCATTCAAGCCCTCGCTTCCTCAAGAGAGAATTGTTCACTGGGCAGGGCCGCCCTCTCAAGTAACCACGTATGCTAGCTTCTTCTTGTCTGCTGCACAGCGAGGGCGGTCTGTCGTCTGCACACAGCTTTTGCACACACACTCGAACCACCACCACGTTTTTGCTTCAAACTTTGTTTGACACTATAAGCTGTGAAGGGGCGGGAAGTGTGTGTGTGTGTGTGTGGGGGGGGGGGGGGGGGGGGGAGGGGGTGAACAGACAGCCAACCCGAGAACAGGAGACAGACAGAGAGCCAATCAGATCGACAGGAAGTGACAAATGCCTTCGCTGTGCTCAGTGGTACCACAACTAGCAAAACGTAGGATATTGGTCCTGTCGTCTCTGTATCTTTGACCGGTTGCTCAGTTGATAACAGGCAAACTGGACCAGCATCTAGAGGGCGTCGAGTTGGATCGATTCTACAGGCGCCCTCCAAATAGCACGTCGGCAGACTCGCTTCCCATTGGTTCAATAGGTGAATACCTTTCTTATCGTGCACCAATCGTAAGGAAGGTTACACAAGTCGGTGAATCCTGTCGCCCGACACATCCATCAATAGAAGAAACCAAAGTTGACTGCAGGATTTGTGGTAAAATGAAAAAATAATAAAGTTTTATAAAAACCTTTTGGTGGTAGTTGAATCAGTTGGAGAGGAAACTGACGTTTCAAGCCATAGGCCCATTGTCAAAGTGAAGAGAAGAAGACAGTGTAGACAGGAAAGCCCATGGGTGTGAAGAGAAGAAGACAGTGTAGACAGGGAAGCCCATGGGTGTGAAGAGAAGAAGACAGTAGAGATAAATAATATGGGTGCACTAACTCACCATTTTATTTTGCACGAAAACCCCCCTTTTCACAAACAAATCTCGTCCATCTCATGCTACTTTTTGTCCAAAGTAGCACCTTTTTCACAATCAAAATTAACATGCAAACCCCTCCAAAATTGACGTAATCGTTATTTTAAAATAGGGTCTTCGTGCAAAACAAAGATGCGCAATTTAGAGGCACCCATATTATTTATCTCTCTCCTCTTCTGATTCTTGCGCAAAACAATAGGAACGGCTTACTTAATTTTTTAAATTGGCGTTTATAATCTGATTTTAAAAATGAAGCCCGAAGTTGCAGAGCTTATTGATATATTCAGAGATTGGGAGATGCAGGAAAGGAGCTGGGGAGTTGATAGAGAAGAGTTTGAAGAATTAATTACGGAGCTTTTTGAGCGCGTAGATATGCGAGAAAGCGTAAGGAACGCCATCAGTAAACTACCGCATTCTTGGCCCCATCCAGTTATAAAGTTGTTTGCCATTTTAATTGATCAAAAAGCTCCTGAAGAACTTGATCTGACTGCTTCTACTGACCCTGAAGGAGTAACTGTTACCTTTAAACCTGGACAGTTTTTAAGATTAGTAAAAGACTATGAGTAATAAATAACAGCTGAATTTACAATACTTTTTTTTATTGCTTTTAAAAAGGGCTTTAAAAAATGGATTGCGACGAGCTATTAAAGTGTGAGGAGGCAGCAGACCTCTGTCATAAAGAAAGATTATACTCTCTGGCTGCATGTGGGAAAACCAGGCAGTATTTAGGCGTTGAACTAAGTATCGAACAGATTCAGCAATTGTCTACATCAGACGTTGAGAAGTATTACGCCAGGTACGAAGCACAGCTAGTATCAAAAATGGTTAGATCGGTGGGACAGACAATGATTAGTTTATATGCTAAGTTAGTAGGCAAGATAGCGCCGATTGATTCAGAAGAAGATTTAAAATATGACTTAACACAAGATCCGGTTTTAACCAAGTCCCTAGAATCTCTTGCATGTGACATGTATTATAGATTTGGGACGTTGTTATGTCCATTCATCATGGGATTAATTACTTTTAATCATATTAATTTTAATCATATTAATTTTAATCAGACTAAAAAAAATGAGCGAGCAGGAGAATAATAATAATAATAATAATAATGAATACTTATATAGCGCCTATTCTCGGCTAGAGACCAAGCTCTAAGCGCTTTACAATCAACACACGCTTACACAACGGGCTGCCTAACTGGGTAGTGCCGACTGAAGAGCTGCCAGCTGGCGCTTCATTCAGTCGTTTCCCGTGTCATCCAGTCAATATCGTTTACTCAGTTTCTTTACTTCCTTCATTCTTTCCATTTCTCACGCAGGGTGCATGCTGTGTGTAACGTGTCATCCATACCAACGGCCAAACTGGCCTACTCTTCCGAAAGTTGGTGATGGGATTTTACGTGTGTGCAAGATATTATGCGTGCGTTCACACACGGAACCTCGGTTTATAGTCTCATTCGAAGGACTGTATGGGAAATGGAGTCAGAACTAATGTTAACTCCGAGGGAAAAAATCCCCTGTACCGAAACGCCCCGGCGGAGATTCGAACCCGCAACCCCAGGATCACCAAGATTACGAGTCAGACGCTCTACCAACTGAGCTATTCCGGCTCAGAATGTCCCACAGGCGAGTGTCCCACAAGTGAATTTACAGGCGAGTGTCCCACAAGTGAATCCACAACTGAGTGTCCCGCAGGTGAGTGTCCCACAAGTGAGTAGTGTTACTAAGTCTAAAAATCCTGGGCGTGTTGAGTCCGGTCGTAAACTAGTTGAATGGAACAGACTGCAAAAAGCAAACCAAGCAGCAAAACAAAAATTATTAGATAGTAATACAACATCAGCACCAGCACCGCCACCGTCACCAACAACAACACAATCAAACTATAAGATGTATTATTATGTACTGGGGGGTATTGTTGTTGGTGGAGGGCTTTTAGCATACAAGCGCCTAAAGCCATACTTAGCAACAAAGTCACAACCCCCCACAAAAACAGTAAAAGAACCAGCTTTTGCAAAAAAAAGTACAGCCTCCTGCTGTAGACCCATTTTTAATAAATTAGTTTTTTAATGTGTTGTTAAGTACTGGTTAAGTACAAGCTAAGTACTGGTTAAGTCAGTTATAGCAAGTTAAGTGTAAGTTAAGTGTAAGTTAAGTGTAAGTTAAGTGCAAGTAAAGTGCAAGTCATGTTAAGTACTCGTTAAGATCTTAAGTTAAGTACTAGTTAAGATCTTAAGTTAAGTACTAGTTAAGATCTTAAGTTAAGTACTAGTTAAGTACTAGTTAAGATCTTAAGTTAAGTACTAGTTAAGTACTAGTTAAGATCTTAACTTAAGTCAGTCAAGTTGGCTGTCCGGGGGGCCTATAGCGCATGAAAGCACGGGATTAACGCAAGTTCGCTTGCTATTGTTAGAGTCTAGTGACTTCTTATTAACAGCAGTTGTGTTTACTTGATGAAGAGTAGAGCGCAGATTAACGTTTGTGTGATAAAATACTTTGCGTTCAAAGAGAGCCTGCTTGTAGTTGTTGTGACTTATTTCTTTTTTGACAACTTCTTTACCTATACCCTTAGCTTTCTTTGTTACAGAAGTCTGGGTAGCAACGCTATACATCTTTGCCCGTAAGCCAACATATTCTTGTATAACCTCCCCATTAAATTCATCCTTCATCTTTCCAATCACTTTCTTGTTCACAGGCGAATCTTTAGGATAGTCGCATGTGTCGTACCAGCTGTCGGCCCCTTTTGCCACTTCTATTTCCATGTCTTTGTAAAAGTCTTCAGTTGGGATGTCCATAATAAAACTATCAGTGTCTGTGTAAAGGACATTTGATTCTGGATACAGCGGCTTAAAGTAGTCGTATAGAAATTCAAGCATTAACAATTTTGACAACTCTAGCACGGCAAACCCGATAAACACCGGCTTGTCCAACTTCACATTCTGTTTCTTCATCATAACTCCAACCAGGCTGTCGCTAAATCTTCTAAAGTCTTGGTAGTTAGGTTTAGAGACTAGTTTAATCGCTTGTTTTTCTTTCGTAACTAATCTTACGTCTTTACGATTGTGTGGGTTTTCCATCGTCTTGCCAAAACAGCTGTTGTTCATCAACTTAAAGAAGTCTTTTTCTGAAGCGTCTGTGGCCTTGGTTCTAAGGTCGGTGTTCTTCATAATATATGGCCTCATGAAAGGCTCTTGGTCGAAAGTAATTATTCTGTGAACAGCCGTCAGCTTTAGCCCATGCCTTAAGTAAAACTGTAACAGTCGATAATGACAGACATATTTAGTTTTGTTAAAGAGGTTAGGCACGAGTTTGGGCGGCTCTGCGGGACTCATCTTTAATTTTTCTGCGGCTAAGGGGAAATCGTTATGGGGGCCGTACAATTCTTTAGGATAATCTAAGTCCACTTCTAAGACTAGTCCTATTGGATTATCGGGTGTAAGCTGTGACAATAGCCCTATCACCCGATCAACATCATGAGGCCCGTTTATCATTTTAAAGTTTCTTAATGGCAGTGCCTGGCCCATGGCCCACCCATACAGATTGTTGGCGTCTAAGTACATCAGATAGTTGGATGGTTTAGTTGGATCATAATCGTCTAAATACTTGTTGTTGGCTCTGCGGTAAGGATGACAAGCCATGCTAATGCCTCCCCTCAGCCCATCCTCAATCATCTGGAGTGTATCCAGATCAGATATTAAGTCGATCTGAATGTTTGTAGACTTCAAGAATGCATCCCAAGACAACCCTCTTACATTCAGAAGTTATTGCTTGCATGATAAAGTGAGAATCGTAGCCTCGTAAGTTATGAAAGAAGATTGGCAGTTTCCATTTTTCGGGGTCAACCTTGAGTTGAAGATTACAGCTGCTGTGTGCTGCTCCCCTGAATTTTCCAGTAATGTGATCGTGGTCTCTTACAGCGTCGCCTAATAACTTGCATTTGCATATCCAGCAGTGGGTGGCTGATTTATAACGTTCTTCATCTTCGGGGGTCATCTTAATGTCTGAAAGGTTCAGCTGATTGGAGAATTGATTGCGAAGGTGTTTCATCTGCTCCAAAAATCGACCAGCTGCGTCGGGGCCTCTGTAAATCTCCGGCTGTGCGTGTCCGCCATCTGACCTAACAGCAACAAATGCATAAGAACAGATCTGATGACGGGACAATAAGGTTGTTTTTTGGTCTTGTTGAGGGCTGTAGTACTGCGGCAAAATCGCTTCAAAGTCAGCATAGACTACGTATGGGCTCATCTGCATTTTGTGTACATTCTTAAAACTAACTTTAGACCCTGGTTTGGGTGTAAGAAGTTCGATTTTGCAGTCTACAAAACTTTTACAATGTTTCCTATGGCTGGCTGCTGCCTCTACAGTGGGGATCCTGACTAAACACCTTCTACAAAGCTCTTTTTTAGATTTATGCTTTGTAGTATAAGTCATAAGTCTGCTAATTGATCTGATTAATACATAATGGCTCTTGGAACCGTCTGCAAACAGAATCAAGTCTACATGATTCTCAAGTGATTCGCCTAAAGTAGGGGCTTCGGGAGAAATTCTTAGAGGGACTAGATTGTCTACTGAATTCCAGGTGTATACGCTTACGGTTATTGGTTTGTTTTGTTCTTCAAACTGGTCGATACTTTCTATACTCACTGGAAAGTTTATGTTATCAAAGTTCAGACTATCTTTATACTGCCAATAATTAGAAACTCTCTCTGCGTTCTTTTTAACAGGATGTAAATGCGCCAAAACACACCACATGAAACATAAGTTATCTGAATTTTGTATGTTTAAGACTGCCCGTTTAAAAACTAGCTCTCTGGGGAGAGGGATGTAAGAATTGCCGACTATAGGAGAGTATTTGGTTTGTCTTAATTTGATTTCGAGGACTGTTCCTTCAGACCAGCCAGAGCCGCGCAATTTCGCTTCTTCACTTGCATAGTTAAACTGTGTAAGCATGTAATCAGCCCAGCCAGGTGTAAAGTCGTAATAGCTGATTACTTCTTTCTGCCTAGTTGAAACCCAGACTTGCATACTACTATCATCGGGGGTTATATATTCAATCAGAATGGCCAACAACACTTTTGCTGGCGGGGCAATTTGAAGAGACCCTGGGATTTTAGAAATAGCATGTGTTACACTTTCCTGAACGTTTGTGGGGTTAATGATGTCCATGTCTAATTCAATGAACATATTGCTTAATGATTTGTTACTACCCAACAACGTACTGTTGGAAGGTAGTATTTCAAACTCGGACTCACTTGTAAGGGGCATTTTTAACTCACAATATTTACGTAAATTAAAAAAAAATAAAAGTAAGTAAACGCGTTTTTATTCTTCGCCCAAGCGTTGCAATACTTCAAGACACCCTAATCTTACAAGAACGCCTGCCAATATTTTAGCTTTTTCTGAATCACTACAGTCAATGTTTAACTCTTTGATTGCTTTGTCAAATAGTTCACTATGATTTTTGATTAAATTGTTTACATCATTCTCAAACCCAGATTTACTAAAATCAATGTTTAACACTTTCATCGTTTCGTCAAATAGTTCATTACAATTTTCTATTAAAATCATTAGATCAGATTCGCTGTGTTTGGCCGCCATTTTTAAATCTAAAAATTAAATAAAAAAAAAAATAAAACCATGAGTATAACGCTGGTTAATTATGCAGTGCCCATTGTCGGTGTTATAGTTTATTCAACCCTAGCAAAATGTTTGTTAAGAATAAAACCGCCTAACATGGGAAAGATAGAAGATTCGCCGAAACTAGTTACAACCTTATTTTTAGCTCTAGCAACAAAAGATTATCTGATTAAAAAGCACATAGACAGTCTTTCATATTATGATTATTTTAATTATTTTTTTAGTTAATAAAAAACATGAGCGAAAAAAAGATTATTAATACGATTTACCACTCTGCTGTAATCAGCGGCCTTAGTATAGGATATAGCATGTTAGCAAAAAACATGTTTAAAATGAGGCCGGCTGATCTAGGAAGGTTAGACATTGAGGATGTTGTTAAGGTTATAGCTGTAATAACTGCAGGGATTGCCTCAAAAGACTTTCTTGTTGCACAGGGGATTATCCCAGAAAACATCAATGCATAGAAAGATTAATGCATTTAGACAGATTGATTTATAAAAAAGATTCATTCTAGAAAATATTGATTTATAAAAAAGATTCATTCATTTATAAAAAAGATGTCTGGAATAGTTCTGATGGTGGGCGGGGCTATTGTTAATGCATTGGCTTTCTCTGGCAGCAATTATATGTTTAGTAAATTGCGGTCTGATGAAGAGAGAGAACGCCATAACAAGGCAATGGAAGATTTAGCTAAGGCAAGAGACGCTTACGAGAAAAGAAGAATTGCTCACTTAGACTTTATAATAAAAAGTTAAGAGAACAGGGACATGCAGAGCACACATTTACAGACGTTGATGAAGCAATGAATGAATATTACTTAGTGACAGGAAAGAAGTTTCTAACATCGTCACCGCCAGAACTGTCTGACTTTTATGAACCATCTGAGGATCAGAAAATGGTAGAAATAGGCTTTATTATAGGTGCTATGGGAGCAATCTTTCTTCTTGCATATTCAATCTAAAAATCATAGTTAAAAATGTAATAAAAACAGTCTCTTACGGGCGATACAAAGTACAAAATATATTAATCTCCTGGAGGGTATTGGAAAGGAAAGGCTGCTATTGATAAACTGAGTAAAGCTGCTAGGGTGTCTGAATCAGAAGCGAAAGACTGGCTTTCAAAACAAGCGATCTGGCAAATATATCTGCCTGCCCCAAAAAGAATAATAAGGCCTCGATTCGTTAAGTCAGTTCCTAATGACACCCACCAGATGGACTTGTTGTACCTTCCACATGACAAAGTTAGAAGAAAAAAGTTTAAGTATGCTCTTACAGTTGTTGACATGGCTTCAAGGTATAAAGATGCTGAGCCTTTAACGGATAAAAGCTCAACTGCTGTGGCTGTGGCTTTACAACAAATATACATGCGAGGTCCATTAAAGTATCCTAGGTTGATTCAGGTTGATGATGGAAAAGAGTTTAAAGGAGCTGTAAACCAACTGTTTTTAAGACGCCGGGTTACAGTTAAGAGAGGGATTCCAGGCAACCATCGCTCCCAGGCTCTAGTAGAAAACTTTAATAAGAATCTGGCTGAGCGTCTGTTTACCTATCAATACCACAGAGACCTTATGGACAAAACACGCAACACAGAATGGGTTAGGAGATTGCCGGCAGTCTTACGCGTCATGAACAATGAAGAATTTAAAGCAACTGGCCTTAAGCCAGTAAACGCGATCAAATTAAAAAAAATTAGCATTACTGAAGACATTCAAGGTAATCAGAAACTCTTGCCTTTTGGACTAAAAGTAAGATACTTGTATGCGCCTGGAGAAGCAGAGGGTGATGTTAGAATTCGAGCCACAGACCCTATATGGAGTGTAGATATATATGAAGTTGAAAGAATTATGAAAACAACCCCTCCCGTATATTATTTAAGAGAGACTCTTTCTTCTACGTCTAAAAAGCCTGCCCCTAAAAGATCGTTTGTTCGCGAAGAGTTGCAAGTTGTCCCGCCAAACACAGTGCCGATTAGTTAAAAAAATAGTATTTATTTTTTGTTAAACTTATAATTTTATTTATTTTTTTTGTTAAACTGATAATTTTATTTATTTTAGTTCACATCTTATTTTTTTTAGTCTATTTTTGGGTTTAACTGATTGTTTGCTTGCTTTTCAATGTTCTGTTTGATTGTCTCAGTGTCTACTTGTTGCGAAGTAAAAGTCTTTCTCCACTCCTTTTGAAGTTCAGTTTTTTGTCGTCTGTAATCCTCACCATCAGCCATAAGGCGCTCAAATTCTTCAGCTGTAATGTTTTCATCCTGCAATGCTTTGCTTATTCTCAGTCTTAATGAACAAAGTTTTGCTGATGCTAGGGCTACAATGGCAGTGTGCTTTTGTAGTTTAGGCGTTAATTTTTTTAAAACAGCACTCACAATCATAGACATAGCACCTAAACCCAAACCAAGGCTCCCTAATGCTAAAGAGGCTGGCGCTCCAGCCCCAGTAGCTAAAAGAGCAACGCTAGACCCAGCACTTACGCTCGCTACAGCTGATGAGCCGGTGATTATATAAGAAAGAGTATTTAAAACTTTAGCATATTTCTTTCTAGTAACCCTATACTTATCCAAGTCACTTTCTATTTCTTCTTGAAGTTCGGTTATTTGCTCTAACCTAAACTTTTGAGCCTGATCATCCATTTTTTAATTAAGATTAATTTTTGATTAAGATTAATCTTGTACATATCTTCTTATTAACCCTTCTGGCAGCACTTCATCAACAGAGTAAAACGCAATAAAATCAACATACTTAATAAAAATAAAATCAAGCACTGTTAGTTTAGTATTGTCAACCATCACAGTGACTTTGTCAGATGATACAGAAGTGTTTATTTCATCCCCGTTTTTAGTAATAACAATAACAAGCCTAAGAGGTCCGTCCAAGTTTTCAGACTTTATTTGTACACCTCTGATTAACGTATGCTCTGGCAAACTAGGATCAGCCTCCCTTGGAGTAATAAATAAGCGAAAAAGCATCGTCATTTTTCTAGGCAGTGATTCTAGTTTTGGGTTAAATTCTAAGCCAACGGTGTCATCCCCCACTTCAGCTAAGGACTTCTTTCTCTGCAGCATATATTCAGAGCCCCGCTTAGTTATTTCAATTTGCTTTTTCTGTTGTGTTCCTGGGACTAGGCTAGCAAGAAGGCGTCCTTCATTCAAAGCTTTTCTAAAATTGTATTTCTTATCAAAGTATACATAGGGGCTTCGTAGTTCAAACTTTAAATTCCAGTTAATGTCAGGAAGCAACGCCCAGGCATTCTCTCGTTTATGAAGTTTGTATTCGTGTTTGCCAAAATCGTTTGCCCTTAGATTTCTTATCTCTTCCAGGGTAGGATATTGCTGCCGTTTTTTATCTTCAATTTCTATTCGTTTGTAAACGCCATCGTCGGTGTACTCAAATCCATAAACATTTCCTGCCACTCCTATTAGATCAAAGTCAGTTGTATCTGCTAGATCTTTTAGCTCTACTGCAACGCATTTAGGAGCTAACTCTGCTTTTGATTCTGGCCCCCGAGACATTCTTTTTAATATAAACAATTTATTATTAAACAATTTGTTATAAATAATCTATAATAAACAATCTATAATAAACAATCTATAATAAGCAAACGTATTGAACTGGTGGGTCAGTCCGTAAGCATAGTTTAGCGTGCTTAGATTTTTCTAACTGCTCTTTTATTTGTTTTAGTTCATCCCTGTCCCTGATTATATAGTTTTCACTTAAACATTCTTCAAAACTATCCCTGTCCTTAGTATAGAATAAGATGACTGATTTTAACTGCGATCTAAAGTCTTTTAAGACAGCATTGTATTTTTGAGTTAAGAGCCAAACAGAAACTAATGCGTGTCTTCCGCTAAAGGCTAGCTTAGACAGAGTCTTTCTTTTTTTAACAATGTCTTGTTCAGCTGAACAGTCATCAATAATAAACAGCGTTTCAGTTCCCTCAAATAGCCTATAGTAATGTTCTAAACAGTCGCTTAGCTTGTCAGTAGGATCAACTAAAAATATTTCTCGTCTGTCCAAACAAACTGCCTTTCTTTGTAAGACTTGTTGTGCTTAATGGTTGTGCAGAATATAACAATGTACTCGTAATGAAATCTGTAGATTGTTTGTAACAAATCAAGCACGAAGACAGTTTTCCCACACCCAGTAATCCCACAAATAAGCGAACAGTGCGGGTCTTTTGGCAAAAAGTTCAAACTATCCATCTGTTTTAATAGGCTATTTCTTTCAGTCTATTTTCTTCAATGTTCAGCTGGGCGTCATAAACCACAAAAACGTGCATTTGTATCTGACCATTCTCCTCCTCTTCCTTATTAATCTGTATGAGTATGCCATCTGACCCTACCCTTCTTCCACTCCCGTGCAGTCTGTTGTCATACGTAGATCTAAAATCCAGCCATAGTCCATATTTGTCTGTTAGATAATCTTCGAGTCTTACATCGTGAAGGTGAAGTTTTTTACACACATGATCAGCTATGGGGCTTGTCTGTCTGCCTCCAGCAAACAATTTTCTTATTTCATCAAAGTGTTGGTCAGGTAAAAGTCCAGCTGAATACAACTGAAAAGGCTTGCCATCTACTGTGCAAGACAGCTGCTCAATTTTTGGGTTGTAAAACACCTCAGATTCTCTCTGAAAAGGAGCTGAGGGTTTAGTAAATAGCAAGAGAACCCCCTTTAGGGACCTTAAAGAATTGCTTATAGCTATTTCCCAGACGGTGTCTTGCTTGTTTTTAATCGCTAGACTGTGGTGTAAAACTCTTTCAAAGTAAACAACCGTCCTACTTTTATACTGGTTTAAGATTGTTCTAGCCAGTTCGGGGTTAGTAACAACGTCAAAATTAAGAGAGATGTTACTGACAGTGTATCTGGCTTGAGGGTCATCTGATAAAATAACAGACCCGCTGTCATTGAATGTCAGTTCGTAAGTAAGTTTGTCTCTTAGTGCGCCTTGGTAATATGGCTGATGGGTTTTTAACAGTTCAAAATCTAGAGGGATGCAAAATCTGTTCTTAAATGCTCGCGCTATTGCCTGGTCTCCCTCGTCTTCCTTTGCATCTGCAGCATTAAGCCTGTGCTTAAGACCGTTTGGGCTCTGGATTCCCTGAAAGATTTTGTCTTTCCTTTCTGTTCTGGGTAGCCACAGATCAGAATAGAGATTAAAAATGTCTGCGCTACTCAGTGAGAAAACTTCTCTACCTTCCAGTTTAATTACCATATTTTTAATGATGGCTCTGCCCAGGTTAGCAACGACAGTGGCATTAGAATCCGCCGACTCAATATCAATTTTGAATGACAGCCTGGCAGTGCCTGGCATTATAACATCGTCAGGCCCAAGGTCACTAAATCTTACTGTTAACATTTCATTGGGCTCAATTGTTGATGGATTATTTACAACGCGCACAGTCTGTCTTATGCCTTTTATGCCATGAGGCTCCTTCGCTTTTCTGAATGGATCAAGGTCGCAGCCGTATGGGTTCATTTTTTATAAAACAAAAAATAATAAATATATAAATATGGCTGATGATGAAGATTTTGACGCAATTAGTCCTATTGAAGAAGATGAAGATGAAGAAAGAGAGCCGAGTCCTTCATTGCAAGAAGAACTTGAAGGGGCAGCAGCAGGTCCTTTACTCCCTAGACAGCCTCAAGATGTAGGTTCTTCACTCCTTAGAGCTCGTCAAAAACTTTTAGGAGTAGGCTCTTCACTCCCTAAAGCCCGTCAAGAACTATTGCGACAACGAATTGAATCATTCTATAGAAGTATAGGGCGGGAGCTGCCAGAAATACTTGATCTTAGCGATTTTGAGATGGGAGAAGGGGGCGGAGACGAGGAAGGCCATTTGTTTATAAAATATATGAAGGGCAATAAACAAATGCGTAAACAAGTTACTGATAGCCGGGACCCCTCCGAGTTTTTAACTCTGGGCTCACTTGGAGAGATTCCTATTCGGATCAGAAGGCGATTAAATATTGCAGATCCAAGAAAGTCTGCTCTAAGGTCTAAGGCTGTTAGCGCTTTACAGAACTTGGAGCAAAGGTTGCCAGCGCAGTCTGAAATGCAAAACATACCTCTTCAAGAATTAAGTCAAAGAACAGATGAAGCAATAGCAGAACTTGAGTCGAGTTTTAATGAGGAGACACAGTTAAAAACAATTGTCGGTTCGCCTAGTCAAAGAGAACGCGAGCTGAGTCCTGAAGAAGAAGCAGCTTTACAAACAATTGATGATCCTCCATTGTCTGAGAGTGTACACAGAAATCTTAAAGCTGCTATACGTGAACTCAGGGGTCTTGATGATGCTCTACGGAGAATAAATGGCGAGCTAAAAAAACAACTTGTCAAAACTTGGTGAGTTAGATATAGAGATAAGAGAAGAAAAACATAAACTGGGCGATGCAGATGATAACAATTTAGGGTTAGAAGAAAAGGCTAGAATACAGGCGAAAATACAGGA
The DNA here is from genome assembly GCA_033310375.1 of Conus canariensis. NCBI lineage: Eukaryota > Metazoa > Mollusca > Gastropoda > Neogastropoda > Conidae > Conus > Conus canariensis. The sequence continues at coordinate 28,861,468 of CM065739.1, forward strand.
GTTAACGACAGAAAGGGCAGCCAGGGTAGCGGCATTGTCTACTAACAGAGAAAAAATAGCATACCAAACAGGCAGAATCAGAGAAACTATAAACAGAATACTCCATGAAAATACTACGCTAGCAGAAAGAATAAGGGCTCTGTTCAGAGAGCGGGGGATTACAATAGTTAGTATATTAACAGCTGTTGGGTTTGCTATCTCTACACTGGTTTATGCATTAACTGGCGGCGCGCCAACAGGGCCAGTAGCACCTCCAACGCCTCAGCCCGGTAAAAGTTGGATTAGAAAACAACTGCACCATCTAGCAAGCCTATTAAAGAAGTTAGCTGTCAAAGCGCTTGATGCTCTGCCTGGCATAATAGGCAGTGTTGTTAGTTGGGTTTTGTCTACCATAGGCAAAGTGGCTGGTTATATGGCTGACCATCTGTGGACTTTGGGGGTGCTGGCCGCTGGTTTAATTTTTAGTGAAATAAAGTATGGCTAATCCAGTAAAAGTTAAAAACACAACAAGGGCTGTCTTTTCACTAGTGTGTCTGTCGGGGTGAGGTACATCAGCAGGCGGGCCGCTTTCTGGCTGCGGGCTGCTTATAACTGGTGGGGGTCGCTTTCAGGGCTAGATACTTTTTTTAAAATGGCTGGCGCGGGCCTTGTGTTTAAGCCTTGATTGTGTCCTAAGTTTTGATCGTCTCCAGCTATGAGAATTTCATTATCATAATTTTGTATCATG
>CM065739.1:28884694-28887194 GCA_033310375.1 Conus canariensis
GGGGAGAGAAAGGGGGATGGACTGGGGGGAAGGGGAAGGGTGGAGAGGATGTGGCGAGGAGGGATGGGCAGTACAAAATAGTAAGGAGGGTGAGGAGGGTGACGGTGGAGGATTGAACTGACAAACACTTAGGTGTTCCACAACAGAGCACATGCAATGGTCGACGTGAGCAAAAATTCGTAAACCGTTTGAAAACAGGGGTGACCGCTCTTCAACTAGAAACAGACACCTTCCTCTCAGCAGGTCAATTCTTTGTTTTATTTGTCTTTCACATTCGTTGGTCTCGCCTGCTGATGTCCTTTAGGATGAAACGCGTTTCTTTTTTCATTGTATCATTTGTTCGTTCCACCTGTTTGGTGATATGGCAACTCAATTTTTGTTTCTTGTTCTGATGAACACAAAGCACTTTACTACCGAAATTATTATTTTCTCCTGTCTTTTGACAGGAACAGGTTTACCATAGGTGTCTAGAGGGCAGGCGAAATAATTCGAAGCAAGATATTCTTTCTCGGTCATGTTTATCTTTCTGCCTGGTCTGTTTGCCGGCAAATTCGGTTGATCAGATCTCCATCCAGTTTTACAGGGTCTTCTGTTGAGTAAGGTTGTAGAAGTGGCTCCAAACGCGCCAAGTTCAGTATGTACAGTGCGTTCACTTTTCAGGGTCAGAGTCAACAAATGCTTCAGTCGTCAGGGCCAGTATCCACAGGTGGTTCTATTATCAAGGTCAGAACCTCAACGAGCTTCAGTTTTCATGTTCAATATCTACAAGAGGCTCAATGTTTGTAGTCGGTATCTGTAAGCTGCTAATTGTCAATATCTACAAGAGGCTCAATGTTTGTGGTCGGTATCTGTAAGCTGCTAATGGTCAATATCTACAAGAGGCTCAATGTTTGTGGTCGGTATCTGTAAGCTGCTAATGGTCAATATCTACAAGAGGCTCAATGTTTGTAGTCGGTATCTGTAAGCTGCTAATGGTCAATATCTACAAGAGGCTCAATGTTTGTAGTCGGTATCTGTAAGCTGCTAATGGTCAATCTCTACAAGAGGCTCAATGTTTGTAGTCGGTATCTGTAAGCTGCTAATGGTCAATCTCTACAAGAGGCTCAATGTTTGTGGTCGGTATCTGTAAGCTGCTAATGGTCAATATCTACAAGAGGCTCAATGTTTGTGGTCGGTATCTGTAAGCTGCTAATGGTCAATCTCTACAAGAGGCTCAATGTTTGTAGTCGGTATCTGTAAGCTGCTAATGGTCAATATCTACAAGAGGCTCAATGTTTGTGGTCAGTATCTGTAAGCTGCTAATGGTCAATATCTACAAGAGGCTCAATGTTTGTGGTCGGTATCTGTAAGCTGCTAATGGTCAATCTCTACAAGAGGCTCAATGTTTGTAGTCGGTATCTGTAAGCTGCTAATGGTCAATATCTACAAGAGGCTCAATGTTTGTAGTCGGTATCTGTAAGCTGCTAATGGTCAGTATCCGCCAGTGGTTCGGAATGAAATAGACGGTACAACTTCCAAAGTCAGTTGATACAATGAGTTCAAGTCTTCAGGGTCAGTGCCCATAAGAAGTTCAATTTTCAGGGTCACCATCTACAACTAGTTCAATTTCTAGGGCCAGTATTCTCAAGTACGACTTAGTTTAGTTTTCAGGGTAGATCTACAAAGTACTGCGGTATTCAGGGTCAACATCTACAGGTGGGTTAATTTTTAGGCTCAGCGTCTACAAGTGGTTCAGTTATCAGGACCAGTATTCACAAGTTGTTCCGATTTTAAGGTCAGGATCTGATACACGCAGTTAGAGTTGGAATCTCTTGGGAGCAGCTCTAGTCAAAACTGAAGGAGAACCTGGGCGATGCCAGCCTATATGCACACTAACCTTAAAAGCTCATAATAGGTATTTTCACGATGAAAATAATTATTATCATCACAAGAAAAAAGAAAACGAGTAACTTCGAACCAACGACATGACTGTTGATATCCGATTTCACTTTAAAAAAAAAGGACTTTGTTACGTTTTTCATTATATCAATAACCGTTTTCAGTGTGACCACGATTCTTATGGAATAATGAAGCTAGAGTGCCTTGTATGGTGTTTGACCGCCTGATGTTTATGTCACCCCACACTTAGAAACTGTGTTTTCTTGTTTGTTTTCATCACGGTAGATTTCGTCTTTTTCTTTCCCAACCCACGTGGGTGATGATTTCGACCCGATAGCTATTCCAACCAATCAGAGGATGTTACTTTTTTTTTTAGTTTATGGGAGTATGTTAGGGGGAGAGGGTGGGGAGGAGGGGGGGGGGGTCGAGGAGAACGCGGGGGAGGGAGTGGAGAGTGTAATGACTGAATTGGTTTTCTTTTTGAAGAAAGGATATACCCGAAGATGCCAGCAAGACCCAGAGAAGTACTGTCCTCAACTGCCGAACTAGCCAGCCGGGAGCAATCCTGCACCACCCTTGGAAGAGTCCCAAGTCTGTACCAGCCCTTATTTCATGACTGCGG
>CM065739.1:28897194-28917194 GCA_033310375.1 Conus canariensis
CCTTCCCTATAGCTATATCCCTGTCTCTCCTACCCACTCTCCTTCCCTATAGCTTATCCTTGTCTCCTACCACTCTCCTTCCCTATAGCTATATCCTGTCTTCCTACCCCTCTCCTTCTTGGCTATATCCCTGTCTCTCCTACCGCTCTCCTTCCCTATAGCTATATTCCTGTCTCTCCTACCCACTCTCCTTCCCTATAGCTATATCCCTGTCTCTCCTACCCCTCTCCTTGCCTATACTTACCCTGTCTCTCCTACCCCTCTCCTTTTCCTATAGCCTATATTCCTGTCTCTCCTACCCGCTCTCCTTCTCTGGCTATATCCCTGTCTCTCCTACCCGCTCTCCTTCCCTATAGCTATATCCCTGTCTCTCCTACCCACTCTCCTTCTCTGCCATATCACTGTCTGTCCTACCCCGCTCTCCTTCCATATAGCTATATCCCTGTCTCTCCTACCCCTCTCCTTCCCTATAGCTATATCCCTGTCTCTCCTACCCGCTCTCCTTCCCTATAGCTATATCCCTGTCTCTCCTACCCCTCTCCTTCCCTTTTGCTATATCCCTGTCTCTCCTACCCGCTCTCCTTCCCTATAGCTATATCCCTGTCTCTCCTACCCACTCTCCTTCTCTGGCCATATCCCTGTCTCTCCTACCCGCTCTCCTTTCCTATAGCTATATCCCTGTCTCTCCTACCCACTCTCCTTCCCTATAGCTATATCCCTGTCTCTCCTACCCGCTCTCCTTCCCTATAGCTATATTCCTGTCTCTCCGACCCGCCTTTTTGCCTGTCTTTCTTGTCACAAGAGCTGGAAACCCATGACTCGCTTTTTTTTTTTTTCTTTCTCTCTACCCCTGTCTTTCTCGCCACCCCGTTGTCCCTCGCCCTCTGCCTTGCCCCCTCCCCCCACACCACCCCCCTCCCTCCCTTCCCTCCTTGCCGCTCCCCGCCTCGCCCTTCCCACTCTCTTTCTATTTAATAAGGTCAGTGACTTTTGTGCCGGAGTGCAAGCCCTTGGTCTACGCTTCTCGCCCATTCCTCTGTCTGTCTGTCTGTCTGTCTGTCTGTCTGTCTGTCTGTCTGTGTCTGTCTGTTCTCCTCTCTCTCTCTCTCTCTCTCTCTCTCTCTCTCTCTCTCTCTCTCTCTCTCTCTCTCTTCTGTGACTGTCTGACGATAAAACAATCTCATGACTTCTAACGACATCATCTTGAATTTTTCTTAACTGTCTCATCATTCTAATGTTTCTTTACTTCTTCTCATCTTACCTTCTCATCTCTCTCTCTCTCTCTCTCTCTCTCTCTCTCTTCTCTCTCTCTGCTCACTCATTTTGGTGTTTTCTTAACTGTTCAATACAATGCCAGTGTATCTCTCTCTCTCTCTCTCTCTCTCTTCTCTCTCTCTCTCTCTCTCTCTCTGCTCACAGTGTGTGTGTGTGTGTGTGTGTGTGTGTGTGTGTGTGTGCGCGCGCGCGTATGCGTGCGTGCATGCATGTGTGTGTATGCATGTGTGTGTGTGTGTGTGTGTGTGTGTGTGTGTGTGTGTGTGTGTGTGGTGCGTGCGTGCGTGCGCGCGCGTTCCAGCGCGCATGGAATATCTCAGAAAGTACTTGGCCGATCTTTCTGAAAATTTGTAGGTATGTTCATTATGGGTTGCGGATGATGCCCGGTGTTTTAGTTTAACGTTATAGCCGTTACTAACGGCTACAAGGGCCCATGGCGGTTTTTCTTCTTTATGGAATGTCTCAGAAAGTACGTGGCCGATCTTTCTGAAAATTTGTCGGTATGTTCATTATGGGTCACGGATGATGCCCGATGTTTACCAGAATAGCCATTACTAACGGCTATAACGGTCCAAAACGGTTTTTCCCTCTTTATGGAATATCTTACGCGTATTCAAGATAAACTAGGAGTACGTTTATATGCTTTACATCTTGTTTTTATATGCCTTGTTCGATCTATTTGCCTGTCTGCATGTCTGGCCGTCTGTCGGTCGGTCGGTCGGTCGGTCGGTCTCTCTCTCTCTCTCTCTTCTCTCTCTTCTCTCTCTCTCTCTCTCTCTCTCTCTCCCTCCTCCTCCTCCTCCTCCTCCTCCTCCTCTCCTCCACCTCCCCCTCTTTTACCTCCCTCTCTGTATTCGTCTCTTTCACCTCTGTATGTGTGTGTGTGTGTGTGTGTGTGTGTGTGTGTGTGAGGAGAGAGAGAGAGAGAGAGAGAGAAAGAGGGGGAGTGTGTGTGTTTGTATCTGTCTGTCTGTCTGTCTGTCTGTCTGCTCTCTCTCTCTCCTCTCTCTCTCTCTCTCTCTCTCTCCCTCTCTTGTCTCTACGTGCCTGTCTCTTCCCCCCTCCCCCAACCCACTCACTCTCTCTCTCTCTCTCTTTCTCTCTCAGACATTAAGCCGGTCAGTGACCTGCCTGTGTCCTTCTCGAGTCTTCCCCTCAGCGGAAATCAGCCCAGCTGTTGTCGTTTAAGTGGTGTGTCCTCCGGTCACCCTCGCCGGCATCCCCGCCGCTCTCAGCCACTGAAATGGCTCTATTGATTAACGACCAGTCGCAGCAGGAAAGTTGACAAAGTTCGGCCAATCCCGTCCCCTGACACGTAGCGTAACAGAGCAGAGGAAAAAAACGTAGATTACAAAATCTGCGAGTCGGCTTCTTCTCGTGGTTTAGAATACGTGTAATTTTTTTTTTAATTCATTCGAGCAAAAACATTTTCATTAAGGACCTCGAACAAAAACATTTTCGTTAAGGACCAGAGATTACAAAGGAAATCTTTTCTGGCAACCTACCGTCATTACTTTTTCGCGTCCATTCGCACACCACGAACAGTCGCTTCTCTGATTGGTAATATGTTCGTGCGCTGTTGGAGGGTTAAGAAAAAGAATGCCGTCGACCCTCCTTATCAATCGAAGGACGTTACTGTTTTTTGGTGCAAAGGGACAAAACTAATGGCTAAATATAATTTGAAAAATCTCCTTTTTTTGTACTCCCAGTTCTTATAAAACAAGTAGTACTTTAGAATGGGAATGAAGAAATGCTGTCTGTGTGAGTGTCTGTCTGTCTGTCCGTCCATGGTCAAAATGTGTTCCACTCGCTCCAGACAAAACTACTGGGCCGTTCTTTCTGAAAATTTGTAGGTATGTTCATTATGGGTCACAGATGATGCCCGATGTTTTATTTTACCGTTATAGCCGTTACTAACGGCTATAACGGCCGATAACGGTTTTGCTTCTTTATGGAATATCTCAGAAAGGACTTGGTCGATCTTTCTGAACATTTGTAGGTATATTCACTATGGGTCACGGATGATGCCCGATGTTTTAGTTTACCGTTATATCCGTTACTAACGGCTACAATGGCCCCTAACGGTTTTTCTTCTTTATGGAATATCTCAGAAAGTACTCGGCCGATCTTTCCGAAAAATTGTAGGCATGTTCATTATGGGTCACAGATGATGGCCGATGTTTACCAGAATAGCCGTTACTAACGGCTATAACGGCCCAAAACGGTTTTTCCTCTTTATTGAGTATCTCACGCGTATCCAAGATAAACTGGGAGTACGTTTATATGCCTTGCATCTTGTTATAATCTCAGTTCTCAAAGACAACGCTGATCTTGTTCATATTGAAGACAAAGTGGATTTTAATCGGGTCGAAAGTGAATTAGAAATTAGGTTGTTGAAACGTCATCTTCAGTTTTCATCTGTGTGTCTTTGTCTCTTTCATTTACCACTGTACTAATGTAAATATAAACACACACACACACACACACACACACACACACACACACACACACACACACACACACACACACACACATGTATGTCGATCTACATGAGTCGTCGAATTCTGAAAAAAAAAAAAATGCCTCTTCGCAATCAGCCTCAAGAACAGTCGGCTTTCATCTCGTGGTTTACACATATCATAGTTCTTGTGTGGAGGGAATGTGGTTTGTCTTTTAAGTGAATCTGTATTTGTCGTTTGTGGACAAGGTGTGTTTATCTTAAAGTGGATCTATGTGTAGATGGGGCGTGTTTTGTCTTGAATCTGTATATGTCTAGTGTGGTGGGAGTGTGTTTTGTCTTTTCAGAGAACCTGTGTGTCTTGTGTGGACGAAGTGTGTTTTGTCTTTTTAGAGAACATGTGTATGTCTTATGTAGACGAAGTGTGTTTTGTCTTTTTAGAGAACCTGTGTATGTCTTGTGTGGACGAAGTGTGTTTTGTCTTGAAGTGAATAGATACATTTTGTGTGTGGAAGGAGCGAGTTTTATCGTGAAATGGATCTATATAATGTCGTGGTTGGAGGGACGTGTTTTGTCTTTAAGTGAATCTGTCAATGTCGTGTGTTGACGAAGTGTATTTTGACTTAAAATGAATCGGCATGTTTGACGTGACATCTGTCAACACATAGTATGTAGATACTTTGTGTTTTGATTGGACATCTGTAAACATGTATGACAACAACGTGATGTACGTCTGTGCAGACCTGCTTACGTGATCCAGCGAGCGGCCCTTCTTGGTGACTTCTTCCTCCATCCTGGCCAGCATGTCTGTCCAACAAGTGGACAGCTTCCACCTCAACTCCTTCAGCCAGTTTGACAACCCACACCAACCGGCGCCACCACCGCCGCCGCCGCCGCCGCCGCCGCCGCTGCCACCACCATCACCACACAACAACAGCCTCCAGTCACAATAACAGGGTCGCAAGAAAACCCCCATCATCCTCAGCCGCACTGGCAGAAGCCTCAAGCTTACGATCACAACCACACTTTGTGTCCACCAGAGCGGGAAATGATCCAGCCTCTAGATCTGAGCGTGGCGCGAGGTTTTCCACCCTCCGCAGACAGCAAGAGGACCATGGAGGAATCGTGTGAAGAAAGATGTGCGAAACGTGCTCGAATTGAGGACGTAGCCAACCCTGCTTTTCCTTCCTTTGGCTTGGAGAACGGGTCCGGGCTCAGGGGCATCCCTGCAACCACCACCCATGATTACTTCTCCAGACCTACTCTTCCTTGCCCTACTGTTCCTCTTCGGACCATGAGAAGTTCACTCAGGAGAACGCGTCGAGCGGCGCTCCACCTCTTTCCCAGCAGTTCCCTTCTTCATCCTCTTCTGCTCCAGCAGACGTGCTGGGCAAGAGCCTGCCGCCGTACTACCAGCCCGTCCACGAGAGACAGGGCCATCCGTTCTACGGGTCTGAACCTTCCGTCAGTGCTAGCGTCAGCGCAGTCTGTGGAAGCGAGGTGAAGCATAAAGAATCTTCTGCTGGCGTCAGTCTGGGTCTGCCGATACCTCACAACTCGGTTTTCACTCGTTCGGTGTCTCCCCTGTTCCAGCAGAGCTGGCACCATTCTCCCATGTCGGTGTCTTCCCACGTCCACCACACCTTGTTCCATACGGCTTCTTCAGTCTCTCCTCATCTCCATCCGGATGCTTTCCAGCTCCCGCTCCCGCTCTCTTCCAGTTTCCAGCAAGGGTTGTTGTCTTCCCCGATCTCGGTGTCTCTCCACGGCCACAGCTCTTCGCTGCCTGCCCCTGGGTCGTTCTCTGCCTATTCTCAACACAACGTTCTCCCTTCGTCCCACCAGAATATACTCCCTTCTCCCAGGGAGAACGTGGTGCCATCTCCACAGCAGAGCTCTGTACTGCCTCCCCTCAACGGTGTACCTTCTTTTCCTCCAAAGATATTTCCCCCGCCACAAGAAGTTGTTGCATCTGCTCAGCAGAATACTGTTTCCCCTTCCCAGATTGATGATCAGCCTACTCCACAACAGAAGCCACTTCAACCTCCCACCCAGAGCTTGGCTCAGAGCAGTGAAGCATCACCAAGACCATTCTATCGACCTTTTGAGGATACTACAAGGCCATCACCACAGATACCCCCTCCCACAGTCTCGGTCTCCAGCCGCTTTGATGGCATTGCCATGGATAGCAGTGATTATAGGAGTCAGAGTGATTTGTCAGCCTCCTCGTCAGCCACTGTATCCTCCTCTAGTACCTCAGTGTCTGTCGGTTCATCAGATCACAAATCCTCCACTGACGAGCAGCAAACTAAAGTAGAACAAGGAGGGCCCGACCCTGCTGTTCTTAAGCAAGGTGAGACCGAAGAAAAACAGAACGAGATCCCACAGTCTTCTTCACATACATCAGATTCATCTCTCGCCAGTCTTCCCAAGCAGAATGTAGACGCCTCACCAGCACAACCACAGGTAACCTTCGCGATTCCAACAAAACCTGCATCATCTATAAAACGATCAGCTGTTGACGATGCCAAACCAAGCGGTCGGAAGATCCACCCCAAACCAAAAGTAAACCCAATCCAAGACAATGCCGTTCTTTCTTCCACTAGTCTTGAGCCTCCCCTGAATAAACCGAGTAAGGGCAAAGGCAGGAAACCAGCAACACAACCACTGAAGGTCACTGGTACCACTCTTTTGGCCAAAATGCGACAAGATCGAGAAAGGCAAGAAGCCAAGGCCAGAGAAGAGAGGTTGAGAGAGTTCATGACACGACGCCAGGAATATCTCAGCAGTGGGGGTCAGAGAGGATGCCAGATCGCTAGCATTAGCGACAGCGATCGGCAGGCAAGTCCCAACTCCAGCGGCAACAACAAAGAAGAGGATGGGCGTTTTCAGACCAACAATGACAACGGCATACCTGAGAAACAAGCAAAGCTGCAACCCCACAGTGCTGAAATGAACAGTGATGGCAGGGAGCGTGCATCCACCAGTAGCATGTCCAAACACGAAGACGGTGAAATCCCAAGTAGTAGTCAGGGAGAGGCGACTTCTCACTTCTGTAGTGACGACATCGACGGCAAGAGAGCGAGCCCTTGTACCAGAGACAATGCAGGCGTCAACGAGGCAACGAGCCCACCACCGGACACCAGCAACACCAGTGACGACAGGTTAGAAGACACCAGTTCTGAGCCCGGCAGCGATCAGCCCTCCTCCAGCTCCTCCGGTGATTCCAGCAAAAGCAAGAGCGCAGACGGTGCCCCCATTCCTCCAGACCCCAACCTCAAGATCTCCCTGCTGGACTATCTCATCTCCAAAGTGCTTGTGGAGCGGATCGATGTGCCCTTCAAGCCTGAGAACAGAGAGATCAGGGCTATTTACACGGGAGCCAAAGAGGGACGCCTGACTTTCGTGGACCTCATAGAACTTCAGGTGGAGGCCAGCCTCAAAGCTTGAGGAAACGTACCAGCGCAATAGGAACTGAATTTCTGTCTTGTCATTGAGCTTTCTTCCGCTTTGCCCAGTGATATGCTTCTGTTAGGATTCAACAAGCTCGCATTCGTTCTGCCCTGTGATTGCAGCTGATATTTGTCTTCAGTTGTGCCGGTGATCAGTCTTGTCAGTTGGGCTGGTGACTAGTTGCGGCCGTTGTGTTAGTGGTCGGACAGCTTGATGATCATTTGGGTTCACCACGTCGGTGACCAGTTAGGTAAGTCGGGCCAAAGGTCAGTGATCCATTGGGTCAGATATACCACTGATGAGTCGGACCAATCAGGTGGGCCAGGGAGCAGATGGGCCAATGGTAATTGTTATTGCTCAGAGTCCAGCCGGAGGGGCCGTATCAATGCTGAATGATCAGTCAGGCCAATGTTTAGCTGGTCTGCAATGAGTTTGGACCAACTGAACCAGTGGTAAAGCAGTGCTGAAGATCAGGTGGATTCGTAATCCGATTGGTTAGTTTGGCCATGCACGTGTTGGATCAATGATCTGATGGGTCCTTGATGGCCTGGACCTGTGCATTGTCAGACCAGAGGATCAATTGGACCAGTGATTCATCACACTGGTGCTTACCTGAAAGAGTAATGGTTGGAAATAGCGATGAATTAAGCATTAGATCAGGTGGGCTAGAGAGGAACAGCATCACTGATCAATGGGATCGGTGTCGATGCTGACCAGCAGTTTGTTGGTCAGAAAACCAGCTGTCGGTGGAACCAGTGGTCGTGTGGTCTGGTGATCAGTCGCTGTTGTGCTGGTGATCGATGAGACATGTGTGATATTATCTCGGTGTCATCCTTGTTAAAGACATGCAACGCGTTAAGTCGGATGACTGTACAGGCCGGTGATCACAGCGCCTTCTTTTACAATCAAGTGGCAGGCTGCTAGCCGTCGGGTGTCTGAACAGCTCAGACGGTAACAACAGAAGGTCGCGCGTTTGAAACCCTGGCGCCCAACGGAAAGACAGGCAACGACAGGCAACGACAGTTGCCAGGCAACGACAGGGCAACGTTGGAAAACTGTGGTGGTAGACAGGGGGGGGGGGGGGGGGGGGGTTGTTGTTGTTGTTTTCGTTATAGCACTGCACGAACTGCACGAACAATCGAAGTGAACACTGCTCATGTTTTATTGGAACTTCTTTCACAGCCAGCGGCACACGCACACGCATACCCGTGTCCGAGCGACGTCCTGTCAGCTACAGCAGTTTGTCCCATCCCTCAGGTTTTCTGACGCACGTACTGGAACTATCGCAGCCCACCGTAACGCGTAGTCATTCTGAGACGCGTTTCACAGAGCAGAGAGGCTAGGAATTTTTGCGAGGCTAGAAATTTTTGCGAGTTTTGCTACTGGTGGGGTTTCATGCCTGACTCTCGCGGCGACCGAGGCAAAGTAATGGCGAGTAATTGCTAGAGAATCTTGGGGCTATAAGTCTCGCGAGGATATTAACCAACAGTAGATGCAGCCTCTGATCGATCCAGGGAAAGCTATGACGTCTTTTTATTGGTGCATGAAACGACTAGTGGTAACCCCAGAAGAGCTTGAAGAAGATTTGTGTTTCAAAACAATTGTCTAGCGCTCGTTTCGTTGCCCTTCTCGTTAACTCTCGTCTCTCGCCGCAAAACGGAAGCCACGTGCGAATTCCCGCATCCATGAAACATGCGTCTGGTGTCGTGTTATATAGGTCCCTCTACCTTGCCCACCCGCTTCCCTCCCTGTTTATCCTCATCTGCTATGTCACCTGATGTGGACGTGGACCTGAATATGTTCCAGGATAGAGAGAAATAGTCAAAAGTGAAAAGTTTAGGAAAGGAAAAAAAAAACTTTTTGATTCAAAACTGTGAGATTTGCCGTCTGAAATATTTGGTTAAAGAACTGTGTTGCTTTCTTGTCTTTACTTTTTTTTTTTCAAAGTACAATACGATCGATGTTCGTTATCAAACGGAAAGTGGGACGATTTCAGAAGAGATGTGATGTGTGTGTCGCCATCTATATGTATGCTGTCAGTGGAAATGCCAGAGAGTGACTAGCGGAAGTGGACCGTGCTTGCTGATGGAACTTTGTGTATACTATCTGTAACTTATATTTTACTTGATTTTTCATGCTTAAGTGTTGAAGATGGTATCTGGCATACTATATGCTCGCAACTTTAACTGTGTTCACCCTGTTTAAAAAGATGTGTGATAAACATTCACGTGATAAAAAAAAAGGGGGGGGGGGGGGGTGGAAAAGAAAACAAAACCCTGACGTGTCAGTTGCAGGCCTATGTCAAAAATGAACATGATTCAACACATTCTGTGAATGTGGAGCTTTTATTACACGTTTCTCGCACACCCGTGAACGTTAAACAAAATACACTTTGATCATGAAAACCGTGCTGTTTCATGTTCAGTGAATGTGATAAAGAGTTCTAGCAATCGGAAAATGGGTGAAATCTCGCGACAAACGAGAACGGACACGCGTCCTCCTGCTAAACAACAGTGACTAAGAAAATTGTTCATCTCTAGGGGGACGCTATCGAGTGTTTAAAGTGAATGCGATCCGGTTTTACTTTTGTGTCATGTTACACAGATTTACACCCACTTGTGATACGCGTCATCTGACAAGCTTACAAGCTAAGGAGCATCTCGTTTTTTTGACGTGGCCTGCTCTCGTCCCATCCTCCTGTGTATGGATATTCTGTGTTTGGATGTCTTTGAAGACAAGGGGAGAGGTGGGGCGGGGTTGTCACATAGGAATCAACTGAATAATTTTGTTAGCTTTCTGAATTCATGCCGGCCCAGTATTCTGTTCCACACAAAGTGTTCGCCCTTTCGAAGAAGAACCGCCCAGCAAAGTCACCCTTCACAACCCCCACCCGAACCGCAGCCCTCATCTCTCTCTCTCTCTCTCTCTCTCTCTCTCTCTCTCTCTCTCTCTCTCTCTCTTAAATGATCAACTCAAAATACACTGAAACTAACTGGGTTTTTTTAAAATCACAAACCATGCAAATGCGTTTGTACTTATTGTTCTTGATATACACATTTGGGAAGTACAGAAAAAAAATAGAAAAGCCGCCGACACAGTCGCAGTATGGAATTTCGAAACACACACACACACACACACACACACACACACCACACACACACACACACACACACACACAAAGCGAACAAGGTATTTTTCAAACGCCAGGTCTTACCTGTGTTTGCAAACAAACATTACGTGAATTGAGCGAGGTTGAAACAAACAACAACAACAAAAACGGTTGTTGTTTTATTTTTAGTGGAACGAACCCGTTTCTTACGATGAAAGGCTTGTGCCTTATTGCACTCAGCTATTTAGTTTTCTTCAAAACGCTGGCTTTCCTCGCTGTATCGAGTTGTTGGGGGAAGTTACAATTTCATACAAAAAATCACCGTGACAAAAATTCCCCGACTGTCGATCTCAAGTCGATCCAGCTAGGGCAGTGGGAATTCAAAACACACAGACTCCTTTCAGTCAGACCACTGAATGGAAAACAAAACACACAGACTCCTTTCAGTCAGACCACTGAATGGAAAACAAAACACACAGACTCCTTTCAACCCGACCACTGAATGGAAAACAAAACACACAGACTCCTTTCAACCCGACCACTGAATGGAAAACAAAACACACAGACTCCTTTCAACCCGACCACTGAATGGAAAACAAAACGCACAGACTCCTTTTAACCCGACCACTGAATGGAAAACAAAACACACAGACTCCTTTTAACCCGACCACTGAATGGAAAACAAAACACATAGACTCCTTTTCAACCCGACCACTGAATGGAAAACAAAACACGTAGACTCCTTTCAACCCGACCACTGAATGGAAAACAAAACACACAGACTCCTTTCAACCCGACCACTGAATGGGAAACAAAACACATAGACTCCTTTCAACCCGACCACTGAATGGGAAACAAAACACATAGACTCCTTTCAACCCGACCACTGAATGGGAAACAAAACACACAGACTCCTTTAGACCAGACACTGAATGGGAAACAACACACATAGACTCCTTTCGACCCGACCACTGAATGGAAAACAAAACACGTAGACTCCTTTCAACCCGACCACTGAATGGAAAACACAACACATAGACTCCTTTCAACCCGACCACTGAATGGAAAACAAAACACACAGACTCCTTTCAACCAGACCACTGAATGGAAAACAAAACCTAGCGTAAATGCAGAGACGACCAAGGGTTCTCTATACAAGGAAAACCCATGAACCCTGAATGACGTCATGTCAGAGAAGGGCGTGATACCTTCACGTCTTGTCCTCTTGATGACACAATAGAAAAGTCTTCTTCATAATCAATTTGCTCTCCTCCCACTTAGTAGTTCGATTTCCTTTTTTTTTTTTTCTTTCTTGATTAAAGTACATTTCGAACTTCGATAGAATGCTGTAGTTTATGATTAGCCAATGCTCCCCCCCCCCCCCCCCCCCCCCCCCCCCCCCCCCCCCCCCCCCCCCCCTATTTGAGTACCATTGTCTTTGTAGGCCTTCTCACCGTTACCAGCAACATTGTTTGTGTGTCTGTGTGGAAGTTTCTTTCTTTCTTCCCCTAGAGGAGGAGCAGAGTCATTTGCAAGTCTTTTTGTTTTTCCTTTCGAGATGTGTTGAAGGGAGTTCACGCATTGTCATGTGCGTGTAAATATTCTTGTCGGTTTTGCCCGTTCTAGGTTTTATTTTAACGTCCTGCTTCAGGTGGAAATATCGCTGCCAGTCCCCCTCGAATTCTCTAGGAACTTCTCTCTTAAAAATTGATTTCCAAAAATCCAGAATTTGGTAAAAAAAAAAAAAAAAAAAAAAAAGTAAATAATAATAATGATAAATAAAGAATGCACTTGCAAATTTGGTGCCCCCTCTTTCCCCGTGCGCCCTCACTCTATTCTTTTTTTTTCCTCTTTAGAACGGAAGTGGGAG
Source organism: Conus canariensis (assembly GCA_033310375.1). NCBI lineage: Eukaryota > Metazoa > Mollusca > Gastropoda > Neogastropoda > Conidae > Conus > Conus canariensis. The sequence goes on from CM065739.1 coordinate 28,909,360, forward strand.
TGAGGGAAGGGATAGTGTGTAGTTGAATATAAGTGAAATTATGTTTTTGCGTGTGCTAGGAACTAACGTGAATAAAGATGCGTGTTTCTATTGCAGCCCCACGTTATTCAGATCAAGCAGTAGGACGTAAGAGGGCTGTCACACAGTGAAATGCTTGATCTCCTTCTTCGTCGTCGTCTGTCTTTTTTTGTGTTTGAACCCGCAGAAACGTTGATCATGTTGTAAGGGAGGTGGAAATGAAGTGCTGTCACACTGAACAGTCCATCTATCCATCCTGTGCAATATGCAGATGTAGATGGGGCAGTGCTGTCACACTGAACAGTCCATCTATCCATCCTGTGCAATATGCAGATGTAGATGGGGCGGGACTGGAGTTGGTGGGGGAGGTGGGGGGAGGGGTGGGGGGTGCGGATAAGGAAACCTCGGGCCAAAGACAAAGAAGGGGCGCCGTCCACATCTAGACTGCCGGTGTTCACATGGAGACTTAAACATTATTGTTTCGCTCATTTATTTTTATTTACATTTTTTCCCTTTATTTCTTGTTGGCTGACTCATCGTCCGTGTTACTTTTCGTGGCGAGTTTTTTTTCTCCTACCTCGTCCTGTCGTGATCCATATGCCCACAGTCTGGCCTCTATCAGGCCCCTGGTCAGACGAGTCCCTGCACTGCTGCTGAATCACTCCGGTGATGTTCAGTTTTATCTGGTTCTGATTCGACGTAAACAAAATAGTACAAAATAGTCCCTGTCAGCTAACTCTTCGCCCCCTCCCCCCCCCCCCACCCCCGTCCCTGTGCTTCCCGTCCAAATCCCTCCCCCCCCCCCCCTTTCAAGCACGCTGTCCACAACGCCTCGTACATTTTAAAGGCTGATTGAAACATAAATCTTGCAATGTTCAGATTCCCTATCATTTGTTTATTTAAGATAAGAGCAAGTCGAGCTCACTGTGGTGTTTGTTATATTTCCTTTCACTTTCATTTGTTTTCTGTTGTTAAAGAGTTTTCTGTGTGTGTGCGTGTGTGTGCGAGATTGTGTGTGTGTATGTGTGTGTGTGTGTGTGTGTGTGTGTGTGTGTGTGTGTGTGTGTGTGTGTGTGTTGTTTGTTTGTTTTTTTTCTCCAACATATGAAGGCCTACAAACAAAACCGGTTAACTAAGCCCTTTGAAACTGTTACTTTATCCATGTATTATTTTTAAAGAATGTTGTTTTTTTTGTCACCAGTGATTACTGATTCTTTCGTCAGAATAAGAGAGAGAGACAGAAAGGGAAGGAGGGAGAGAGAGAATATTGTGCAGTTTATGACACCATATGTCGTGATGTGGAGGAGTGACAGGCGGTTGCATCCATCAGCTACCAGGAGGTGGAGGATGCCCAGCTGGGTTGGACATGTGCCAACAAACAGATGTGCACACTATGACAGTTCATTGGTCATTGAAGTAAATGTTGTGGACGTCTCTCGGGAGTGGTCTGTTTTTTGTGTTTTGTGTGGTTGTGTGTGTGTGTGTGTGTGTGTGTGTGTGTGTGTGTGTGTGTGTTAGTGCTCGCGCGCGCGTGTGTGTGTGTGTGTGTGCGCGCGCGCGCACACGCGCAGGTGCTCTCACACACATGCATACACAGACATACACACACACGCATACAGGCGCGCGCGCACGCACGCACACACACACACACACACACACACACACACACACACACACACACACACACGCACGCACGCTTGCATACACGCACGCATGCGTGCACACACACACACACACAACACACACACACCACACACACACACACACACACACACACCACACGCGCACGCGCACAAGCTGACACACAGTGCCTCTTAACATGCATGATGATATGTACCTTTGTCAGTGTATCTGTCGATCAATCAGTCCGTCTATCTATCTATCAACCTATCTATCTATCTTATCTATCTATCCATCTCTCTGCCTCTCTCTCTCTCTCTCTCTCTCTCTCTCTCTCTCTCTCTGTCCATGTATGTATGTGTCTGTGTGTATACATCTCTTCTCTCTCTCTCTCTCTCTGTCTCTGTCTCTGTGTGTGTGTGTGTGCGCGTGCGCGTGCGTGCGTGAGAGAGAGAGCGTGAGCAGGAGTCTGGTGCTCTGCCTTCATGATGGGCTGAAGTCCAAACAGGTAGGGACACTAGAAGAGCACTCTGGAGAGCACAGATCACAACCACATTGAAACAGATCGTGAAGCCTCCTTTTCATTTCGATCGGCACCAGCATGTATGGACTTGACATGTTACTTGATTAATTAACTCTCTTCAGTTCTTTCCCTTGAATTTCGATCACCGCGTGATCGACGGTTTTCTTCCCGGAATTATGGTATTTAAAACAACATTTTTTGTTATCTGAAGCAATAAATCGCCTAAAAACAAACAAACCCCGAAATAGACACATTCATCACAAAAATATTATTATGTTAGAAATAATGCGCAGAATGTTACGAAAAATGACGAAAACTTCATGTAAAATGCAAAAAATCTCAAAAACTGTTGAGAGTGACCTGTCAAATAAGGTGTGGAGATGGGGGAGGGGTGGGGGGGGGGTAGGTGGGGAGTTTTTTCTTTTTCTTTTTCCTCCTAAGATCAGCTGTCTAGCTGTCTCTGGAATTTCGTTTTCTGCAGATCAAAGAGGGGCAACTGGTCTGTCATGAATGGATTCATGCAACAGCAGGCTGAGAGGTGTAGGATGAACTGGGAATGAGAGAGGTATGTAAGAGACACTTCCAACAACACAGAGGGGTATGTAAGAGACACTTCCAACAACACAGCTCCAACAACACAACCAGATGACCTGGCAAGTTCTGACTTCTGAGATACGTGTTGACCATGGATTCATTTCTTCTGTGTCACACGTCTCGCTCTCCACCTCCCTGTCTCATCTCGCCCCGACCCCCTCCCCCCACCCTTCCCCCACCCACCACCACCACCACCCTCCCCGCCCTTTCCCAAACCCCAGTTTATTCCCCCATCCTCTCACGCCTCTGCCCGACTCTCTGCTGTTTGGCCCCAAGAGCAGCAGTTTGATTATGCCCCGACCTGTTTATTACCCCATTGATCTCTCTGCCAATGTATGTAGTGTATGAAGAAATGATAGGATCATTTTTGTTTGTTTGTTTTTAAAAGCAAAAAAGACGTTTTATGATACTGGTATTGTTGCTTGGCATGTGAATCGCAGATTTACAGCCGTAACGATTCGGTGACATCTTCGCGTAAGGCCAGACAGGTCTTGACAATATCAATTTCATCAATGTGCCACCAGTTTTTAATCATTATATATATAGATATAGGTAGATAGATAGATACAAGGTAAAAACAAGTTCTGCATTTTCTCCACACAAGGATAAAGTCAAACATCAAAACTCAGCTTTCGCCCACGGGCTTCATCAGGAGAATGTGACCAGTTAGGAAACAGAGTCAAGGAAAAAACAGTTCAGTGTTGAGCATGCATTCACTTCCTCCACTAGTTATCTTACATATCATTCACGTGCAAAGCAAAAACACAAACTCAATGCAAGAAGAGAAAATGGTTAAAGAGGGTAAGAGAGAGAGAGAGAGAGAGGGGGGGGGGAGGGAGGGAAAAGGGGTTGGTGGTGGTGGTGGTGGAACAATTGGTAGAAAAATAATGAAAGGATGGGAAACTGGAGGAGGGGGGGGGGGTGTGCGTGTGATCTAGGGATGGAGAGGAGAGGGGGGATAGAAGGAAGGAAGAAAAGAGAGAGAGGGGGGGGGGGAGAAAAACGAGAGAGAGACAGAGAGAGAAAGGACTAGAGAGTGAAGGAGAGAGAGACACAGAGACAAAGACAAGAACAGAGAGAGAGAGGAAGAGAGAGAGAAAAAGAGAGAGAGTCACAAAGAAAAACAGAGACAGAGAGAAAGAGGGAGAAAGGAGAAGGAAGAGAGAAAGAGAGAGAGAGAGAGAGAGAGCGACAGAGAAAGAGGGAGAGAAAGAGGGAGAGAAAGAGAGAGAGAAGGGGGGAACCGAAAAATTAAAGAAAAGTGTGAAGAACTAGATGTTTTTGCAAATGGGAGATGAATTGGAGAAAAAAAAAAAAAAGGGAGGGGGGGAGGGGGGAATAAATGGAGGAGCAAAGTAAGGAAAAGTACAACTTACATCAAGCATCAATTTCTACTAGTGAACAACATTGTACTATAACCAGTACTTATACTATTACACAAGACAGGCTTTTTAGCACTAAAAACACCTCAATAAAATTAAACAAGTTCGCTTATAAATTATTCAAAAAACGATATAACATCAGACCCCCCCCCCCCCCCCCCCCTCAGTATATAATATATAATATATATATATAATATGCTGTGGTAGTAGCTGCGAAAAAAGACAAATTATACCACGGAAAACACACACACACACACACACACACACACACACACACACACACACACACACAACACACAGGAGAAACCTGGGTGACTACATAAACATGGGAGTCGGACAAACAAGTTGAAGTCTTGATATTTGGAAACAATGTTCGTCAGCTGTCTATGAACTCATTTCACACAAGAATATAAAAAAAATAAGATTTTTTTTTCTGTTCTTTTAAACTGTAGTACTTCGTAGCAACTGATCAGGTCGTGAGCTCTGAGTTCACAGGGTTAATGTGGATAGACGAATTATAATGATTTTGCGGAGTGGATTAAGGATTCGTCGATTGATCCGGATCGTCATATTAACTTTTCATATATATATAATATATATTTCGTTGGAGGGGGGGGGGGGGGGAGATCAAGTGAAGACTTACTATATTTCCGGCTTAATATTCATGACTGGGCGAGCAATTTAACATATGAGAAATGCTGAGGGAGGGGAGGGGGGGGGGGACTAGTTTTATGACACTAGTTGAGCATCATTCTGCCGAGATTCTTTACTTGCTGGATTAATTAGGCGCGTTAGGGAAACATGCTTTATTGCGTCTGTGCTCCTTTAGCATCGAATAGAGACATACCACAGTTTACAATGCTGCGGTATTCTCACGACAAGGGTTCAAAAACGCCATCCAACAGCACCCCCAAAGCAGCCCGGGAAGGGTAGAGAAGGAAAACAAAACAAAGTGTAGTAGGAAAACAAGTTGCTGAAAAACGAAAATCATTATACAGACAGTATGAATAGAGCTTTGACCCTATGCTTGAAGATCCATTTAAGGCTGCAAAGGAGGTCAGAACAGGATAACAGGATAACAAGTTTATTTGTCCAAAAGAGGGAAAATTCATTTTCGACAGCACAGCAACCATATACCAGGACAATACACACACACACACACACACACACACACACACACACACACACACACACACACACACACACACACACAGAGGCGTAAACTGCCTGTGTAAGAATCCATAGTAAATCAATCCCATCGGTAAAATATCTTCATGCAAGCACAAACACTCTTCAGACACACACCTTCCCCCCCTCCCCACATCCACACACACACACACACACACACACACACACACACACACACACACACACACACACACACACACATCTCACACACGTACAAACACATGTGCGTGCGCAGCTACAGTACACATCCACTCTCTTTAAAACATGGAACCTAAAATTACAAAAGAGAGCATCATCATTAAAAGCAACCAACATACTCTATTTAAATATATTCAGTTTAATAAGATCGAAATAATAGATATGATTATTTAAGACCAGGCACACCTCAATACATACGATTTAAAAAGTGGTCAGCTTTATTGTTTAATAAGTCAATCATTGTCATTGTCAAGTATATTGAAGATATGCAAAGACTGTTGCTTTTCATGTCTTCAGACTTCAGTATGTGAACAATTATGTATTGGTAACATATCAATCAATAATAGGACAAGTCATATTCTGGACGATCAAAAGAAAACAGGTCAGTACATATTCTTCTTTGTCGTTCCTGGATGTAGGCCTAAAGCACCAAGGTTCAGCGTGGGTGAGATCTTTCTTTTCTTTCTTTTTGTATTTCCTTTTTCGAATGTAACCGTTTATTACCGCACTATAAAAGATGGTCAGTTTACGTCTTCGGGAATATTGTCTAAACTTGATCTGAGTGTGCATGGATTTGTGTGTGTGTGTGTGTGTGTGTGTGTGTGTTGTGTGTGTGTGTGTGTGCGTGTGTGTGTGTGTGTGTGTGTGTGTGTGTGTGTGTGTGTGTGTGTGTTGTGTGTGGTGTTCGTGTGTTTCTCTGTGTGTGGGTGTGGGTGTGAGTGCTATGTCATCTTCAGGACCCTCCCAACGGCATTCAACTCTCGCCGCTCTTTCTTCTCCCCCACCCCCACCCCACCCCCAAAACAGCTACACCCACGCTATCCTTTGTCAGCCTCAAGCATGTCAGTCCACAGGGAGTAGGCTTAACAAGATCACATCGTCTTGGGGGCAACTGCCGGACGAGGCCCTTCAGTGCTGCTGAGTTGCTTTGATGGTGTTCATTCGCAGGAGATCACATCCCAAGCCCTCTGCTGGCGAGAATAACCACTTCATCTCAGAGTCATGTGATCAGTCAATGTGCGAGGCCATTGCCCCTGACGAGAACGTGAGAAGGCCTATGCACAGTTAATCAAAGCACAGACAGCTTTCTAGAAAAGTAATAACCTTGGGATGTCAGTCAATACATTGAACGTCAGTGCACACGTAGTATTTAGCTTTTGCATATCACATAGCACACATCTCTAGCCAACGACATAAACGCCGCGGATACACAAGAATAACTACTCGCACGCACTCATGCATGGACGCATATATATTAACACATGCATACGCTTTTGCCAGTGCCTGTAAAACCCCAAACGTCAAAGCACTCGGACTCGTTTTTCATTATCTAGGTTCGTGAATACACAGAAGAGCTCATCTGATATCACTTAATGTGGAAAGACGTTAAATTGAAGACAACAACAACAACACAGAAGGGCAGTGATGACTTTGAGGTGTACACGCAGTACAACAATGTTCGTAAATATTGTTTATATTAACAGCAATGTTTAGGGATCGCGTGCCCAGTCTAAAGCAAACGTATATCTACCAAGTGCAAGGTTCTTTATTTCTCGATCAGATTTTCAACAATTAATTACAAGAATCTTACTTTAAATAAGACAGGTAAAGTGAACAGAGAATAATGAGCAAGTAGGGTAACTCTTGCTCGGATGATGAAATAGATTACACGCCCATAACTCCGAACGAATGCTGCTTACGACACCAAATCGCCTTGCAGAAATGCCAACACAGATCAGGCAGACCAAACAAGGGGGTGGCTTCTTGTTTGTTCTGTGTGCTCTGCGTTGGCATTTCTCCTCGGCGATTTGGTGTCGTAAGCAGCCTTCGTTTAGAGTTATGAACTTGTAATTTATCTCATCGTGGGAACGAGAGTTACCGTACTTACTCTCCACTTTGTTTAATGTCTCCTTCTTCTTTCTTAGATGTCCGCCTTCAACCAGTTGAAGATTCTGACCCTAAAAAGGGTTTCCGGAAACAAGAAGATATAAATGAAGATGCTGCCTGGATCATCAGCTTGAAGTGGGTAGGGATAGGGAACAGGGGCGTGGGATCATACAAGGAAGACAGCATGAACCAACATGGTTCCAGTTCGGACAGAAAACAGTTAACTAGTCTATCTTTTAGTTCAAGCAGAAAAAGATTAACATACGCTACCGCTTCAGTTTCCATCATCATGACGACATAAACGGAAATAAACCCAGTAGATAAAGCTTTTGTTGTTGTTGTTCCAGTGTGAATTATACGGTAGGTATACACTTACTAAGCGAGACGATGTATTGTCACAAGCTTCAGCATTTAGTGTGTGTGTG
>CM065739.1:28921604-28924104 GCA_033310375.1 Conus canariensis
CAAAACCCCCCCCCAAAAAAAAAAACCCCCCCCCCCCAAAACCCCCCCCCCCCACCCCCCCCCCCCCCCCCAAATTTTTTTCCCCCCAACCCCCCCCAAAACCCCCCCCCCCCAAAAAAAACCCCCCCACCCTATTTTTGCTTTGGGTTTGTGTGTGTTTGTGTATTTTGGCACTCCAGTCTCCTCACTCTCTCCTTCTCTCTCACGGGAATTGTTTGGAGTATTTTCAATGTTCCGTCAACCCACCCCAACCCTCCCACTTCGCCTCTAAATTGTCCCTGGACGGAGGCGTAACTGTGGTGTGGCATGCCACACGGGGTTGGGGTAGTGACTATGTGGTACTAGGTGGTAGTAGTTGGGGTGGTTCAGGTGGGCTGGCGGAGACAAGGTGCATTATGGGGAGGTGCGGTGAGATGCGGGGCGCGGGGGGGTGGGGGTTGGTGGTCAGCATGGAGAAAGACCCAATAGTCATTTGTTTACGCGGTCGGGCCGAGGTCAGAGGGGCGAGGTCTACGATCAAGTGAGAAGACGGAAGAGGACGGGAACGAGAAGAAGAAGAGGAAGGAGAAGAAGAAGAAGAAGAAGAGGAAGGAGAAGAAGAGGAATTGAGAAGAGGAAGGATAGAGGAAGAAGAAGAGGAGGAAGAAGAGGAGGAGAGGAAGAAGAGGACAAAGAAGAAGAAGACAGAGAAGCAGGACAGGGAAGCAGGAAGGAGAAGAGGAAGAAGAAAGGGAAGGAGAAGAGGAGGAGAAAGAGGAAGGGAGAAGAAGAAGAGGAAGGAGAAGAGGAAGGAGAAGAAGAAGAAGAAGAGGAAGAAGAAGAGGAAGGGAAGAGGAAGGAGAAGAGGAAGGAGAAGAGGAAGAGGAAGAGAGAAGAGGAAGGAGACGAGGAGGGAAGCGGAAGAGGATAGAAGAGACGGAGAGAGACAGAGGAAGGAGAAGAGGACGAGGGACAGAGAGCGGACAGGCGAGAGCAGGCAGACGGAGACGACAGACTCCTCTTCTTCTCCTCTTCCTCTCCTCTTCCTTTCTCTTCCTTCTCCTCTTCCTTCTCCTCTTCCTCTTCCTCTCCTCTTACCTTCTCCTCTTCCTTCTCCTCTTCCTCTTCCTCTCCTCTTCTTCTCCTCTTCCTCCTCCTCTTCCTTCTCCTACTTCCTTCTCCTTTCCTCCTCCTCTTCCTTCTCCTCCTCCTTCTCCTCTTCCTCATCCTCTTCCTCTCCTCTTCCTTTCCTCTTCTTCTCCTCTTCCTCTTCTCCTCCTCTTCTTCTCCTCTTCCTTCTCCTCTTCTCTTCCTCTCCTCTTCCTTCTCTCTTCCTTCTCCTCCTCTCCTCCTCCTTCTCCTCTCTCCTCCTCCTCTGTTCCTTCACCTCTTCCTCCTTCTTTCTCCTCCTCCTTCTCCTCCTCTTCCTCTCCTCCTCCTCCTTCTCCTCCTCTTACTCATCCTCTTTCCTTCTACTCCTCCTCCTCTCTTCCTCTCTCCTCCTCCTCCAAATACTGCTGCTACTATACTACTTCTGCTACAAATGATAATAATAAATGCGAGTAATGTAGGTCTTTTATCTACACATCGAAAACTATATAATTTTTTTTGAAAACATGATTATAGAATAAAGACAAGAAGAAATAAAGAGTGCCAATGGGACGGGGAGTGAGGGGGAAAAAAGAGAGACAGACAGACACACAGAGACAGAGAAGTGTTGGGGGGGGGGGGGGGGGGGGGGGGCAGTGTCCCACCCGGTTATTTACAACCAAATGCTAAACCTGATCATGAACTCTGACCTACATCCAGACACAGAGACAGGGCCTCTCCGTGGTTTGGAGGGGGGGGGGGATGGAGGCGTGGGTGAGAAGCTAGAAGCGGGGGGGGGGGGGGGGGGGGGGGGACGGGGAGGGGGGGGGGGGGGGGGGGGGGGGGGGAAGGAGGGCGTCCACACCTGACGTCACCATTCCCATTAATCCCCTGCCAATCTGGTACCAGCAGATGTCGCTCAGACTCTTTGATGGCAAAGTCGCAACGGCAGCGGTTGCACACCAAAAAAATTAATGCGTCAAGGCCTTGCTTAAGGAGTCGAGTATTTATTTATAGACGGGCATAATTAGATTGCTTTGATGATTCTCATTGTGTCTGAAAGCTGATTTTTCCTCATTCCCTTTCATATGGCCGTCAAGGTACAAGCCAGGTGGTTCCAAGCAGACAGATTACAATCAAAAGAAATGGGATTATTTGACGTGGTTGAGGCTGGTGCAAAGATAGGGTGACAGGTGAGTGCAAAGGCGTAAAATGTGTGTCAACTACGGGCAAGGACACGTACTTGAAGATTGTTTGTGATGTCATCGGGGAAGATCCCTCCCAAAAAGGGGGAAAAATTGATGGGGAGTTATTCTTTTGACTAATGATCAGTTTAACATTCAGTGCTCGCTCGAATTTATGGTAAGCCTCTAAACGCTGACATGGATTATACAGTGTGTAAGCAAAATCCTAATGGTGGCGTGTGGCCAGT
>CM065739.1:28931604-28936604 GCA_033310375.1 Conus canariensis
ATCTGGAGACTTTACAATACTATGTGGAGACCTTAATGCACGGTCAAACTTGCGGGATCAGCATGGTACCAATCCTCAAGGAACTGCACTGGAAGGAATGCTGAATGAAGTACTCCTCAGCGCACTGTCATCATCTCCGACACATAAAGGGTGACGCCGACAGTGTCTTTGCACTCACCGGACCAAAATTCACAACAGCCAGGAGTGCGGAAGTGAAGTGACCATTTCCCCGTCTAATTCAGTTCACAGAAACCATCAAAAGAAAAACAAATAAAACAAAGGGGTCCTTTTTCAAAAGAACAACAATAAAGGATGGTCATCGGAGGAACAGACTGGTCTGAAAGGATATTCCTTGAATTAAAGGAGTTTGCCAATCTTTGATTTCATTTGATGAAGTATTACTTTTTTTTAACAATATGTTCTTCCATAGTAATAAAGTATTTGTTTAGCACATTTTGATGTTAAGTTAGACCTAACTGTGTAACATCTCTCGGACCGAGACATGTTATTTGTAAATTCATTTCCATATGGACTTCGGATTCAGTGGGGATTATTTATTGAAAATATACCTTACTCGCCGGCAGCTCGTTTGGTAAGTGAACAAATTTTGACATTTTTTCACTTATCTGACTTAACACCTATTTGAAAGAGATGGCCACAAAAATTAGAAGCAGCTCGTATTTCAGCAGTTTTTCCACTTTCTGTTGAGCGTCAGTTTTTACTCCACTCACATTGGTGGATCATGTCTGTCACGAGTAGAATAAAATATGTGCATTCAGAAACCTTGCCATTTCTCTTGAACAGTGTAACTTAAGCATTCATGAGATGGACCCCATGAGGTCGGTATGAGCAGTCTTCAGGAAACTTTGGTTAAAAAAATCTGCAAGTGACATATTTTGGGATCTGTTTGAGGAACTGTAATTCTATTTCTTGCCCACGGTATCTTTCATGCACTGGAAAATGGTTGCTGAATTTATTTCAGGGGACAAATTTTTTATTGTGTATGATTCTGTAACATACATGTAGCCAGTTAATGTTTTCAAAGTGGGCGGTTACATGGATGGTACCCTTCAATAGTCTTGAATATCACATCAAAGTTGCATGAAGAATGTTTGAGTAAGCCTGGATACATAACACTTTCAACATGATTGATTTCAAAATCAATGATACCATTATTATTGATAACACTTTGAACATGATTCGTATCAAGAACAATAATCTGGTACTGACAGAACTTAAACATGCATATTCAAATAACGGTAATGTAGTGTTTGCAGTGCTGCCAGTTTACCACATACCAACTCGCATTCGAAATGCAAACCACACTCTGGGTGTAAGAAGTCCAAAAACTTGTATTTGACCAAAAGGACTGGGTGAACACATCACTGGCCGCTCATCATCCAAGTTCACACACCGACACTACACTACGTCACACGCATGCGTGCTCATCAACACTACATTCCCATTCTTCCTTCAGAATGACTCACAATGAAACTTACAACTAACCACTATTATTGGATACTGTCCAAAATCTGAACTGAGATCTTTTAACCATTAAACTTTAAATTAACCACAAAATTCAAATTATTCTTTTTTTTCTGAATTAACTCAACTTCAGGTTCTTAAAGCAACATTTTTTTTTCAAGTTCAAGAACACATGTATGAAACAAATCATTTTCCATCTGAATTACCTCAATACAAATCTTTCAAATAATTTTATGTTTCAGAATACAGGTATGAAGCAACAACCAAGTTGTCCTTGACAATCTTATTATTTCTGTCACCAACTCTTATGACAAAACACTATGCAACTCACTGTTGTCTCAGAACATTATATCATAACGCAAATAATAATAAATGAAACATGCATCATTCTCGTAACAATGATTGACGTAACACCTTTTCTTCTACCAATTGTGTACACATAAATCAAACAGCAAATAAGAGATGAAATATGCATCGGTACTAATACTACTATATTTCCAATGCATTGTCACAATCGCAAATAAACCTTCTTTTGTTCTTCCTCTTTTCTTTTATACACATTTGTTTTGTGACAGACTTTAACTCTTTGTAGTTAGACCCTGAACAATTCCAACAATGAAATCTTCAAATCTGCTCGGTGGTTGTCTGACCCTGTCAGATTTTCTGATTTCTGTAATGTCTGGCTGTCTTCTGAATTGAGTGATTTGAGCTTTTTGGCTGATTGTCAGTCATTTGGCCTTGAGTGTCTGGTGTGTCAACTGTTTGGTTTTGTGCCATAGACTTATCATCTCTGCGGATGTACGGTTTATGTGGAACATAGCTTATACTGTGCGCCTGTCTCGACGGGACAGTGACTGTGATCTTGTTTCTCAACAACTTTTAAGGTTCTGGTTTAAGCGAGTTGAGAATTGTCTTGTCTTTGCTGCATGAGAACTTCATCTCAACTATGATGTTGCTTTCTTTTGCATGTCTGTGAGTCTGTGGATCATTTTCCTAGCTCTTTCTTCAGACTGTTTCTGTCGCGCGCAGCTTCATCTAGCTCAACTTTGGTTTTTTTTTGCTAACCTCTGGTAGTTCTGCTCGCAGTTTCCTCATGAAAAGTAATTCTGCTGGGCTACACCAGGTGTCTGGTGTGGTGTGGTACGGTATGCCAGCAGAAATGTGTTTAGTTCTCATTTCCAGTCTTTCTTTTCTGCCTGCGCTGTTCTAATGGCTTTCACGATTGTTCTGTTCTGTCGCTCAACTTCACCGTTGGCTTGTGGCCACAACGGAGCTGTGTGATGATGTTCGATTCCTTGTTCTTTCAAGAAGTGGGAAAACTCATCTGAAACAAACTGTGGGCTGTTATCTGTTGTGAGTGATACCGGTAGACCATGTGTTGTGAATACATTTTCCAATGCTGTGAATATGTGTTTTGTCTGTGTTGCTCTCAGGACTGTGGGCTCACAATACCAACTGTAATAATCCACTGTGACCAGAATCGATTCGCCACTTGGCAGTGGTCCCAAAATGTCGATCGCTATGTCTTCCCATGGTCCATCAGGGAATTTCTTTCGAGCAGCTGGTTCTTGTCTTGATGGCTGGCCCACAACTTTGCAGGCATGACATGATCTTATTTGTTTCTCAGTATCCCTATCAATTCCGGGCCACCAGACTTTCGTCCTGAGTCTTTCTTTTGTTTTCACAATTCCTTGATGACCTTCGTGAGCAAGGTCAACCACTTTTTGTCTGAATTTTCTAGGATCACAATTCTACTTCCTCATAGAACCAGTCTCCTTGACATGTGAGTTCATCTTTTACAGTTTTGTATGCCTGGTTTGTGCAATTTTCCCACTTGCTTGTTTGAATGCATTCCCTCAACTGAATCATTTCACTATCAACAGCAGCTACTTCTTCAATTTGACGTGGGGTGAGTGCATTTGGGACAGCTTCTTTGGCCACAAAGTAGATGTAATCTTCTACTTCATCCTTTTGTGCCTTATTTTGCTCTTTTTGTTTCACCAAGCATGACAGTGGGTCTGCTATGTTTTGAGTTCCCGGTCTGTATCTCACTGTGAAGTGATAGCTTTGTAATCTCAATATCCAAAGCTCGATTCACAGTGATGGTTTTGATCTCTTTCAGTAGATGAATTCGAGTGGCTTGTGGTCTGTTTCAAGAATGGACTTTCTCAAGACCAGACCAATGTCAATACTTCTTTTTCAGTTTGTAAATACCTTCGCTCTACATCAGTGAGGCAGCGGCTTGCATAGCAGATTGGTTTATCTACTCCTTTCTGTGTTTGAATCAAGACTGCACCTAAGCCAACTGACTTGTATCAGCAACAATTCTTGTTGGTGTCTGTGGATCAAAATATGCCAGTTCAGTTGCTTTTGCCAAGTCACCTTTCAGTGTTTTAAATGCCTTCTCTTGCTCTTGCCCCCACTCAAATGGGTTATCTTTTCTTGTCAGCTTTCTCAGAGGGTCTGATTTTGTCGCACGTTGAAATTGACAAGACCAAGAAAGCTTCTGACCTCAGATGCTGATTTTGGCCTCCCTGCGGTTTTAACTGCTTTGACCTTTTCGGACGACGGTCCTATCCCTTTCTCAGACACGAGAACTTCTATGAACTGTGGTTCATCCATTCTGTACATGCACTTGTTTTTGTTCAACGTCAGTGCATTTTCTTTCGGTGTTGTCAACACTTTTTCCAGTCTTCTGTCATGTTCTTCAACAGAGTCAGCATAGATGATAATGCCATCTGTCATGTTCTTACTACCAGGGCAATCCTGCAGTACCTGCTGAATGGTGTATTGGTAGATTTCAGGTGCTGAGCTAACCCCAAACATTAGCCTCTTGTACCTGAACAACCCTACAAGCATAGCGAAAGTTGTAATTGGGCGAGAAACTTCGTCAAGTTATATCTGATGAAAGCCCATGTTTGGATCTAGTTTTGAAAACACTTTGGCCCCATTCATTTCTATAAGCGTTTCTTCGACTGTCGGAATGGGAAAACGCTCTCTCCGTATAGAGTCATTTGCTCGATGCATGTCTATGCAGAGCCTTACGTCATCGTTTGGTTTTGGAACAACCACAATCGGACTCACGAAAGAAGTTGGAGCATCGGTACGTTCAATTATGTCTAATGCTTCCAGTTTTGTGACTTTGTTTTTGACTTTTTGCCTCAGACTGAACGGAATGCGTCTTGCTTTCTGAATGACTGGTTTAACGTCTGTCTTCACATGTAATTTGATCTGTTTATTTTTCAGTTTCCCTAGCCCTTTGTACAAGCCTGCATATCCAGCTTTGTTTCCAGGCTTTGCTGTCACAGAACAGGCATTTACATCCTTCGGTAGCCCTACTCTTAGTACATTGAGTTTTTCTGCACTTTCCATCCCAAGTAGTGTAACACCTTCTCCACTTATAACAACAAACTCACATCTATGTTTTTCTTCATATCCAACCACAAATGATTCTGCTTGAAACGTACCAAGTACAGAAAGTGGTTTGTCATGACCATAGGCAAAGAGTTTTCTAC
>CM065739.1:28941604-28956604 GCA_033310375.1 Conus canariensis
GTACCATTCAAATATCAGTCACTCATTTTCATTTATCTCATTTATTCCTCCAGTTTCTCACATAGGATGCATGCGATGTCTATACGTGTCCTCCACCTCCACCGGCACACGATGGCACACGACAACAGCAAGTGACAACCTTTGTGGCCCGGCAAGAAATACCAGGCAGCTATCTTCAATTTACATCAATTTTGCCAGGGCAGCGGGGAACCCCCTGCGTAGGCCTAGACACAATGTGGTGTTGTTTTGTGATAATTATGTATATGTTGAATAGGATTTGCTGTTCATTTTGTCAACTTTTTGTTGCTTCCATTTTGTTGTTTGTAGTACTGTTCTCTTTTCACGTTTACGTTGATTGTAGTACTGTTCTCTTTTCACATTTACCATTTGTAAATTTCTTACAGCTGAATTGAAGTGTTTGCCTTTGGAAAAAAAAAAAAAAAAAGAGTGTCAGTCAAAGCATCACCACACGGTGCAAGTGCCTCTGGCATGCACGCCCATGAGAGAGAGAGAGAGAGAGAGAGAGAGAGAGAGAGAGAGAGAGAGAGAGCACGGCTGGCTGAATAATCAGCCTTGTCCAAAAATGATCGTTAGTAGGCCTACAACATGCCATGGTATTTGTCAGTCGAAATTTTACACATAAATCATGCTTTGTAAGTTGAATTCAAGTTCTTTAATCAGAAATAAAACCCAACTTATGTTTAGTGCTTTTAGTTTCTCATTTGCTGTAAATGGTACAGCCAGAAAGTCACGGCAGCTTGCTGTGTGTCGATGGAGAGAATAACTGATGTGTGACATCACACGTGCGTTGAAGACAAACTAAACGCAGGTATGTTGACACAGCTTGTAAACTGAAATGAAGGGAACAGATAAAAAAAAAACAAAAAAAAAACCAATCTTACATAAGTTTTTGACTGAGATAAGGTCGTTACACGTGCTCATCTACCCATGCAATTAAAGTACCGTTCAAACAAAGAGTTAGATAAAGAGGAAGTAGGTGGCGTTTTTGATGAGTGTTTATATGATCATAGGTATAGTTTTCGTTGCATGTTCATCACTGAATTTGAAGATCACCAGTCCATTGTGACCAAACCCAGGGTCAGAAATACTTTCCAAAAGAGATGTGTCTGTTGTTTATGGACTACCTCGCTGGTTTGAAGTGATGAATCGTCAACGAATGAATGTACTGTAACTTACTCATCTGATGTGGGTGTTAGTAAATCAATCAATAAAGAATAGACGAGGAGCTTAGTGAGGAACCTTATGGGACACCACATCAGACGAGATCTGTTGAGGGCATTTTGTCATTAACCAACACACACACACTGAGTCTTGTCATTTAAGCAGGGTCAGTGGAATAATCATCGTTACTAACAATTGTCCGTATAAGCTTGGATGGACAGTTTCTTCAAAAGAGCGGAATAATCAACAATTGAGATATCAGCCCTCTTTTCTGAAATCAAGAAAAAAACAATTCCTGTTACTTGTGATCGACTGCTAGAGAGAGAGAGAGAGAGAGAGAGAGAGAGAGAGAGGGGGGGGGGTACAAGGCCTGCACAAAACCTGGCCCAGATGAGGTCGCCACATCATTGCAATGACCACACTGGTTTTACGGCTTTGTAGAGAGAGAGAGAGAGAGAGAGAGAGAGAGAGAGAGCAGGATGTGTGTGTGTGTGTGTGTGTGTGTGTGTGTGTGTGTGTGTGTGTGTGTGTGTGTGTGTGTTGCCCGCGCGCGCGTTGTGTGTGTGTGTGTGTGTGTGTGTGTGTGTGTGTGTGTGTGTGTGTGTGTGTGTGTGTTGTGCCCGCGCGCGCGCGCGTGTGTGTAAGGGGGTGCAGGAGTAGGCGTAAGAGAGAGGCTATTTCACAAAAAAGGGATGATTAATTGAACAACACCGCACGGTAAGTGTGCTTCCACGGCTTTGATAGAGAGGAAGGGTGAGAAATGGGGGGGGGGGGTGGGGGGGGGGGTTAGAGAGAGAGAGAGAGGGCGGTTGCGGGGTGGGGGTGGGGTGGGGAGGACACCTATTGTGAAGTCATTACCACCCACACGAACCGGCCTTACCCTTCAGCTAGGGGCAGCTAACTCGAATGCCTCTTTGGGCAGAAAAAAACACGAACAGTGTCAGGCCGACTGCCGATTGAGCAAGTGCAGACGATCAGCTGTGATTTGTAAGCAACTTGTGGCGTGCTCTGTTGCCTTCTAACCTCTCAAAATGTGGCCTACGTAGGTCAGGTAAGAGAAATGAAGCTTCATTAAAATTTTAAGGATTTTTTTGACGGAAGAACGATGATTTTTACCGGATAAGTTGCTGCTGGAATCCGATGCGGATTGATGTTTGCGGTTCACGCCTTGCGCAAAATTCGTCTGCAACGGACGCACCTTTCACAGCTGGGCTTGTTCAGATCATCTATGGATTTGGATTCAAATATGACTATCTGTGGTTCTAACATGCCCATCAGGTTTCAGCAGCTTAAACGTGACGCATTCCTATCGAGTTTTAACCGACGTTTCATTGACCACTGTTCCGCTGTAGATTACCCCGCTTTCACTTGTTTTAGATAGTGTTCGATCGGTGACTTGGCATCAGCAGGGAGGGTATGGCTGGTCCTACGGATGGAAGCAGGGCAGCGCTGGCCGGAAGAACGATCAATCAATAACGGTATTCACCACATTCTCATAGACTCACCCTTCTGTGCCGGGGATAATAATAATTACTAGACTGTGCAGATTCGGCACATGGGGCAAGATCCAGGCTGGCCAGCAAACAGGTTCGTTAAAATGGTCCGTTGATGGCTAAAAATGAAATATTACGTGTCATGGCATCCTGCAAGTCTGCCTGTGTGAAGAAGAGATGGAGGAAAGGATGAGAGTTGGGAGGTCAAGAGTGATGAGGGTGGGCAATGAAATGGTGGAAAAATCCTAGTTTACAAGCCCCTACAATTCAACTAAATAGCTAACAGTCCAAATTAGTGATAGCCATGTGTTCTGATTATTAGATGTATAATTGAATAGCAAATATCAGTTATAAATGTGATTTTTATCGGAGCATAAAGATGTGGTATGTTGCAGTGGTAAGTATTCATGAAAAATGCTGAACAATCCACTTTGCCATCAGTTTTAGTTTTATGATTTATATATTCATACCAGATTTATTCAGTTTGAGATTTATTGTACTCCAGTAGATCACACAGGGGCTATACCCCCAACACATACAGTAGGAAATTCATGTCTTAAAACAGACTAACACAAAATACGTGATTATCGATAAACATGACCAGTTATATCCAATTAACATTAAAAAAAAAAAAAAAAAAAAAAAAGATAAAAACTTGGCCATTTTAGGTTGTCAGCCATTCTATGTGTAATGCTTAGTTTACAAAAATAAGCAAGAAAATGTTTTAAAAACATTACGGCATCATAAAATGTAAAGAAAATCCCACATTTGGAAATGGACTCTGCAGTATGTACAGCAATGTGCTTTCTAGACATTGTTAACAATCTCACTTTGTAGTTGCCTGATTACAGTTAAAAAAAAAAAAAAAAAAAAGCCTGAATGCTATAAACCATAAAAAGAGAAAATATGAAAATCTGGACTTCTCTAAAAACAAAGATGAATGGACCACAAGGGCAGAAAAACAGTGACTGACAGTGAAGAGAAATAACAAATGCAAAGTTATTCAGAGTGTCAGAAAAATGCAAATCACTATGAAAGAAAAAAATTCTAGAAGGATACATTTAAATTGGTCAGCACACTTCCCTGTGCCTCTAGCATCCAGACCAGATAGTGATCTTGACAGCTATGTCCAGTCACTGTCTTAAGAAATAAGGTAAAACAGCTGAAAGTCATTTTTGTAACTCAGACTTTGAAACAAATTGAAATTCAAGCTGATTTTTTTTTTCTTATTCCATTGTCCTTTCGTTTTATCTTATTGTGTATTATAAATAACATATCAATAAAGAAGTTGTCCTGTGTTTTTGTTGTTGTTGTTGTTGTTTTATATGTGAATATTTCAAAGGTCGTTCTTCGTGTACCTGTCTCTGGATCTAACTGTGGCTATCTCTTTTTCATTCCTCCACAACTTTTTATGTTCCTATACACCACCCTTCCATATTCTACTCTCTCCCTCTCACACACATGCGTCTATGCATACATTCACATACAAACACACATACGGACAGACATACACACACACAGAGACACAGACACAACACACACAGACACAACACACACACACACACACACACACACACACACACCACACACACACACACACACACACACACACACACACACACACACGCACGCACACACACACACACACACACACACACACACACACAATGTGAGCACTTGCACACAAGCATGCATTCATACACGTGAGTACACAAATGCACATACTATCTCCACAACCATGTGGTATCAATCACAAGTACTCCACACTGCTACCACTTCACATACTACTTCAGACTACCTCTCAGGAGGGCCGTCTTCTTTAAGCCAGAACATTGATTCTAACATTGCAGTAACGTTATTTCTCGCTTGGATTCCTGGCTGGCTATTACAGCCATTTACTTATGGAATTTTTCTACCCTGGTTGGCTCCTACTCAGAGCTGAATTTGCTATGGGCTCAGTTGGGAAGACTGGGACACTTAAGTCAAGTTTTTGCATGATGGATGCGTCTGAGAGAGTAGTGCTCAAATTTCCTCACTAACACTCGGGCCTGGTGGACATCAGGATATGTTATGAAAGTAAGCACAGAGAACAGTCCTGTCATGTAGTCTGACCAGAATGGAAATCTGTAGCATTGTCTTCATCGTCTTCATCCTCACTGATCAGCTTAAAAAACAGTGTCTCAAATTCTGTGGCTCTTCATGCCTGCACTTATGGTGACTGCAGTTTCAGTTTCCTTTCCATGTTTATGCACTTGTTGAGGTGTTGAGGTCACTGATATAAAAAAAATTCATGGAGCTGTTGTTGGACAGATCTGGAAGTGCCATCTGGAGGGACAGCTAACTCATGCTGACTCTGCAACTAAGCAGTTACTTTTGTTATCTTTGTGAGCATTCATCAGTAAGGGCTTAGTAAGTAGTGTCTTGCGTATGTTTGATCAGAGCAAGCACCACTGAACATCTCTGAAATGAATCTTAAATAAATGTTAGTGAACCGCCAAGAGAAACGTGGACAAACGAGTCACAAGACAAAACACGACACGTTTCGACCTCTTAGGTCTTCAGGCAAGACACAAACAAATAGGACAATGAAAATGAACGAGCTTGTCACTTAGCTTTGATCTCTTCAGCACAAGGTAGGTGTTGAATGAAAACCTCTGAAATGACTGGCAGCAGTACAGTGTTGCCTCTGATGAGTCATCTCAGGATGGCTTAACATTGATTACTCTCTGTAGATTTGGTGACTGGGCTTTGCGGGACAACCCAGGCTGTTACTGTGGTCAGGGAGCCAGAATGAGTGGCACAGTGCAGTTTAGGTGGCATGGAAGATAGGACAGAGAAAAATTGTTTCGTTCATATTTTTCCTTGTCCATTAATGGTCAGTGTTTGAACACATATAGTACCTTATTAGGAAAGTTATAAAAAAAAAAAAAGATTTACATCACATCATTTACCATTGCTTTAAAACAACATTATTAGAAGTGATAAATATGGACACTTTAGTTTACATATTCATGTATAAGTGTCTCAATGAATGTCAGTTTATTGAATGATGATCATTGTGATCGGATGTTGATGCCCAGTCTTAGATATTATTATAAAACTAAGTTATGGACTAGAACAATAGAAAATCTCCGAATGATTGACTCAAGTACTTTCATTCAGACTGTTTCAAGCTATGGCGTTCTTCAGCCATTGTTATTAACAAACAACGTCACAAAAATGAAAGGACAAAACTATTGTGTTATAGACTCATGATTCAACTCTCTCTCTCTCTCTCTCTCTCTCTCTCTCTCCCCCTCCCTCTCTGTCTCACCCCCCCCCCCCCCCCCCCAAGTTGCTCAGTCTTACAATGCTCATATTCTCCCATCTACGCTGACATGATCATTAAAAGACTCTGAACTTGAAAGGGGAAGATGGTTAAGGAGACCAAACAAATCAAGCAGCAATCATGCAATGTACAGGGGCCAAGAGAAAGTACTTTGATTAGTCTAAGACATCAAATCAGGTAGATAGTTAGCATGAAGTTTGTAGCTCCAGAACTTCTCTCTCCACCGAACACTAGCATCTTTTCTTCAGCTCTGCTGGTATATCTAATGTCCCTTAGCATGTGCCCTAGCGATCTGAAGCATTTGCCCATCATGGTGTCCAAGTTCTTCCAGATTATGTAGAACCTTTTGTACAGTCTGCCCACTCTCTCCCATAGACTGCATGCTGACAGCTAGTACAGTTGAACAAGTAGGTGACATTTTATGATCAACAAGTCAGATTGTCATCTTGAAAGACTGACCAGTAAGCAGGGTGTGGAAGGTGGTCATCTTCTGCAGGGGCTTGTGCATGGCACACATCAGTAACATGAGTGACATCCAACAGCATTGTGGGCATGAGAGCCAGCCTTTCATACAGGGCAGTGCTGAAGGTGTGGTGATCAGTCTGAGATTGGCACTGTTCCTCTTTCCAACAGTGGTTAAATCAAGGGTAGCCTTGTGCATTCCGGCACTTGTGTACAGCACAGGAAGAAATTGATTCAGATACAGACCCAGATGGGGATTGTTAGGGGACTGTGAGTGATGGTAGATGGGACTCTGCTGGGTTAGCTTTCACATATTTTTTTTCATATAGTTCTGCTCAGCTGAAGACTTTGTGGATAACGACGTTAGCATTTCCTGATGCATCTTTATTTCTTTGGTGCCCTCTGCATCTTCTGATATGTACATTGAAGGTGCTGTCATAGGAACAGATATGTCAAAGGTGCAGGCACTGACTGTATGGGATACTGCACAAACAATGGCAAGAGAACTGGCCCACCTAGAGTGCAGGTGCTGGGTGTATGATATGCTGCACAGACAATGGCAAGGGTGACAAGAGCTGAAGGATAAGGTCATAGCAGTGTCACTCCATTTAACATGCGAGGTTTGTGGTTAAAAGTGATGATCAGACTGACAAGAAGATATGACATGAGTATGTAGGATAAAACTGCTGGACTTGCTGGTGAATTTAATGTGAATTATAGGTGTTGAGAGTTCAGCTATGCCATGGATTTGGTCAGTTCTTCTTAATCTTGGGGCCTGAGGGTCATGGTCTCATTGATGTACCTCTTCCAGTTAACTCAATCACCATGTGCATCAGGTCAGGATTTGCTCCTGCAGCCATTCAATGAAGATGTTTGCAATTCAGGAGACTACTAGGTTCCCCATAGCTGTGATCGATTGATGGGTTAGATACTTTACATCATATTGGCCAGAGGCCCTTAATTACAGAGTATACTCACAGACATAGATCTGCATATTTTGTGACAACTGCCATGGCTGGCAGTAGTGGGTTATTTCCGTGTGGGGGCTGTCATCTCTTGCTCTCAAAGCTCTGGTACCTTATGAACTTAAGTTCAAATTTGGGTGTTGGTCTGTCGACAATGGTCATTGGTGTATCATAGCTGTGCCAATCACCCATTTGTTGATCTTGCTATTGAATCAAACAATATTGTAGCGAAAGATGTGTTCAATTATCTTACGAAACAAATTTTTCAGAAGGGCATCAAGAACCAGTTTTAGTTTTGTTGCTATGGCCTCAGACTCGGATGTGGCAACTTTCTGGTGGGAATTGTTAGAGTGCCACTCGACCGTATTGATGGTCATAATGCGGGTTTCTGGTGGCACAGGACCCAAGTTGGTCATCCACTCCTCCACCTGTTGCAGGAAGTTGGTGATGTCCTGTATTAGAGGCAACAACTAGAAGTCCACCAAATTGGATGGTTTCTCAGTAGGTCAAGCACTTCCAGTTACAGTAAGTCTTCCTGGTGGGTTCTCCTTGTTTGTTTGGACTTTAGGAAAGTGAAAGAAGAGCTGGTCCTTGTTTTTTTATTCCTCCAGGACAGCCCATCTGTTGCAGTCTTTGTCATTGAGGTGCTTATTTCACAGCTGTTATACAGGGTAATTGAACTGTCTCACGATGAATGCCATAGGATCCACTGAAAGGTTCTATTAGTAATTGAGGGTGCTGAGTTGCTTGAAAACTTCAGCTATAGTCTACAATCTTGCACAACAGTAGCCCCACTTTGTGTATTATAGTGATTCACATGTGGTAGATTTACACAAGTTGACATAGACTGGACACAGATTTACGGCATTAACAATCCAGATAGTGTTTTTTTTTTTTTTTTTTTTTTTTTTTTTAAATTGAAGATTAGGAATGTGGCTAGTCGTCAGGGATGTAATGGTGTCACAATAAGTGTCCGGTTGATTGTCTCTTCTTTCTGGGGGTGGTGGGTGGAGTGGGGTGGGGTGGGTTCTAATATATCTATCTTGGACTTTGTTGAAAGTTGACACATTTTCTTTGCAGAAGAATTCCTTTTGGCACATTCATCTTCCATCCTGTTTTACACCTTCTAGTAGCTCCAGCTGCTCCATGATGTTGGTATAGAGCAGAATTTTGTACCTAAAAATGGAACGGTCTCCTCTTCATCTGTGGACCGCAGTTGCATAGGAAAAAAAAAGAAAGAAAACAGAATCTAAAAAGAGACAAAGATCCTCATCCATAACTGTTTCCCAAATCATAAAAAAAAAAATTTCAAACCCACTTGTAAACTGTATTCATTCATTTGTAAATGGTCTCCCTTCAGCATTCCGTCAGTTTTTGCACCCAAACCCCATAACATTGTAATATTCTTTTTTGCTGACTCATCGTACCCCTTCACATAAAGTGTTTTCCAGTCAAACACATGTATGTATGTGCACACAGGCACATAGAAGTGCATGCATGGTTATGCACATGCACACACTCACACACACACACACACACACACACACACACACACACACACACAAAAAACAACCCCCCACATACACACACACACACACACACACACACACACACACACACACACACACATACATGTGCATGTGCACATACATACATGCACACATAGGCATGCATGCACACATGCACAGAGAACTCTGCCGCCCAGTGTTTTCTCTTTGAACAGGACAATAACAAACATAAACAACAAAATTACAATTGAAAAATATAATACAATTAGGAAGATAGGATTATAGATGGAGATCCGTAGTCACAATATATATTGACTGTCATGAGTGGCATGATTCTGCATAGCACATTCTGCTATGATTTGCATGCAGTGGGGTGACTTAACTGCAGCTGTTGGTTATGAGACACACCATTTATTGATTCTAGAGAGGATAGATTGATCTATCTAGATGTGTATGTGGTAAAGAATTGATTTATCAGTTTGAAAATGCAAAATGATAGCAGTATATTGTCATGGGTACACATTTTCATTTTGTTCTGTTTTGTTTGTTTATTGAAATGAAAAGTCAATTGGATTTTTGCATAAAAGCAATGTATTGTCATTGGGTTTTTTTTTTTTCAAATGAAAAATCAGTTGGATACTTGTACTGTGATCTTAGAGTTAAATCAAAGTATTAACATTCTCTCAGTCTTGGCTTCACTTATCAGTCTGTCTGTCTGTCTGCTGTCTATCTGTCACCCTCTCTCTTGTGTCTTTTTGTCCTTCATCTCTCTGTCTCTGCCTGTTTCTGTCTTTCTGGCTACCTGTCGGTCTGTATGACTGTCTATCTCTCTCTCTGCCAAAACATCTTATCCTTGGGTATTTAAACTGTATTTCTCCATCCACAGCAAGTCCAGAAAAGTTTGATGCCAGTATGCTGTTCTTTTATGATTTTCGTGCTCAGTATTTTTGTTGTTAAACAATTTTCACGGCACAGTTTATTACATTCTTTTCATTACACATGCACACACATGCGCGCACACACAGACCGATAGACACACACACACATGCATGCACTCATGTACACACCCTCTCTCTCTCTCTGGTGTTTATTCATACAGGCCATCAAGTCCCTGGGGAAGAGTACACATGCTGCTATGTCTCGTAAAGAAGTGAGGTAGCTACCATGACAAATCAAGGTCGCTTTAGACTGAAATGCTGCAAACTGTTTTCTAGTTCTTTTCATTTGACTGTGCCATGAACGTAATTTAACGAAACAATAAAAATGAAACAAGTCTGTCTAAAGTACTTAGAGGGGAGAAAGGGGGTGGGGGTGGGGGTGGGGGGGGGATGGAAGGGACAGGCTGGGAAAAGTCTTCTTAATGGGAATGATGTTAATTGAAAGGTTCCACTGTCTTATTCTGTCATGTCCCAGATGATGATGGGTGAAAACCGGCCGGGCAGGACGTCAGGTGAGCACACCAGGATCCAGCAGGATGAAGATCAACCTGTATAATGTCGGCGACGGGGAGATCTTCACCTACTCTCTGCCCCTCTTTATTGGGGACATTGACTATCTCCACGCAGATAGTCTCCTCCATGTCTGGCTTGACCACAGTCCGGATCATGTCGTCCACTGGCCCATCATCGAAGGCTGCTTCAAAGTCCTGGTGCAGCTGAGGCTCGGAGACAATGTCATCTGCATGAGGCATGAGGGCGACGTCCTGCAGCTGAAGGTGGTGTACCAGCGACCTGCATTCACCTATTTTGTGCGTCCTGTCTATCATTGTGTGTGCTGACGACGACGGGTATTTTCAAGGCCCAGAATCAGTGGACTGCTCACCACAGAGTGCAATACAACGTATTCGGCTGGGTGCCCAGCTCATCCAGTCGTTCACCGCAGAGAAGTTGAAGGAGCACGGGTTTGGTCGAGTGACTTTTCAGTTTGAGTCGGAAGATGGTGTACAGCCGGTGTGCCATATTTTCCGTTCCAAACTGACTTTGGAGGAGGCATATTCTATGTCAGGAAATGATCTGTGGACTCACTTTGGAAAGGAGTTGATGACGTCTGGTTTCTCCAAGCGTCACAAGTGTAAGTGGTATTGCTTCATGTCCTTCACCCGATATGAGCTCCCTCAGGATGCCCTCCTGCCCAAAACTCACAGCGAGATTCTCAAGTACACGAAAGGACATACTGCCCTAGGTGAGTGATGAACACTTTGTCATGCATGTATGCACATGGGTACATGTGATCATGTGTGCATGTCTGTATATGTGTATAATGTGTATAAGTATCGCATAGTATGTGTGCATTTCAAAAGTAAGTGCATAACCGACCTCTGCCTGTAAAATACTGTTTTAAAAGGATCATACACGACGCTTAGGATACAGGCTACTGTATGGATCTTGACAGCTTTTGTCCCAGAAAGCTCAGGGTTTATCTTTTATTCTTTGCCAGTAGTAACTGGTATTTTACGCATTCAAATGATGAAATACTGAGAAAAAAAAGGTGGATACCATTATTCTGCACTGGTTTAGTTTTTGTGTGACCGGTGGGAAAATAGACTGTTGCCTTCATGTACTTGACTTTCATTGATTGCCATGGCTGGTCTTATAGTTTTGTTTGACCCATTTGCCATAGCTGAGTTTACTGTACCAGTCTTTTTGTTTCTTTTAAAGTTTCCTCGTACAATCACTGGAAGCTTTGGGGAGGGTGAGCAAGGTACTATGTGACTGTGATTTTATCACAGTGAGACAGCTACCATCAACATTATAATTAATCTCTACACAATGATATTCTCAGTCTCTTTCTCTTGTCTGTCTTGTGTGTGTGTGTGGTTGTGTGTGTGTGTGTGTGTGTGTGTTGTGTGGTGTGTTCGTGCGTGCGTGCATGCGTGCGTGCGCGCGCGTGCTATACCTGTACATATGTATATGTGGTAATATAACAGAAGTTCAGTTCCACCTAGCGTTCATATGAAGAAGATGTGTGTGAACACTTTCCCATAGCAGTTTTCTGTCTTCACATCACAATACCTTCAGTTTCAGATCACTGGCTTTTGCTTACATGACTATAGCTAAAAGTTTAAAAGATTTAAGTCACTGTGCTGTTTGTCAGTGCTTTTGATTTCACCATATTGAACTTGCTAAAGAAACAAGGAAAACAGTGGAGGCTTTTTAATGCAGTTGATTGCATTATCATCTGCTAGGACTTTCATGTACTGTCAGTTATTTCTTTTTCTTTTCTTTGAGAGGGGTTTGGGGAGGAGGGCAAGGGGTGGATTGGAAGAGGCTGCCAGAAAATGTTCTGCTGGTACTGTCTGTCTTAAATATTTTCAAGAGAATCTGTGGGTACAACCTGGCGGCATCATCTGCAGCATGATTACTGATGTAATGTGTTTGCACGTGGTATGCATGTGTGTTAAAGACGTTTGTGAATTTCTCTGTGTGTGTGTGTGTGTGTGTGTGTGTGTGTGTGTGTGTGTGCGCGCGTTTACGTATGCATGGGCATAGAGGTATGCTTGTGTGTGTTTGAGTCGCTATATTTCATGTGTGTGTATGTTTGTGTTTGGAGAGGAGGCATTACGTGTCCAGCGGACATTTATTATTATCACTTAGTTTAAATGATTTATGTGAATTCCTCATGTGTCACTCGGACAGAACTTTCCTGTGATCTTGAAGCTGAAGGAGCTGTATACTTTCACACAGAAATTGGGTGGAAAGTTTGGACATTATGTCAGTTACAACTGTTTATGCTCCGTGTGCACTGCGACTGGATGAAATGTATTCCACAGAGATACAGTTTATACTAGTACTGTAGGCTGAAGGAAGCAGCAGAGCTATGCTGTTCATGGAGATCTCATCAGCTTTGCTACACTTTGTTGCCTGCTGCTGTGCGGAGAGAACCTCCAAGACACACTGAAGCTTGTTTTCCAACAAGACATTGTGGATGTTTTCTCTGCTGTTCACAAACAAAGATAGCAAACCTGGTGAGATTCCTCGAGAGGCAAAAATAGCTGCTGTTTCCCAGATCCTGCGCTTTAGTTTGACTGTGCTCTACTTTTTGAGGGCCCACAGTATTGAGTGTGCACTAAGTACCAAGCCAGTCACATTCTCTTCTTTTCTATTTGCACAGAAGAACTAGGTGAGAAATAGTTTGTTTGAATACAGGTTTCACAGTATTCCTTCTTCCAACTTAAGTAAGTCCCGTTTCTCTTGTCTTCAATGCTGATATCAGTTGCAGTCAGCAACTCTGCACTCTTTTTTTTTCTCTGTTCCTTTGAAGAAAAAGTCACATAATTCCACACATTGAAATGAATAAAACAACAAATGCTGAATGTGCAAGGGATGCACATGATTTATATTGTGTCTGAAAAAGTGAAAAGTTGCAAGTATGATCCAACAAAATGTACATTTAGTTATTTCTATAATTTCAGTGTTCAGTTTTCAGTCATTGGAGGCACAAGTAAAATTGAGATTTTGAAGAAGAATGCTGAATTTTGCCTAAAGATATTTAGTTTATATGTGTACATGTTGCACATGGACCTTTCTTGTCTTGTCCATTACATGCCTCCTGTTTCACATACCTTATCAGGACTGGAAAGTGAAATTTTGTAAAGTTGCCCTACTTTTGTCGCTATCGGTCCTGGAGAGATGTTTAAGCTTCAAGATTAGCTTTTTCCACCAGATGATCCCAGATTCTCTGACTCAAAGGGCTCTACCTGAGATGAAAAGTGTATATTCGTATAGCATGTCCTGGCAATTCAAATTCACATCAGAAACTTGTCAAGACCTGAGGCCTCCAGAGATGCATGCACACACACACACACACACACACACACCACACACACACACACACACACACACACACACACACACACACACACACACACACACACACACACACACACAACACACACACACACACACACACACACACACACACATTGTGTGCACACATTTTTTTTTTCTTTTGTGGATAACAATAGTTATTTACTGTTGTTTGTGACTCAAACCACAGGTGGCGGGGGTCTGGCTCTCTTTGGCACGGGGAACCTGCATACCTGGGCTCCTAGCCTGGAAACCTTGCATGCCCACCTGACTGACCGTCGCAAGATCAACCGACATCACTTCATGGATGACAGTGCCTACAGGTCAGTGGCCGAACTGGACACCCATCGGTGAAAAACATTTGATTTTTTTTTTTTTTAATCTTAAAAATCTTTCTTTGCTTTTTTTGGTTTTGTTGTTGTTTTTAAACAGGTGGCTATAAAAGTCATTTAGTGGTTATGGCTCTTTATTTCTGTTTGGGGCGTATTTGTTTGTGTCTGCACACAGATTAAGACACAGACTTACAAGCATGCGTACAAGTATGCATGCACTCACACAGACACATACACACATTCGCACACAGAACACACACACACACACACACACACACACACATGCATGCACACATGAATCTCTCTCTCTCTCTCTCTCTCTCTCTCTCTCTTCAACACCACACACACACACAACACACACACACACACATGGAACATCACAATAAAGCTCAGAATACAGAAGGGCTCATTGAACTGGGGGTCAGAAGCCTGTCTGAGACATTCTGCTGACTTCGGGCTCTATCACTTGCCCTTCTTTCAGCCATTACCTTTATTCCCTCCTCCTCCCACCTCTTCCTTGCTATATTTAGCCTCTTCCCCCGCCCCCCCCCCCAACACATCTGCCCCTTCACTCCACCCTCCCTCCTTCCCCTGGCTTTGGGCTCCTCCCATGCCCTCATCTAAAGCTCTCCTCACCCGAATATCGATTTTCTCCTACGCTCCACTGTGGACTTGAGGGATTTAGTGGTTGGGGAAGGGGCGGAAGTGGGGGTGGGTGGGGGTGGGGTGGGTGGGGGAGGGGTGTTGGGAGGATGGGGGTGCTAGAAGATGAATGAAAGGGAGGGACTGTCGCTCTTGCACTCTTCCTAGCTGGTTGTGTGGATTGTGTTTTACCTCTGGAGGAAAGCCGGCTTCTATTTCTGGCACTTCAGTTGGCTATCAAGAGAGGGAGGTGTCTGTGGATTTCGTCTGTCCTTTTTTTTTT
>CM065739.1:28961604-28999104 GCA_033310375.1 Conus canariensis
GCTCTGCAATGTCCTAGAACCACAGGACTATGCCCAGACTGTTGATATGTTTACAGGGAGTACTACTGGGCCAACTACGTGACAGGTTTGGGAGCCTCACTACACGAGCTGGGTCACACCTTTGACCTGGCCCACACGGCCACCGGCATCATGGCGCGTGGCTTCGACGACCTCCACAAGGTGTTCACAGTCCAGCGGTCGCGAGGCAGCCGAGCAGGCAGCGTGGAGCGACAGCGCTACTCCTCATGCAGCAGCAGCAGCAACGTCTCTCGCACCTCCTCCATCAGCAGTTTGGACAATGAGGGTGGGAGTGGTGGTGGTGTGGCGGGAGGAATTGCGGTTCCTGGTGCCTCTGGTGGGGGTGGAGGAGGAGGGGGAGGATCAACAGTGATGGACTTTCAACAGAAGCGCTACAAGGATGTGTGCTATGGCAGTCCTTATAAACGGGTCAGTTGGGGGTGTGGGTTGTTTGTGTTTTATGCTGCTTGGATAATTGATTGCTTGACTGACTGGGTGATGGGTTAGTTGGTATTTAGGTTGGCTTTATTCTATGTTGGTTGTTACAGTGAGAATCTAACTCATGTCCTTTGAGGACAAATTGTGCACACAAGACGCTGACTGAGATAAATGACAACAGCTGGTTCTGTATGTCATTGAATCACTTCCAGTTTAAAGTCTTCACTTCCAGCAGAAGATGCACAAAATAATTCAATCTGCATTTTGATGGTTATTGCCGTCCCAGCATATAGAGACATGTACTTCCACTGCAACAAAATTCAAAGACTGCTGTTTCTCAAACATCCCAAGCCCATAACTGGTTGTAGTTTATAACATTATGTAGTTCATGAAATCAGAAGTTCAAGAGACATAGCGCAGCAAAATAGATCACAATAAATGGAATATCATTGAAAGTTCGAAGACCGTGATGAGGTATTGACAGCCAGTCAAAGGGCATAGAACATTCTGGAGAAAGTTTCTAGAACCTTTTGTAAGCTTTTTGCACTTTCTTGCAGGTTTTTGGACTTTCAGGACACTTGTAGAATTGATGTATATTTCTGTCACTTGTGCGTGTATGTCGTCTGGTAAGTCAGTATTACATAGAACAATTCTTTCAGAGGTGTCGAGCAACGTTCAGTCTGAAACCACCAATTTTGCAAACAAACTGATTTTTTTTAAAAGTAAAATGTTTGCTTCAGAAACAAATGAATGAGTTGATCAGTAAGTAGGGTGATCATGTTTTGTTGTATTGTACTGTATTGCCTTGTATTATTATTTTTTTAATCATAACAACAGATTTATCTGAGTAAAATTCAGGCTACTCTCACAGCAAGAGGGCGCTTTTTTTTGACATGTGATATATAGATGCATGCTGGGCATAGTGCCTTTGTCCATTGTCTTGTCTGGATGACTAATACTCAGACTACTACTTATTGTCTAGCAGAAACGGGGAGAATAACCCCACCCTGTTTGAAACTTATAACCACAGACCTAGGATTTACTGTCTAGCGGAAAGAGAGTGAAAAAAAAACAAAACGCTCTTGCTTGAGACCTGCAGCCATAGACCCAGCATTTACTTTCTAGCAGAATAGGGGAGAAGAACCCCCTTTTTTTTGAGACCCACAAACTTAGACGTAGGATGTATTGTCTAGCGGAAAGGAGTAGAAAAGCCCTACCTTGTGTGTGACCCGTTACCTTAGACCCAGGACTTACTGTCTAGCGGAAAAGGGGAGAAAAAACTCGTCCTACATGACACCTGCAGTCTCAGATCTTTGATTTTTTAGCTTCTTAAGCAAGTACAGTATCTACTATGCCTGTGTTTACTTACAACTGGGGAGATTGTGTACCAAAGCATCCTTTCAAATTGGTCAGCTGTCGCTGTGAGAGTTAGTTTTGTTTTGTATTTACTTCATTGACTGCGTGATGACTGATTGATTAATCAGTTGACTGATTGATTGATCGATCATTTGATTGGCAGACTGATGATTAATTAATCACTTGATTCACTGATTGTTTGGTTTGTTGATAGATTGATTATAGATTGAATACCAGTGATGATAACCACAGACAAATATTGAATTAGACCGACAGCAGAGGGACATGACAGAATGATGGATGAGTGGACGGTGGGATGATAGTGGATGGATTGAGATGTTTTTCCAGTGTATTGTGTGTGTGTGTATATGTGTGTGTGTGTGTGTGTGTGTGTGTGTTGTGTGTGTGTAGGTGGTTTGTGAGTGTGCTGTACATGGTATTTGGAAGAGAAACAATTTTAACACTTACTTACAAGGAAGCACACAAAAGAAGTTAATTGTATACCTAAATTCGTTACACAAATAACAGCACAAGTCAGACAAATGTTGCAAATTAATTATTATGTGCATTGCACAAGAAATGAAGGGAGGAAGGATGGAGAACTGTGTGGATTTTTATGACTTTGTCAGTTAGAAGCACAACTTTTTCACAGTATGTCTTTGATGTTTTTGGAGTCATATGTAGAAAAAATTCTGCATGACATATAAATCACTTTTAATCATGTCGCTTTAATGATTTTATAACCTCATGAAGTAAACATGTTTCTTTCAGTTGGAACACTCACACACACATACACACATGCATGCATACATGCACACATACACGCACGCACGCACATACAAACACTCACACACACGCACACACACACACACACACACACACACACACACACACACACACACACACACACACACACACACACATGCACACACTCACACTCAAGCACAGTATTCATGTTTTTCATGCACACTGTCCCATCTGTGAGCAGGTATTCCACGGGTCAGTCTCTCGCTCCAGCAGCACAGAACAAGTGTACGTCCCACCTCCCCCGTTAGTCGTCAAGGTGGAGAATGCCTTCAAGCCCGTCAAATCGCCTTCCTTGACCTTCTCTGTGAAAAACTATGATGGCAGCGAGACTCACCGCACAATCTCCCAGGATCCTCAGGGGGAAGTGGTCACTGAGTTGACTGTCGGCTCAGATGGGTCTCTGGTTGGCAGCATCGCTAAAGGTAGGCTCCCACTGAGTGAACAAGGAAGCAGAGATAGTAGAAGGACTGAGAGAGAGAGAGTGAGAGAGAGAGAGAGAGAGAGAGAGAGAGTACAGAATGATTGAATGAATAATTTTTCATTGATTTAAGCCATAGGCCTTTTTTTTTTTATAGGTATGTGAATAGTTTATAAAGCTGCATGAAAGATAAAGGAAATGAGAAGCAGCCAGCGTAATTCTGACTGTTCTGCACAGAGCATCATGAAATAAGTATTTCTCTTTATTCAGACATGGATGTTTTTCCACTTCATTTCCAGCTTCAGGGGTCATTGCCGACTGACCTCTAGAGGGCGTTGGCCCTGGACTCTACTGAGGGTTTACTCTGGCCATCAGGTCTGCACCCATTGTAGTAAATGTCCATAGTTAAAAATCCTCAAATAAACACAGTGAAAATCTGCTGTTCTGGAAGGCAACAATAAGCTTACTTTGAACAAACAAGACTCTGCAATATTCAGCGATATCCAGGCTTATTAGAAAGGAATTTTCCTCTGATATCTCTGAGTCTTCAGCATTAGAAAACAAAACGTAACTTCATGTTCCTTTTGACATATTATACAAAGGACACATCACATCATTTCTGAGTCTTTAGCATTAGAAAACAAAACATACTTCGTGTTCCTTGACATATTATACATAGAACAAATCACATCATCTCTAAGTCTTCAGCATTAGAAAACAAAACAAACTTCATGTTCTTTTTGACATATCATACCAAAGACACATCACATCATAGCTGGTACAAGATTTGTCTCTGGACCTATGTGTGTTCAAATCAGATACATCCAGTCAGAATCTCATAATAACATATTTCAGTCCTCAATCCACATTCATGAAAAATAATGTTTTAAATCATGATTATCGAAAAATGTTCTACACAAATGAAATTTATTTCTGACACCATGTTTGTATCGCGTCAAGTTCTGGCAAGATACAGCAAATTTTCTAGTTCAGTCTGGACAAAACTTTTTAGCAAATGCAGAGCAAGGATGCCAGGTGAATGCGTATTATATTGTCAGCTAAGAGAGGACCTGCGTCTGCTTCTTTTCGTTCTGTGGCCAAGTTCTGAACAGGACACTGCTGCCAGGTCCTTGCTATTTTGCTTGTGTTCATATGATGAGAGAGAGGGATTTGGGCAGGGGTGGGGGTGGGGTGCAGGGGGATGAATACAGATTTTATGAATTAATTGTTGAGTGAGGGTGAGCGAGACAGAGAATAAGATGAAGGAATTAGAGAATAGAAATTCATGTGAAATGACAGGCAGTTAACCCTTTTAATGCCAGCAAGTTGATGATATGTACGGTATATGTACCAGTAATGGATAACAAATGTTTTTTTTTTCTCTGAAAATCTAGCAAGAGGGTTGAGAGGCTGTTATTGAGATGAAGAGCTAAATGGAGTATTGTCATTCAAGGGCATTATGTACATCAAGACACATGTACCAACAAAATCCACAAAACAGTATTGTATTTTACTCAAATTTTTTGCTTTGATTTTGATATGAGCTGTTAGCTGTCAGATCTTCACATCTGTAATCTACCTGTTCAAACCCTGTACCTAGTGAATGCAGTCTGTGATTTCATCAGTTGCACTGCCAGTGCTCTTTTCCCCAGCATCCTACTCCCAGACACATGCCCTCAGTTCCTCCTCAAAAAAATGTTCAGCCCTATCTCCCTGGAGTGGCACATTTTCCCTTTGCTTTTTATGGCTCCTATATTGCTCTCACCATCAGTGGTGTCAGTCAGACCTCTGATCCAATTATCAGTTCATCACCAGCCTGGCCAAGTGTTCTGAAGAAGCGAAGAGGAATGTGTGTGTGTGTGTGTGTGTGTGTGTGTGTGTGTGTGTGTGTGTGTGTGTGTGTGTGTGTGTGCTTGTGCATGCGTACATGTGTGTGTGTGTGTGTGTGTGTGTGTGGTGTATGTGTGTGTGTGTGTGTGTGTGTGTGTGTGTGTGTGTGTGTGTGTGCATGTGCATGTGTGTGTGTGTGTGTTTGTTTATGCACACGCACATGTGTGTGTTTTCAATTGTTTAGCATAGTTTTGTAAAGTGTTAGGATGTTAATGATCAGTGTAGAAAACATTCTACAGCAGATTCCATAGAGACCTTTGTTTTAAGATTTCCCACCTGTTGTGATTTTTTATTTTTTAAAGGAAATCCATATTTTCTGTATGGTCTTACTTTAACATGGTTGGTATTATGCTTCATAGATTGGGCCATTAGTGGCAGGACATGACTCAATTCAGATTTTTAGTTTCAGCCTTATAATTTGCACATAGTTCCACTTTTAAAGTGCATGCAATTGCAGCCCTTATTTGGCCTGTACCATCAGCTGGACTATAGACATGTGTGTGTAAAATTTGAACACAGAAAAATGGCAGCCCCATCTTTTTCAGGATGCAGCTTTCCCACGGTAATCCTTTTGGATTTACTTTTTAAAGATTTCTGCATGTTCTTTGTGCGTGGCAGATGAGACATAACTCACCGATATATCTACCCTGTGGAGTTGGGGGAAGCAGTGTGTGAATTTTTTAAAGTCATATTTTATGTTTGTGCAACCTAGTGGTGATGAATAAAGTAGAAAATTGGTAGTGCCTCCATTACAGCATAGATATTATTTGTGTACATGATTATTTTTGACTGACCAGAATGAAGGTGAACATCGGAAATTATTTTTCAGTTCATTCGAAAACAAAAGTGAAAACTGATAATCATTGAATTCTGACAAGAAAGAAAGTAAATACAGGGAATCATGTTGAGTTCTGTTCAGATGGAAAGAAAATCTTGACAATCATTGAGATTTCTGTACTGACTAGAGGGAGAGTGAACACTGACAATCGCATTCTGTTCTAGAGGAAGGTGAATATTGACAATCATTTTGAGTTCTAATAAGAACATAATATGAAAGTGAAAGTTGACAGTCATTTTGAGCTATGTCCAGAAGGAAAATAAATGCTGGAATTCATTTTGTCCTCTGGCCAGGAGAAAAGTGACAGATAATTTCATGTCGAACATTTACACAGCGATTCATAACAAGTTTGTGGTATACTATAGATTGTTTGCTACATTTAGTACAAGTTGTTTAGATTTTGTGCAGATGTCAGCTAAGATCAGAGGTCAGCTGGGATATAAACAAAATGAAACAAAAAGTAGTTCTCAAAGTCAAGTTCTGTTATTCTGGTGATGTAGCGTAATGTAAGATAGGTCACCTTCCCTCATTTTTCCAGGGATGGTTATCTCATCTGCTATATCGCATCTGCTTGACTTGGATGTGAAACCTGCTGTTGAAGTTTTCAGGACACCAGAACTGAATGTAAAGTGAAAGTAAAATTTTCTCTTGATGAAACTTTTAACAATGAAAGTAGCATTATGTGTCCTGTCTTCTGTGTGCCTGTTTATGTTTAGGAATCATTCTTTGTTGTTCTTGTCACTGATTTTATCGTTGTTATTTTTTTTTTCATCATGTCATACTTTTTGTTACTGTATTCACCAGGATCATTTTCCTCACCCTTATGAGCTGTAACATTCTTAGCTGAGAGATGTACATCTCCACCCATAGCTATCATAAATTGTAATAGTGTAGCGTGTGTGTGTGTGTGTGTGTGTGTGTGTGTGTGTGTGTGTGTGTGTGTGTGTGTGTTGAATGGCATATGTGTGTGTGTGTGTGTGTGTGTGCCCGCGTGCGGAGTTTTCTAGATTGTTGTGTCTGCACGCAGAGTTTTCTAGATCATTTGATCAGGTCAAAAACCCACAGTAGAACAGCAGAAACATCAATCCCTGTGGGCAGTTTAATGGTGGAGAGAGTAGTTGTTCTATCCAGGTGCATTAATAGCACCAAACCACAAAAAGACGAAGGAGTGCCATGGTTACTTTGAATAAAACTCTTCTGCATGCATGCATGCATGTGTGTGTGTGTGTGTGTGTGTGTGTGTGTGCGTGAGTATGCGTGTGTGTGTGTGTGTGCGTGTGCATGTGTGTGCATGTGTGTGTATGTATGTGTGTATGTGTGTGTGCACAGAGCGACGTCCTAGTTCAATCTCCACTCACAGCTCAGCCTCTAGCATCTCCCCCACAGACTCGACCCCCTCCACCCTCCCCAACTCCCCTGAGGACGTCACACCAGCTCAGATCCTTCCCAACATCCAGTTCTGCGATGCCGGCGCTCACTGGTCGCGCTCCTCTGCCGTCCTTTTGCGCTTTCATCGGTAGGTACAGGAGGAGAGAGGGGGAGGTTGGGTGGATGGTTTGTGGAAGTGAGGGGTTCATTGGCTCAGATGAATGAATAACATCTGGAAAATGATGAAAAGCAGCCAAATAACACCATGTGACCATTGCAGGCAGTAAGTGCATAAATATGAAAATCTGCCTCTGTGTGTGTGAGTGTTGTGTGTGTGTGTGTGTTGTGTGTGTGTGTGTGTGTGTGTGTGTGTGTGAATTGATTCTTGTGCATATGTACATTTCCATATGTGTGTGTGTGTGTGTTGAAAAGAAATCAAATGAAATGTAGAAGTGTTCCCACAGAGGGGTTTTTCTGTTTGTTTGTTTGTTTGTTTTTAGCTTGTTGCAGTGTTTAAACACACACACACACACACACACACACACACACACACACACACACACACACACACCTCACAATTGTCACAACTGAAGTCTGTCTTTCAAAAAAGTTTGTTTAACAGTTGATGTGATGGTTCAGATGTGAGTCGTTGTTCTGTGTGCAGATGGTTCAATCCTCCAGCCCCTAGTGACCAACGGAAGAACCCTGTGATGGAAGGGTGGGTTCCAGTGCTTGAAAGTTATTGATTTTTAAAAATGATAATGAAGAAAATAATTATTATGATAATAGTGATAGTAATAGAGTTAATGATGATAATAATAATGATAATAACAATGATGATGATGATAGTAATGATAACTGGACATCTCAGAAGATGAAGGGTTGTGCAAATCAGTGCATGTGGTTTTTGAAGGCAGACACCTGAGCGCATGTTAGACTTACATTTTAATGTGGTTTAAGGAGCAGCAAAACTCCAAAGAAAAGTCAATCAAACATGCGCTCACATGTCTGCCTTCAAAGACCACAAACACCGATTCACACAATTCTTCCTCTCCTGAGATATTCTCTCCCAACTCCTCCTTTCTTTCTCCACTCTTGTCCTCATCACACATGTGCCACAGAAACACTGATACACACATCTGTAAACGTTCAAATATGGAATGTTCTCTATATTTCTTTTTTATTATCATTATCATTACATTCAATAGATGTGTGTCTGGGTTCTTACAATGTTTTCGTG
Organism: Conus canariensis; assembly: GCA_033310375.1. NCBI lineage: Eukaryota > Metazoa > Mollusca > Gastropoda > Neogastropoda > Conidae > Conus > Conus canariensis. The sequence goes on from CM065739.1 coordinate 28,969,978, forward strand.
TTTGTTCGATTTTTTGAAATTGTGTTTACAAACCTGTAAACACACACACTTACATTCACATACACATGTGCACAGACGTGGGCATGCATGGATAAACATATATACACTCACACACATGCACACACACACACTTGCAACACACGCACACACACACACACACACACGCACGCACGCACGCACGCACGCACGCACATGCATGCACACACATGCACGCACGCACAATTATCAGTATGGAAATTTTGTCAGCTAAATTCAGACTGCAACTTACTTTTCTTGTGTATTTTCATGCATAAAAAAGAAACCATATCACATTCCGATGCTGTTAATAAGAAGTGTGTGCTGCCTGTTTCTTTTACTCAAAGCTGACATGTTTATGTTTCACATTACTATATTTGTGTATGTTTTCACATAGGCTTATGCACCATGTGCAAGGCTCCTGATTATGCATATTTTGTACGTATTTCACACATTGGAGCTCAGATTCACTCCTTTAGATTCACCCTTTGAAATACTTTTTGCCAATTTTACATCCTTTAACCCGTAGAGTGCCTTTAAGCCGTCAGCTGACGCCGCATTAAAAATGCTTTCCCAGTGCCTATGGGCCGTCCACTGACGTCATGCATTTTTCTTGAATTTTCATTCGTTACTATTTCTATCAACGGACTTAAATAGAGTGTGCGTAGTAAGCCTTATATGTCTGTAGTATTAAAATGATATGTAAATGACCACACGTGAGGGGAAAGCCCATTTATTCTCATCACTGACTGGATGACCAGCCAGCACTTCGTCTCGCTTGCAAAGATGGCGGCGCAACCTTCGACAAGCGCAGCGACCAAATCAACGTATTTACACAGCTGAGCAGGCTCTGCTAATGATTTTTGACAAAGACAATAATCTTTTATTCAACGACTCACTCGAGCATGAAGGTGAGATGATGATAGTGATGGAATTGCCAACCGTATTCGTCAGTTATTGTGTCGGGCTGTGTGACCTCAATGTGTGTTCAGCTGACTGGTTTGCCAGCGTCGAACGAGCTCGCCTAGTGTGTACTCTGCACTGCGTGCCAGTGGTCAGTGACGTGGTAGTCAGCGTGAGAGGGGAGCGCGGCCTGCTCGCGGCGCGGCACAGGGCAGAGGGAAAGGTAGGGGAAGAGGAGCAGTGAAAGAGAGGGTTGAAGTCCAGCAAGGGGGCGTGGTGGGGAGAGGGGGGCGTGGTTGTGGACTGACCTGTCTGCATAGAGTGTGAGAGTCTTGATAGACTTCTAAACTGTTTTACTTTCATTTACAGGTGTAGTGTGACAATACAAACTTTATTTTCAACTTTTTTGCTTTGTGTTCTTGTTTGGATGTGAAGATGTAGTGGTAAATACATATGCTTTTGATCGTGCAAAAAAATCTATCCAAATCTAATTGTCTAAATACTTTTTTATTATCAAAATTAAAACAAAAGAAGCCCAGATTCAAAATCTTCATTCAATTTCCTTCAAAAATCATATATATTTCATTGTTATATCTTTTGTAGTTTCTGAGCTAGAATTTTTTGTTAATTATTACCCCCAAATCATTAGATTTCCCTGGCACTGGGAAAGCCTTTGTTTGTAACATTTTCAAGCAGCTTCAAGCAGCGAACGGGTTAAAGGTGCAGTGAGTGCACTTAATACACCAGAAACAACGGTGAACATTGAAGTTGGAAGTTTCTGTCATACAAATTTGTCTTATTTCTTTTTGATGAAGATATGATAAATGTGACGAACCATCAAAAATATGTTGAAAAAAAATTCTGGGGACGAAGTTCTTGAGTGATAATTGCACTGGCGGAGTGTAATCATAATGGGGGCTTTGACCAAAAAGCGACTACTCTTGCCAATTTCCTTGTACAAAAATCATGTCAGGCTGTGTCTGTTTCTTCGACAACATGCCTTGAAATAGTGGGGGGGAGGGGAGGGGGGGGGGGGGGTATGGCTGATGTGCATGAGTTTTCACCGAAGTATACTGGTGAATCAGGTTTGAAAATAATTTGTTTTAAAAGGAACCTATTTTTTACAGTATTTAATGTAAGATCAGACGGTCACTATCAGGAAGAAACCTCTGCAGTGTGATAGCAGATGAAAATGTTTTTACAGAAATTTGGAATATTGTACAATCTCTTTGTAGAAGATAAGCTAATTTCTGCTGAAAACTACACCAAGAGCAGTTTTAGGATGAACAATTTTGGCCATCTGTCGCAGAGTTTCTGATGTTGATACTTGATATGAGCAAATGTATCAAACAGCCATAAAACTGGTGTAGCCATACTTACCAACACCGCACACAATAGCTGTTTTGCTAGGTTTTTGCATGCATCGTGCTATCAGCTTTGATTGGAGAGAAGACAACGTGAAGAAAACATTGCCTGGTTCATCCTATAGGATCATTTCAACTCATTTTGTCCACTTCTGTATATTTCAAAGAAATCATGTCATTGACATTTCTCCAGCAATGGCCTGGATGGAGTCTCACCAAAAGAAACGAAAAGTGGAGGAGATGCTGAGCATGAGTTGAGAGAGAAAAGCAGACAGACAGGAAACGAAGAACAGAAGACCAGGTGCAATGCCCATACAGTAATCAACATGCAAGTTATGAATTTTTTGCATGCATTTAATTTCTTCAGATTTTTCATTAATTGCAAATGGTTATGAAAAAAAATGGGTATCTTGTAATCATTTTTATCTGTTTAACTCATTTGATTAGTGATTTGTTTCACTTTTTAAAAAAAAGAAAAGAAAATCAGATAAACATATGCATGTCCAGAGACTGTACACTGATATAAGAGGCAGATTCTTCATCATTCAAGAGAAAACACATTTAGCAGATTCCATGAACATCATCACAAGGAAAAGCTGTCTCCAAACAGATGTTCCATTGGTGTTTAAGTACTAGTTCTAGTACTCATCTGATTCTAGCCACACATGCATGGATGATTCACATGACAAATTTTCTATCAGAATGTGTATGAAGAAAAAGGGGTGTAACTGTTACTGCTTGATTGTTCCCCGAAGTTGGAGTATGGCTGCCTTAATGGCGGGAAGAAAAAAAAAACGGTCATACACACAAAATTCCACTCCCTTTGTTGGATAGATGGGATCAGTCCTTGCCTGTCTATACAGGGAGTGTCTGCAGGAGTATCGGCCTGTGTACGTGGAAAAGAAAAAAAATTGCTTTATTGAACAAGATTATTACATCACATATCAAGGACAAGGTCAGAATACCCGGGGCTAAAAAAACTAAAACAATAGCTACATGCCATGTCCTGGCATCAGCAGGAAAAATCTGAAGAAAAACACTGTCTTCATTTGTACACAGATCACCGTATTTACAAGGTATGTGGTCTTCACGCCCTAAGATTTCACAGTCAGGTTGAAAAATACTCCTTACAATTGAAAAGCGAAGAGTGAAGCAACCCTTCAAGCGTTAAAAAGATGGGGAGTCTTGCATGTATCTTATTTTTACATCCTTTTGAATCCATGAATGATTTCTTGAATTTTACACATGACTCTGGCTACATCACTACATAGTAAGATTCTATTGTCTCCCCTAGCAGAGATAAATATGATTGTTACTGTTCTTTCATATTTGTTGCCTCTTCTTTTGTGGTTTTTTTATTTATTTATTTCTGAATTTTGTTCTTTCTTTCTTTATTTTCTTTCTTTCTGTTTTTTTTTTTTTTTTTTTTTTTTTTTTTGATATGTTGTGTGTTTAAATAGGGAGTTCAGTGTCTTCATTTCACAATTTGCTTTATATCTGTCTTGTCTCTTTTGTCAAAAAAAGAGAAGCAGATGATATCAGTTTGGAGTGAGTGCATCTGTTTGCTTATGTGTACCTTACATTCCTCTGAATGAAATTGCAGTAATTAAAGGATGAGCTCTCTGGGTGATGAGTATAGGACTTTTGTCTGTAAGACGCCCTGTTCCGTTTTTGTCTAGCATACTTAACTTATCATTGATAGTCAGGTGTTAATGTGTGATGTATGTGTGTGTGTGTTGTGTGTGTGTGTGTGTGTGTGTGTGTGTGTGTGTGTGGTTCTGTGTGTGTGTGTATGTGTTTGTGTGTGTGTGTGTGTGTGTGTGTGTGATATGTTGCTATGATAATTCATTATTACAAGGTGCATAGAGGTGATAGCAGATGATGTGCCAAAGAAACCCTCACTTTATTTTAGAATCTGTGTATTCAAAACTGCTGTTTTGGGAGAATGTTGAAGATGTACTCTGGCGGCAGTTAGTGAAACTGTTAGAAATCACTAAGAATTTGAAGACTGTTGTGCACTATCAGAATGTTCTGTTCAGACTTTCTGCTGCACTGCTATGCATTTTGCTGCATCTCTCTGCACTCTGTTGTGCTTTTGTTCCATTCTACTACATACTGTGTGGAATAACAGCATGTTGCAGTGTGGTTTCAAATCACTTTAGCTCATGGGCTGTGAGGGGGTATGATATGTACAGATGAAAACAAAATGTTTCAATAAATTTCTGATGAGATTGTTGGCAGTGTCTCTGTTGTTGTAAATGTTTGTCTGTTATAGTCACACAACAAACATGAAAAGTGCTGCATGTAGAACATTCACGAAGATCTAACCCATATTCCTCTAATGCTGTGTCATCAGGTTGACGATAAAGTCGGAGAGCAGCCTCCGCATGATAGAGCTACGTAATGACGCTGAAGGCATGGTCTTCCACCACTGGGAATTTCTCGGTGAGACACCACCCACACAGTTCGTGCTCAAGCGATCCCGAATTAAGAACATCCCAGAGAACTGCACTGTGATCGTGGTGCTGGCCGAGGACTGTTACGGAAACATCATGAAGAAGAGGATCAATCTGGATCAGATCCAGTGAGAGGAAGACGCCCTGACTCCCTCCTGCGACACGATCTCCGGTGATCAGATCCAGGGTCAAGATCTCTGGGTATGATGTCCCTCTATCAACAAGATCTCGAGGACAAGTCTGGTCATGAACTTAAGTTGTATGAGCAATGGTTTTTGATGATGTTCAGTGTATCATTGGCAGATGGAACTTTACCACATCCTCTGAAAAGATCTTGAACTTAAAGGCTATGTGTGGCAGAAGGAACTATATCACATCCTCTGAAAAGATCCTGAATTTGAAGGCAGTGTGTAAGAACCTCTGGTTTTAATATTCCAAACATTTGTGATGAAATCGTTAGGTGGTGCCTCAAGTCAAACGTCCAGTGGAGAAATATTTAATAAAGATCTGACTAGACCTCTGGCACTGATATTCCAAGCATGCAGAGATGAGAGTCTTTTAAATGTGGTCCAAGGTTAAAGATCCAGCAAAGAAATATCAAATGGGGATCTGTGTGGCAGATCCAGCTGTTTTCATATTTGTTCAGTTCATTGGAGAAACATATAAATGTGAATATTGATGATATCATGAATAGAACACTCCATGAACAAATCCCAGTAATATTGTACTGTTTGGAATAGCCTGATTTGAATTTGTAACACAGTGAGTGTTAAAGAGCTGCTTTTTGATATGACTTTGCTATAACAAGTGATGAAAAATAGTAATCTGATTATGCTGCAGCAAGTGATAAGAAATAGTAACACAGATTCAGGAGGTAAAAACAGATCTCATCTCAATGATCCAAGTGATGAGATCAAAAGATGCAGTCTGTTGAGGAGACCCAGTTGATGTTGAGATGTGGAGGTAAGGAACAATTATAACTGTGATCAGGTGAGGTGACCGAGGCCAGTAAATGCTAGGCCAGTGACCACACAGCTCTGAAATGAGAACAAATCCTCATAATTCAGGTAAGTGCGGGAAGAAACATATACATTAACATCAAAGAAAAAAGATCTGATGACAAATGGCCAAATGCTTAGAGGAATCACATGGTCTCAACATCAAGGTCTGAGAAATGGTCTAACATTGGGATTCCTCTGTGTTTGGTCACTGCTTTTTACCAGGGACTGAGGCCAGATTCAACTGAAAAGAATTGCGTGACGTAATGTTATAATAATTACTTGTTCATGAACTGAAGTGATGAATAATGTTGCATATATTCATGATGTCATGAATCAGTGACTGGAGCAAATTATTGTTTGTTAACAGGATGTAAATCAGTTAGTCTGCTATCAATGGGATGTTCATGATTGTTCGTATTATTTACTTTGAAAATATCTCGTGCATTTAATATTTATAAACAGTTGAAATCAGTTACACTATAATTTGTTGACAGAAGAAAATACGCATAAAAACATTTTGTTGATGGGATTGAAATGACTCGTAAGCATATTTAATTTTGTTAACTTAACAAAAAAAAAGATAAAAATGATAAGACAATCTTGTTGACCTACCGGAATTGGTGATAGTATAACTTGTTTGTTCATATGAAAACTAGTTAAGATTTGTTTATGAAGAAATATTAGAAGCCAGTATATAATGTAGTCACAGGAGGAAAGGAAATTGAATGGTTGTCATGAACATGGAATTTCTTAACTGATTCCATTGTCCGTTTTGAAGCAGTTAGATGTACATCCTTTATTTAAGACGAGGGGTTCCAAAATGGGGGGGGGGGGGGGGGGGGGGGGGGGGACAGGCTGAAAGAGAAAACAAGAAAGGAAGTTGAGATCTGTAATGTTTTACATTTTACTGTTTTCACTGTCTCTGATCTCTCTGATGCTGGTGGGTTTTTTTGTTGTTGTTGTTGTTGTTGTTTCCCCAGAAAACATGTCAATGTTTTCTTGTGATCTTTCTTCATGAAGAGCCACTGGGCATTTAGAGAGTGTGAAGGGAACACCAAACAACAGAGCAAAACAAGCAAGTAGAAGATGATATTTCACTTTGTCTGGCTTGAGGAAATGGAGCACAGGGTTATTAAGGATTAAAGTGAAGGACTAATAAATAAAGCACTTATCTAAGAAGAGACAAAATTCTGGAGAGGTGGTTTGATTATTACTCACCAGAGTCCGTGTGTGGCACAGACTTAGTGCATGCAATAAGAGATCCACAGTGATAAGGGAGTTATCCCTGGCAGACATGTAGAAGGAAGTTCACTTTGATTGGCTAGCGAAACCATGCCGACTGGGTAAAATAAAGTTGCACTATTTCTGTGTTGTCACACTGCCCCTATCAAGAGCAGCCTGAATTTCACGCAGTGAGAACTTCATAGAGGTATTTGATGCAGCAGAGAGCAGCACTGACAGATGAATGAATGACTCGCACAGCAGCTACAAAACAAAGAGTCCCATAGAAATCAAGGAGAGCAGCGTAACAGTTGAACTGTCACATTGTGCCTCAACTTTGAGCCAGTGTTAAACAGTGTTTTCCCTTCATCTCGCACGCTACTGGTTTAAAAGCAGAAAAACATAGAGGGTTTCCGTGTCCTGTATGATGTAGGTAATATCGTGTGTTGAGAGCAGAAACTGTACACAGGAGAAATAAAGAGGAGAGTATGAGCACAGCACAGTATAACGATGCTCAGAGGATGTGAGCTGGTACTACAGTTGCAGCAAGGGAGTCTGGCCATGTGTGCTGGTTACAAAGATAAGCTGACGCCTGTGTCACACGACAATGCTGCTTGTGGGTACAATCAAAGGTAGGCTACATCACATCAGAACATTTCCAGTGCTAAGGCCTGGATCCCACTGCAGTGCTTCTGTGGTACAGTCAAAGGCAGGCTAAGGCGTATGTCACACAGTGGTTCCTGTGATGATGGACAAAGTAAGGATAAAACAACACAGTGTTTTCTGTGGTTACAGTCTAAGGCAGGCTAAGCTACATGTTAAAGAACGTTTCCCATAATTATAGACGTAAGTTAGGATGAGACCTGTGTCACAGTACAGTGTTTTCTGTGGTTACAGTCAAAGACAGTCTAAAGTGTAGGTCACTTTACCATGATTATAGACAAAGTTAGAATGAGGCCTGTGTCGCAATACAATGTTTTCTGTGGTTACAGTCAAAGACAGTCTGAAGTGTAGGTCACTTTACCATGATTATAGACAAAGTTAGAATGAGGCCTGTGTCGCAATACAATGTTTTCTGTGGTTACAGTCAAAGACAGTCTAAAGTGTAGGTCATTTTACCATGATTATAGACAAAGTTAGAATGAGGCCTGTGCCACAATACAATGTTTTACTGTGATCACAGTCCAAAGGCAGGCAAGCAAATTACAAGACAAAACACAACATGTTTCGACCTCTTAGGTCTTCTTCAAGCAAGATAAACAACATTCAGGACAATGGAAACGAAGAATGAGCAATCACTTATCTTCTCATATCCGTTGTAAGACGGGCATGGAATGAAAACCAGTTTTATGTTCATTCAACGTCCATCTTGGGCGGAACAGTTAAAAAAAAGTCCGTCAAATCCAACTATGTACATAGTTTTTGGTATCTGTTTCTTTTTGTCTTCTGTACTGCATCTTACAGACTAAGTGGTCTGCAAATGGATCGATCAGATACTGTTTTGATCCAAGCCGGCTTGTCTAGTTCTTGCATACCATTTGACAGTTAAACAAGGCATTGTCAGTAGTCGGCAAGCTGTACTATTCATATGCTTATGGAAGAAATGTGTTTTGTCAGACTAGAGGTTGGCATGAAACGAGAGCTTGCACGGAATAATTTTGAAAACGTGTTGCATGAGAAAGGCAGGAAATATTGTCTTGAATCTATGTTTGGGCATAAAACACTGCTTTGCTACTCTAGTGAGGCACAGGCCATATTTCGACATGAAACTTTTTTCTTTTTGTTTGTGACTGAGGTATGACAAGGACATTATGTCAACATGAAATGCTATTTTGTGACTCAATTGCGAGACAGGCCTAATGTTAGTATGAAACACTGTTTTGTGACCCCGGGTGTGAGACAGGCCTTATTTTGGCACCAAACACTGTTTCACAACTGTACAATGACAGGCCTTATTTGGCATCAAACACTGTTTCACAACTGTACTATGACAGGCCTTATGTTGGCATCAAACACTGTTTCACAACTGTACTATGACAGGCCTTATTTTGGCATCAAACACCGTTTCACAACTGTACAGTGACAGGCCTTGTTTTGGCATCAAACACTGTTTCACAACTGTACAATGATAAGCCTTTTTTTGGCATCAAACACTGTTTCACAATTCTAGTATGACAGGCCTTTTTTGGCATCAAACAAACACTGTTTCACAACTGTACTATGACAGGCCTTTTTTTGGCCATAAAAAAGTGCAAATGAAATAGGGAGAGGAGATAATATATCATTATGTCCATTGTAGAAAACTGAAAAATTCTGTGGACAAGAATATTAGAAACAGTGTCAAATATTTTGCAGGCTGTGTGGATACATGACGTACAGCATTTTGTTCTTCCCAAGAATAACCATTAGTTGGAATGATCTGGGCAATACAATAGTCAACTTTGGTACCACTGGGTCATTTAAATCTGTGTTAATTTTGCTGCCAGACACCGATATTGATCTCTGCTTCACAGCCCTTCCATGGTGACAATGCGAGGCTGCTGGATATTCAGCATGAAATCAACTGACACAGATACATAAAATGATAGTAAAGAACTATTCTGGGTGGAATCCAGGGAGCACAAAAGTGAAAGGGTCCTGGCGAATTGTCCAGTGCTCACCAGAAAACCGTTCTGCGCAGGTCTGTGTAACAACTGTAGGTTCAAGACTTGTGACTATGGTGGACTGGTCTCCTCTGATGACTTTATATGTTTGGTGTAAGGAGGTGCGTTGTTTGTTCATGTTGATTATTCTGGAATGTGTAGTGTGCGTAAACCAGCTGACTTCATATTGCATGCCTGTGTTTGTTGTTCGCAGTGCATGTGTTTTTGAAATGTGATATGTGAGTGTGTGATGCAGTGAGAAAAAACGTTTTGGGGAAAAGAGGTACACTACCATATCTGTGACTGTTGTTATAGTTTGTGGGTGGTTTCTTTGATCACATACCTGAAATAAGCGGGAGTAGCCGGAGTGTTTTCTTTTTATTTATTTTAGTTTTAAAGATTATGTCCCTTTGAATGAAGTATTATCACACCAAAAATATGTAGGCAGGCAGTTTAACAACCAGTTCATGAACATGCTGCCATGGCCTGGGATTGAATTTCGCTCTCCCTCTCTCTGCCTCTCTCTCTGTCTCTGTGTCTGTCTCACTATCTGTCTGTCTCTCTTTCTGTCCAGTAAAGAAATGCAGTTTTCTTCTTTTTTTTTTTTTAAATTGGCAGACCATGGCATGATGTGAGATCTTTGACGTAATTTGAGTGTTTTATCTTAGTATGTTCATACACAGTTATTCACCTTGATTTCTTAATCACAGTTACTATCAAAGTTAAGTATTGCTCTTTTAATGAATTACCCTTTTTTGAGTTTGTAATCTTTAAAAAAAAAAAAGATAAAATAAAAAAAGATAAAGGCACCATCATGTCTTGAAATTTATTATATTGGGAAGAATAGGATGTCATGAAAATCAGATTTCATTCTGTGCATGGAAAAGGAAGTTTGTTTGTCAGTTTCAGTCTTTTTAAGTTCATTCAGGTCTTCCAATTTTTTTTTTTTTTTTTTTTCTAATTTGTGTAACTGATTTTGCTATCTACAAGTGCTAGTTATTGCTTTTATTTCCAACATTTTGTTTTTTAATCCCTGTCAGGTCTAAAAAATCACCAGTGTGTCTAGGCTACAAATGATACTAGTGTTGAATTTTTCATATTTCTAGTTACAAAAAGACAATCTGTGCTTACATAAGGCCCCTCAGTAGCCTTATGTGTGTGTCTGTGCATATACATAAGGCCCCTCAGTAGCCATGTGTGTGTGTCTGTGCATATACATAAGGCCCCTCAGTAGCCATGTGTGTGTGTCTGTGCATATACGTAAGGCCCCTCAGTAGCCCTATGTGTGTGTCTGTGCATATACGTAAGGCCCCTCAGTAGCCCTATGTGTGTGTCTGTGCATATACGTAAGGCCCCTCAGTAGCCCTATGTGTGTCTGTGCATATACGTAAGGCCCCTCAGTAGCCCTATGTGTGTCTGTGCATATACGCAAGGCCCCTCAGTAGCCCTATGTGTGTGTCTGTGCATATACATAAGGCCCCTCAGTAGCTCTGTGTGTGTCTGTGCATATACGTAAGCCCCTCAGTAGCCCTGTGTGTGTGTCTGTGCATATACATAAGGCCCCTCAGTAGCCCTATGTGTGTGTGTGTGCATATACATAAGGCCCCTCAGTAGCCCTGTGTGTGTGTCTGTGCATATACATAAGGCCCCTCAGTAGCCCTGTGTGTGTGTCTGTGCATATACATAAGGCCCCTCAGTAGCCCTATGTGTGTGTCTGTGCATATACGTAAGGCCCCTCAGTAGCCCTATGTGTGTGTCTGTGCATATACATAAGGCCCCCCAGTAGCCATGTGTGTGTGTCTGCATATACATAAGGCCCCCCAGTAGCCCTATGTGTGTGTCTGTGCATATACGTAAGGCCCCCAGTAGCCCTGTGTGTGTGTCTGTGCATATACATAAGGCCCCACAGTAGCCCTATGTGTGTGTCTGTGCATATACATAAGGCCCCCCAGTAGCCATGTGTGTGTGTCTGTGCATATACATAAGGCCCCCCAGTAGCCCTGTGTGTGTGTCTGTGCATATACATAAGGCCCCTCAGTAGCCCTATGTGTGTGTCTGTGCATATACATAAGGCCCCCCAGTAGCCCTGTGTGTGTGTCTGTGCAATACATAAGGCCCCCCAGTAGCCCTATGTGTGTGTCTGTGCATATACATAAGGCCCCCCAGTAGCCATGTGCGTGTGTCTGTGCATATGCATAAGGCCCCTCAGTAGCCCTATGTGTGTGTCTGTGCATATACATAAGGCCCCTCAGTAGCCCTATGTGTGTGTCTGTGCATATACATATGGCCCTCAGTAGCCCTGTGTGTGTGTCTGTGCATATACATAAGGCCCCTCAGTAGCCAGACACTGAAGAGACAAATCAGAAGCATGAACAGAAAGGAAATGGTTGAGTGTAATCTATCAGTAATTATTACGGACACAGCTTTCAGAAACAGCATTTATTGGGTGTAAGGAAGAGAATTTTTATTGTAAACTATGGGACAACATTCTACATTAAACTATGTAAACTGTGGATAGAATGAAATAAAGTTATTTTTTATATGTTTTTTTTACTCTCTGCTGATCATGGTTTGTGTCCTTGAAGATCAGAATGTATCTAAGATCAACAAAAATACAACGTGCACTTTGATGTATTTTAAAACTGCAAAATACATGACAAATTACTTTAAAAAAAAATTTTTTTTCAATACAGATGTCTCTCAGATGTCACATGTCACAGTAGGCATGAAAAAAAAAAGAAATTGTAATTCTGCTCAGGTATTGTCAAAGAGGAAATCAAAGAGAAGAATTTTTGTCTCTCGGTGTGTGGTTGTATCTGTTGCAGCAATGTTGTCATGTAAGAAAGCATTAGAATAAAACGAAGTGAGATTCTTCTCCGTTTCTGTAGGACTCACGGGCTGTGGTTTACTTGCTGTTGCTGGTGCAAACTCTTTCTTGTTCTCACTGCGTCTGTTCAGGTCTAAATCCCCCCCCCCCACCTGCTTTGGCTTGATGACTGGGTAGCCAGCCATTCATATTTCTGCCAACTGTGCTACCTCTGAGAGAGCGGAGATGGAAAGCTGAGCTTAGCAGCATTGAAAGGTATACCATTCAGCAAGCTCAGTATTCTCCTGTCTATGTTCTCTGGCTTCCCTTCACAGCCAGTCAGTCTAGTTTGGACTTTGTGCTTTTTCTTGTTCATGTGTAGACTAGCTAAAAGAGTTTTTGCCTGTTGAACCTGAGGTTGTACTGACAAGTGGAAAAAAAAAAAAAAATTCAGCGTTTATGGTTAAGCATGGATATAATCAGATTTGAATGCATACAAAATTAAAGGGAGAATCAGTGTAGAGGAATGTTTTAAGTGATGAACTGAGAACCTCATAGGGAGAAGAAAATACAGTTAAAACAGACAAGCAAAACATGGAGAAAGAGAATAACGCTGAATACTACCCCTTTCTCCACCTCCTGGCCCCACTGCTCTTCCTTTCCCAACCTCCTTCCTCTGTCATCCCCTCCACTGCCACCTCTACACCAGCTACCTGCCTCCAACCCTCCCACACACACACCCCATCCCCCATGTTGTTTTATTCCATTCATTTAAGGTGTTACTGATTTACGCCATTGTGTATATGTGATTAAATGTACTTGGTAAAAGCAGTGCTTTACTCACCTGAGCGAATTCACCCTCAAAATTTACATGTTGCAGAATTCATTATATATGTATGCATGAGTATCATATTACTGTCAGGCTGTATGACCTTACAGCGTACTTACCTTTCAGTTAGAGGTGCACTCTGATTTGAGATGTTCAATAATGAGGTAGTCAACAATAATATCTTGATTAAGACTTTTGACAAATGGGTCGCAGCAATAACTGATATGTTTCTTGCAAATTTCGTGTCATACTGTGTATATGCTTCTTGCTATAAGAGGGGTACTTGATGTGTTGGTTGAATCCATTTACTTTTCTTAGATGCAAAAATTGTTCAGACCTGTGGTGTTTTACTGGTAACATATTTGGTGTCATTATTTTTTTTATCACAACTTGCTTCATCAGCATTGATATCAGAACTAGCTGTAAATGGAAATCAATGGAATAATGACATGATGCTTTAGTTGTATATTGTTTTTTGTATTGTATGTTTCGGTTGTGTTGGTATGTTATTTGGTCAGTATATAAGTTGTGTGTGTGTGTGTGTGTGTGTGTGTGTGTGTGTGTGTGTGTGTGTGTGTGTGTGTGAACATGCTGCACTTTTTCTTTTTAAATTTTATCTTGATTTCATGTATTGCTGTAAATCTGAGCATCAAGATTTTCGACAGTGTATATTCAGAGACAACTCCTTTTGTTGTTGCCCTGGGGTCTTTACCAAGCTGTGCTAGTGACCCCAGTGTGTCCACTCATACTGAAGATCAGTACCAAGACCACCAATCAGGCTCAAGGTGTGATGGGGAGAAAAATAAGTACATTGTGCAGTTTTTTTAAATATGGACGAAAGATCTTTGTACTTCCTGCGTGTGTTGTAAGCATTCAGCTATATGTTTGCGTATGAAGGCAAAGTTCATGTGATTGAATACTGATATTGTATAGAGCATGGAGCCAGCCAGATGCAACAGGACCTGGCTCAGTGCACTGGTTTGTGTCACAACCCTGTGATGTCCCATTCCATCGACTAGGTCTTTAGAACAACAAGGATGTGGCAAAGAGTTTTTTTTTGGAGAGTCCAACATACAATGCCGCCAGCTGTCAATACCATGACAGAGAAAGAAAACTGGAGGAACACTGTTGATTTTGAACATTTAGAAAGGGTAATTCTGAAAAATGAAAAAAAAAAACAAACAAACAAAACGAAAAACAAAAACTTCTGAAACCACTGTGCTTTGTTTTTGGTCCTTTTTTAACAGTCCAAAATCAACTCTTTTTCTTTTCTGTTTCACTCATTAATTTACACTGGCTGCTAAGACTCCAAAGGTAAAATGCCAGAATATATTACCAGTTTATTTATTTATTTTCTTTAATGAACTAAGATGTCTCAGTTGCCGGTAAGGGAATGAAAATGTTTTCATGCAGTCTGATGTGAATTCCATCTCCCAGTCTTTGCAGTGACCCTCCGTGAGTGATTAAAATTGGAAAGAATCTAATTTGGATTTGATACTTACATTGGTCTTAAAAGAAAAAACATGGTTAAGCAAATAGCAACAAATCAATGAGAAGAAGAGAAGCAACAGACGCATGACTGGGAAATATCCAGGACAAATACTGAACTCGGTCAAACAGCAACAACAACATTCTTTGAGTCTTCTCATGTTCATTCAAACGCAGGAGTGTGCTTATGCGTGAAGCATGCTATCTGTTGCTGTGTGATTTTGAATCCCTCCATCAGACCAGAGATTTCCTGAATTGAAATCCACCCCTCACTTGCCCCTTCCACTCCCCCCCCCCCCCCCCTCACCCCGCCTTCCCCCCTCACCCCCCCTTTGGGAGCCGGAATAGCTCAGTTGGTAGAGCGCCTGACTCGTAATCTTGGTGATCCTGGGGTTGCGGGTTCGAATCTCCGCTGGGGCGTTTCGGTACAGGGGGATTTTTCCCTCGGAGTTAACATTAGTTCTGACTCCATTTTCCATACAGTCCTTCGAATGAGACTATAAACCGAAGTTCCGTGTGTGAACGCACGCATAATATCTTGCACACACGTAAAATCCCATCACCAACTTTCGGAAGAGTAGGCCAGTTTGGCCGTTGGTATGGATGACACGTTACACACAGCATGCACCCTGCATAAGAAATGGAAAGAATGAAGGAAGTAAAGAAACTGAGTGAACGATATTGAACGATGTTGACTGGATGACACGGGAAACGACTGAATGAAGCGCCAGCTGGCAGCTCTTCAGTCGGAACTACCCAGGTAGGCAGCCCGTTGTGTAAGCGAGTGTTGATTGTAAAGCGCTTAGAGCTTGGTCTCTAGCCGAGAATAGGCGCTATATAAGTATTCATTATTATTATTATTATTATTCCCCATTTTAACTTTGATGTTTGCTCCTTTGCTCCTACTCGTTTGGAATACTGTAGGGTGTTCTGCTTCATCGTCAAAGGAAGGTACAGTGTCATCTGAGATGATATTCACAGCTAGTAATGAAGCTTACAAAGGCTTCAGCGTGGTCCTATGTTCATCTCTGATAGTCATGTCTACTTACATGCTTCGTCCTATGCCAGTCACTTGTACCTGTCTTTGCCACCAGCCCCTTTGCCAAAAAAACCAAATTGTTTGCAGCAGAAAGGTAGCGTTCTGTTGTACAGACATACAATGACTGAATCACTGAGGCAGCTTGTGATTCCACTATGTTGTGATTGGTTGGGATTTTGCTCATGTGCCATAGTTGTAGTTCTATGGACTTTGGATTGTGGTCTTTGTTGTGATTTTTATTTGTCTGCAGGTTTGATTTTGTGTGTGTGTATGTATGTTTGTGTTAGTGTGTGTTAGTGTGTGTGTGATGTGTGTGTGTGTGTGTGTGTGTGTGTGTGTGTGTGTGTGTGTGTGCAGACATGGAACTTCTATGCTGAAAAATGATGTGTCAGTGTTTTCTGGCTGGGCGATTATAGCCCAGTTAGTTTACACAACCCCAAGCATTGTTGTATGGTTTCGATCCTGTTCATAAGTGACTATGTGAAGTCCAGCTCATTTCATTGTTGGTTTGGTCACCATTCCCTGTTAGTGACTGTATGTACATAGCTTTTGGGTTGGTGGCAGGAGTTGTGCTAAGCTCTGTAAATCTTGGATCATGCACATTGTCAGTTAGGTCAGATCACTCTGTGGGTAGCGCGGCAGGTTAGGTAAGCGTTGTTTTAGTGAATAGGTTGTGAGAGAGAATGAATGAGAATTAGAGTTGTATTCTTTCATGGCCAGTTGGTCATGAGCTTGTTGCCACTTAATTCAAATGCTGGGCTTGAAAATGTACTCGTTAATGGAGTTACCATTTGCTTTTTTTTTTCTCTCTCTCTTTCTGTGACCTTCATCCATCCCATCCTTGCCTTACTCCTCCTCCTCTCTGCCCTTCCCTGTCTCTGTTTTTCCTCCTTCATCCTCCTTAGCACTCATGGTTCAGGGGGTGTGTGTGTGTGTGTGTGTGTGTGTGTGTTGTGTGTGTGTGTGTTGTGTGTGTGTGTGTGTGTGTGTGTGTGTGTGTGTGTGTGTGTTGTGTGTGTGTGTGTTTGTGTGTGTGTGTGTGTGGTGTGTGTGTGTGTGTGTGTGTGTGTGTGTGTGTTTGTATTTGTGTGTGTGTGTGTGTGTGTGTGTGTGTGTGTGTGTGTGTGCCTGCATGCGTGCGTGCGTGTGTGTGAAGTAAAAGCATGTTTTCTTCAATGGCATAATTCTTTTGGATCTAAAGCAAAATATACAGGCTTCTCCGCTAGACTGCTATATGTTTTTGTTTACTTATGGTGATGATTTCACACAAAAAAAAAAGAAAAATAAATAGATAGGGTTGGGAAGATGAGACAAAGACAAAGGAACAGACCTTGACCCTGTTTTATCCTAAACCATCGTTGAGAAAGCATCGTTTGTTTTTATTGTTCATATTCACGGGCATTTTCGGTGTGTGATGATCATGTTGATGATTTGAGGATATATTGATTGTTGTCCTGTAAGTATCATTCTACATGATGTACATTGTCGATACTATTATTGGTGACTAGTACACGTACATTTCACGTCGTCATTGTTATGATTGTTGAATTGGTGTATGTATATTTTGCATTGTCAGTGTAAATTATTTTTGATGAATTGTGAATTTTTCCCCAATACCTTAGTGTTGACACTGTGATTTGTCTCACAGTGCTGATATCTTTGTAGTTATGTAAATGGATTTTTTTTCCCCCTCTTAATATGTATGTTTACTTGGTTGTACAGTCCAAGGAAGAAAGTGGACAACATGACTACTGACTGAGGAAATCATATGCCTGTGTATCTGCACAGTGTGTTTGGTTGTTTAGGTCTGTGAGGATCATGAGTTCTGGATAACCACGTGAAGAACATAGACACATTGGATCATTGGTGAAAATTTGGGAAAATGTTGTAGGAAGAAAAAGCTCATCATTTTGATTGTGTCCATTTTGCAAGGTAGCAAGGTCAACAAAACATTTTGCAGCTACATGTGCAGCAGTACCATCTTGTTTGTTTCACTAATCTTGAAATTAACTATTATCACTGACACTCTTTTACCATCTGTGTATGATTATTATCAATTGTCATTGTATGTCATTGTCAGTGTTAGTGATAGGTTTTATTAATATCATCGTTATTTTCATTACTATTATCATTGATCTTCAGCTACTGGGGTGATAGTTTTAATCATTATTATTATTATTTTCATTATTATTATCATTATTAGCGATTTTTAGCTACTGGGGAGTGGAATGGGCAGCAGAATTTTACCTTCACTGGAAAGAAGACTTTGGTCTAAATTAAAGAGTTCAGCATCTCAAATTAGACCTTATTTAAAATTTGGGTCTATTTTGGTATTTGAACCTGAATCAGATTTAGAAAAAAAAGTCTGAACTTTGACCCAAACTTGATGGAAATCCTGTGTATGTGGGAAGACCAGGATGTAGGTAAACTCCGCAGTCCATTCGTTTATCTTGCAGCCAAAGGTAATGTGGACAATAGTTTGCTTTTGTGTTGCTGTAGGGATTACTGATTAAGATAAAGAATCAACATACAACCAATGTTAAGTAGGCACTCAAGGTCTGACCAGCGCGATTGGCTAATACGTAGGTCAGACATCTGCTAAGTTATTGCCACATGACCCTCTTGTTAAATTGTCCCATCTTAGTTATTAATTCATTTATCCATCAGCTTAAAATCATGCGTAGTGTGGTCTCAAAACGTAGCGGATGTGGTGTAACATATATGCACTAGTCTGCACGCAGTGACGCCTCCTTGTTGAAACTGAAACTGAAACAACATACATGAAAAAAAATTGACAGAATGCAAAGTGGAGCAATGAAGACTAGGAATGACTCTAAGGCAATTGTTTACATACATTTACAAAATGTATTGATTTAGCTTTTATCTTTGCTCCCCCCCCCCCCCCAACCCTCTCCCCTCTCTTCATCTTCCCTCCTCCCTACATGCTAAAACCCAGCAACCTTTTTCCTTTCTGCTCTGCAGCTGTCTGCACCCATCGACATATTTCATTGTTTAGGATGGTTGGTTTTTTCCCCATCTGTCTCTGCATTTTGCAGTAGATTCTTCAGCTGGTGGTGTGGCTGTTCAGCACACAGGGATTATGTATGTTAAGACATCAGGGCCACCTTTGCTTTTGAGAGTTTGGTTTTTCAGGAAACATATACATAGTATACACAGTCTGCCTTTGTTTCAATTTTGTCATTTTTCGTTTTCTAACATGGTGTTGATAACTGGTCTGTGTTTAATGTTGCTGTATTATTTTGTTAGGCCTCTAATTGACTGCTGGATTTCGACACCAGTAACTCCTTGCTCTTGTGAACTCTTTTCCCTTGCCTCTCGATGTTACCATCAGGCACAGATGAGTTGATGAGTAGGAAACAAGGTATGCAAATCTGTTCAAAAACACAGTGGGTGGACACAAGGTTTTTTCCATTCACATAGACCTTTGCCTTGATCAAACATGTTGATGATTTCAATGGATTCATCTGTGAACTAGAAAATGTATGATACGTCCCTACAGTTGGTCTAGGGTGTACCAATTTCTGTCAGAATGAGACTACTTTCAGAGTATCTAAATGTTGGACTGAGGTTTTAGAACTAGATTTCCTTTTTTACATCATACCTTCTTAGATGTTTTAATAAGAAAAAAGAAAAAGATAAAAGAAAGAAGTGATTCTAGAAGGGAAAAAAGTGTCTGATACAAATTTGTACAGACAATATACTAATGATTGCTTACAAGCGTGATTGATTCTTCCTTTCTCTCTCTCTCTCTCTCTCTCTCTCTCTCTCTCTCTCTCTCTCTCTCTCTCTTTTTCTTTTTTTCAAAATTGCTTCTTAGAGTAGCATGTGATTCAAGAGTTTCTTTGAAAAAAACATTAAGCTGGGCAACTCATTTCAATCAATTTTGCAGAGCTGATAAAGAATCCTTCGAAGGTTTTTGTTGGTGATGAATATTAACCTGCCACAGTACTAATTTATTTCATTTATTTGGTTCAAGTTTGTAGAGGAAACAGAACTACTTACAATATTATTATACAATGCTCACCTAACTGGCAACAGTTCAGCTTTCACAACTGAGTTTTTGTCCAAGTTTAACTCATACATTGTAGCGATTTACCTAAATAAAGGCGGTAACATAATTCCTGAATGGATAGAACACAAACACAAAGCAATTAGCTCACATTGTAATGCATCATTGCTAAGAGAAATGAATGTAGTTTCAAACAAAATCATTAACACCCTAAAAGATGAGTGGCTGAATTATTTATTCTTTTGCAAATCTTGAATATTGTGTGAATATGATGTCATATTCTTCATTAAAAAAAAATTTTCTTAAAAAAAAATTCATTGAGGAAATTTGTTTTTTCTGTTCAAGAAAAATTTGTCTTCATTGCTATGTAGCTGAACTTCACGATGTCAGTGATCCCATACTTTCCATTTCAGGTGAATTGATTGGTAGTTTGATACTTTTGCAGAGACTCCTTTATGAAATAGCTCTGAACTCAAGAACTCAGCAGTATACACATGGCACAGCAGCAAAAATATGAAATGAGGATCTTAAATGAATAGCTCATAATGAAATGTTAGTACAAAAAAGTTCATGTATTAAAAGGGTTTTAACTAAAAGAAAATTAAAAAACAGTAAACAAGTGGGGTAACTTTTGCTCCCATAAGTTACCCCACTTGTTTGCTGTTTATTGTTTACTGTTCCCTGCCTCATTTCATTTCCAATTTTAAAAGAAAATTAGTTTCCAATGTTTTTAAACTGTAAGAATAAACAGAGTGTTAGACAAACAGTAACACCACACACACACACACACACACACACATATTTACACACTCACACACGTGCGCGTGTGCACCACACACACACACACACACACACACACACACACACACACACACACACACACACACACATATTTACGCACTCACACACGCACACACACACACACACACACACACATACACTTACACACACACACACATGCACACACACACACACACACACACACACTCTCTCTCTCTCTCTCTCTCTCTCTGTCTCTCTCTCTTACCAACAAAGTTAAAGAGGAGGTCAAATCCTAAGTGGTGCCCTTCAAGATTGCTACATTGATGATGAAGAGTAAATAAAGGCAAATGATGTTCTTCAGGTTTGATTTTAGTTCTGATGCAATAAGATCACCTTGTGTGATGTCAGATTATGTTATCCCAATCATAACATCTCAAATGAGTGTGTTCTAAATATTTTAGAATAGTGCAAAATTGTCACCATCAAAATGTTTTCCATTTCAAGGCAACTGATGTGAACGAATGTTTCCTTTTTTAATCAACATATTTGACAATGAGGGTGTACTTTGGTAAGAGTGTATCTTAACTGTTGGAGGATGTTAAATTCCCCATTTTTTATCAAGCTGTTTAAGGTGTTTTTTGTTGTTGCTTTCGTTTGTTTGTTTTGCTTTAAATTTCCGATCAAAGCTATGTTTTGATAAAGACAGTCGTACATCTATTCACCATTATTTGCATCTCTGTTTGACTCTCATGTGTAAACAGTGCGAGTCTTCATAATCACACAGTGTGTGTGTGTGTGTGTGTGTGTGTGTGTGTGTGTGTGTGTGTGTTGTGAAATTTGACAGTGGCATTTTCTCAGTAATGACAAATATTGGCATAAGAAAACTTGGCAGAACCATGAACATTGTTAAGCTCTTTCCCGCCATCCTCAACATGGTGACACCGGTGCATGGTATGAATTTGCAGTTAGCATTAATAGCCTATTCTCAAAACTGTAAAATAAGCATTTGAGAAACAAAAATTTCGATCACCAAAAAATAATTGCTTTTTTCACCTATAAAAGACATGTTAAATGATACCATGTGCATATTTTGTACCAAATATTAAATTGCATTCTGCCCAGAGCAGAATATTTAATGTGCTTTATATTAAGCAAAAGTGGAGATATAAATGAATGTATAACTGAATATAGAACTAAGATAAACCACATACAAACATGTTTTTCTGCGTTTGGCTATGTAAGACAATATGAGTTTAGCATCCTGATGGGCCAGAGCATGTGAAACAGCTTTAAAGCAGCAACACAGTAACAGATCTTTACTGAAACTATAACAACGCAGTGCAACTATTACTTTGTTGCCAAAATGATCAAATGTAGGTGATTTTCATGGGAAAAACAAATTGGAACCCCAAACGTAGTCTTCAGGTATGTAACGTCAAAATTTTGTCCCATGTGCGTCAGTTTGCTGACAACACAAATGTTAATTATGTTAGTCAAGAAAAAGAAAATGCGGGACTAAAGTGTCTAATGGAATTAGTTTTCAAGGATGAACTTTTTCCCCAGAGGGCAAAAGTGCTATCAACCATTGCAAATTAGGCAAAAAGCAAAGCTAACCAAGGTTAGGACATGTCAGACTGGGGCTGTTAGTAGCAAAGACATGGGGCAAAAGACAAGAGAGGACAGAGGGGCAGTCAAGGGACAGGTGAGTTGGAAAAGTGGAGTGAGAAGGGAAGGGGAGGTGGAAAGAGAGGGGAGTAAACGGAAAGGATGAGCGACAGTGCCTTAGATCTCTGAAGGACTAACCGATCACAACGTGTTGTCAGAATGGAGAACTTTTACATCGTCTGCTACGCCTAGTGCTGGCAACTACGTACATGTTCTGTGCTTCTTGTCTGTTATATTACCAGGAACTGCTGTCAAATGAGATTGGTCTAGGTGTAAATGTTAGCATGGCCAGTGGAACGCTTCCTGCTTTCTTTTTTAATCTCTCTCTCTCTCTGTCTCTCACTCTCTGTCTGTCTGTCTGTCTGTCTCTCT
Organism: Conus canariensis; assembly: GCA_033310375.1. NCBI lineage: Eukaryota > Metazoa > Mollusca > Gastropoda > Neogastropoda > Conidae > Conus > Conus canariensis. The sequence continues at coordinate 28,992,571 of CM065739.1, forward strand.
CTCTCTCTCTCTCTCTCTCTCTCTGTGGAAATTTCCCCTAAAGTGTGTCATGTTGTATCTGCAGCTTGATGTTGATCTTACTACAGAGGTAGTTGTTGTTGGAATTGTATCTACATATTCCTGTTCTTCTGCGCTTACCCTGTGCCCTTTATTCATGTTGCATGTATTCATCAAATGTGAGTCAGATAGGCAAATTACTTCTTGATTTTAATTTTCTTCATTTTAGTAACCTGCTTAGCAAAAAAAGTAAAGCTTTTAACGTATGGAGTATTTAGCATTTTTACTGTATCAGAACAGGCAATAGATAAGCAAATCATTTGATAACTAATGTACAGATGAATAAATAAAAAAAAAAAAAAAGGCAACGAATAAACACAAATGAACGCTGTAGTTCATTGTCAAGCCAGTCAACAGGCACAGCTTTTCTACTTAGCCATGATGTTGTGTGTGTGTGTGTGTGTGTGTGTGTGTGTGTGTGTGTGTGTGTGTGTGTGAATCTTAGTATGCTGTTCAATCTCACAATATATCAATAGTGATAATATTCAAGTGCTACGTGATTGAAAATTATGATTATTTTTTAAGGTTTATTATTATTGTTAATGTCATCATGTTTTTGTCTTCTAATTTTTGATTGTCTTCTTCATTTTTGTCTCCAGATTCTCTCCGATCACTTTTTCCTTTGTCTTTTGCTTTTGCCTTTTTCCCCTCCTTCTTCTCATTTTCCTTTTTTCTTCTCCTTTGTCATCATCTTCCTGTTCTCCTCCGTTTCCTTTTCTTTTCCTTTTCGCTTTGTCATCGTCTTCCCCTCTCTTCTTCTTTTCTTTTGTCTTTGTCTCCTCCTCCATTGTCTTCTTCCCTTCCTTTGTCTTCTTCTTTTCAGCTTCTTTGTTTGCCTGTTTTGTGATCTACTATTCATTTATCCTCTTCTCTCTCTCTCTCTCTCTCTCTCTCTCTCTCTCTCTCTCTCTTCTCTCTCTCTCTTTTCTTTTTCTAATTGTTCTGGTTTTTTGCTTGTTTTAGACTTTTTTGTTCTCTCCCTCCATCCCCTTCCCCTCCTACTGTCGCTATATTTTTATGTTATGGATGGTGATTATAAGCTTTAATGTGACCAAAGATACTTAACAGTATTTGTCTGATGGCCAATGGTCAAAATTGAAAAAAAAAAAAAGAAAAGAAAAAAGAAGGATGTCTCTTCACTCGAGCAGGTTTAGAGTTCACTTACCATTTTCTGGTTGCATTGCTGCGATTAGTCTTTGTAACCTGAGCACATAATGTATCACCCATTGACTTACGAACAACTCTGTGGTGCTTCAAGATCAGATTATCAAGAGAAAGAAACCACGTGGGCCATGTTCTTGAGCATTCAGAGCCGCACACTTTGTTTTGTTTCAAGAAGATCGATGCAGATGTATTCAGGTAGTCATTAACATTTTTTGCAGAACCTTTTCTATACACAAGTGATGTTGCTGTAGCTTTTACTGTAGTAAACAGCTACGTAGTTGTATGCACGTCATTTACTTATGCAGTGGCAAGGGAGGGAATGGGCTCTGTTGAGAGGGCTCACTGCTGCTGATGGAAGTATTTACCATGATGTTTGGACTAGCAGGTGCTTCAGATTGTTGCAGCTCACTCCTTGATTGTGTTTGAATCACAGATGTGGTACCACTCTATAGCAGGTTGAACTATTCCAGCTATATGTAAATCAACAGGATTTGATACTGTGTTTACTTCATCTCTTTTCAAAGATGAAGGGAAGGAAAGGAGAAAGGTGGATCAACAGTGAACTCACCTGCATTCACCGTGCAGCAAAGGTCATTAACCATGGGCATGGATTTGTGTGTGGGAACAGGTGATGGGTTTGGTAGACAAATCGTTTGAATGCTGGAATGAAGCAGTTGGGGAGGAGGGGGGGGGGGGGGGGGGGGGTTTGGCACAGTGCCTGGGATTTGGGAGTGGGATGGAGTTATATATGAAGGATTGAGTAGGATTTATCTGCTGGGTTCTTCTGCTCTGCAGGATCTTCTTGATTCTTGTGCTCTGCAGGATTTTCAAGATTCTCCTGATCTGTGGAATTTTACAGGATTTGTTTGGTCTGCAAGGTCTTACGTGATCTCCAAGATTTTCTTAGGATTTTCCTAATGCTTGGGATGTGTCTGAACTGCAATTTTTTTTTATTTTTCCTCTCTTTTCAGTTCCTTTTTTCTTTCTTTTTTTTTTCAAATATCTTCCATGCCAGGTCAAACTATGTGCAGACCTGCCACAGCTGCCTGAACCCCCAGTATGTGTATTATATGCATGCAGAGGATAGGCACATTCATAACCCGTTCTCCATTATCATGATCAAACAAATGTAAAAGACCACAGCAAGCTAATGAATAGTTAAGAGGCGGAAGCTCCTATACAGTACCCACACAAATGTTGTGACAGACGCAGAAACAGTTATCGTTGGACCGTATGGTGATTGGAAGGTGGTTTTGGTATTCTGTGTTCCTTTTTAATTTCCTTTTTTTTTTCATTCATCGGCTAGCTACTGATATCTTTCTGAAGAAGTTATTTCAATCTGAAAAACGGCACCGGTTTTCAGTTTCGTTATAGACCACACAGGAAAGACTAACATAAAAAAGGGTGGAGTCTAAGAAAATGAGTTAACCCTACACTAAATGTTTGGATAACAGCATTCGTAGACAGTATTTGAATACATGATACAGCTCGTTGCATCATGTTGAAAGAAGTTCTTTAAGTGTAAGATGCATCTACAAAATATGTGGTTGGTAATTGTAACTTCCTTGTCTCAGCCCCCCTCCCACCCCCCAAAAAAAGAAAAAAATGCAAAAGAAAAATCATGAATGATAGAAGCTGTTGACATCTTAGTGATAACTGTTGCTGCTGTAACATGTAATTATTCATCATTAAATGGTTGATCAATGTACAGTCACATGAGATCTGCACACGCACGATTTGCCAGGTGCAGCACTTGTGATGCCAGAGATGGACATTCAGAATTTCTTATAGTTTGTGTGGTATGTGATATTTTACCCTACTACGATTGGGTAATTAACATCTGAAAACAAATTCTTTTTACCCTTCTTCTTTTATAAGTGTCCACCTTCAACCAGCTGAAGAATCTGACTCTACAAAAGAGGTTTCCGGATTTAACAGTTAGTTGAAATGCTGCCTGGATCATCACCTTACAGTGGGTTGGGATAGGAAAGAGGGGGTTTGGAACCACCCACTATTTTTCAGGCCTCTAGGGGTGGGGTGGGGGGGGTAGGCAGACCTTACTCTGTAGTGGATGGGAAGGACGAAGGTGAGGGAGAGGGAGGTGGTGGGAGCAGGAGAGGGAGCAGGGAAGGGGAGTGGGAAGGGGGGGGGGGGGGGAGGAGGCTATATCCAGGATTTGAAGCCCTCCAGCGGGGCTGATGTTACTGCCTCAGCTGGAAGGTTGTTCCAATCTCTCCCAGAGCGCCGAAAGAAACTGTTCTTTCTGTAGTATGATTCTGTTTGGTACCGCAGCTCATGGGAGTTTCTGGTGTTGTACTGGTGGGTGCAACGCAGAGGGATGTACGCAGAGTCGATGTTGATGAAGCTGTGGTGGAACTTGTAGACGGTGGCTAACCTGATTTGCTGACGTCGCTGTTCTATAGGAGCCCAGTACAGCTGATTGTACATGGCATTTAATGCTGGACGTCTGGTGGTAGCGATTGACAACCCAGCACGCCGCCCTTCGTTGGACCTTTTCAAGTGCGATCTTGTCTCCTTGATAGGGATCCCACTCCTGGCAGGCATACCCCAGAGTCGGACGTACAAGGGCTTTGTAGGCTTTCTCTTTGGTTTTAATTGAGCCTCTCTTTAGGTTTCTCTTCACAAAGCCTTGCTACAATCGAATGATTAACATCTGAAAACAAGTAAGTGTGCCAGTCTGTCTGACTTTAATTAATCTTTGAATGAAATAACATCCGCACAGACAGCCGGAAGTGGCATTTCTTTTGTCTTGATAATCAAGTTGATACTCCTGCTTCGTCTTTTAGCAGACTGGCTGACACAGAGCCAGAGATCTGATCCCGTCATCAACATGGCGATGTAATGGGGAGCGAAACCAAGTGGTTTGTCAAATTCTTTGCGTGAGATATTAAGTCACTTTGCTCAAGAATTTGATGGAAAGTGGGAAAATCGATTCGAAGCAATCAGAAACGAGATCGATTGGAAAACTAGAACGGACGAAAGCGCAAGATCGCTGAGTCTGACTTCGAAAGATAACCCATGGCCTAAGCACTCGGTAAAGGGCACCGAAGAAAATAAGTCCGGTCATCAGAAGATGAAATTAGTATCCATGAAGAAAGCAAGTTGGCCGATGAAGAAAGGTTGAGTCTCATGTGACTACTTCTTCCTATAAACAAACTCCAGATAATTTCAATCAAGCTTCTCATTATCTTTTATCCAATATATTGTGGTTACCTTTTTGTCTGTCAGTGCATGATTTTTAATCAGCCTACATTGTTCCTACATATGTTTAATTTTAGAAGCAACAAGTACGTCACAGTATCTCAGGAAGACGATAATAGATCTCTTTTATATCCGTGCCAAGAAATGTTAAAACACCTAGATGACAATATCTCAGGAAGAATTAAATAACCCTCTTATATTTGAACCCAGCAACGATAAAATGTTAAATCACTATACCTCAGGAAGAAGTTGATAAATTTCCTATATTTGCACTCACAAATTATAAACCTTATACATCACGGTATCTCAGGAAGAAGTAAATACATTTCACACATTTTAGCTGAGAACTGATGTAACACATACATCACAGTATCTCAGGAAGAAGTAAATAAATTGAATTTGTCTGCACTCAGAAATGATATAAAACATATTACAATATCTCAGGAAAGAGTAAATATATTATGTATTTTCATTCAGAAATGATAAAAACATGCACACAGCACAATATCTCAGGAAGAAGTAAATCTGTTACTTGATTATCTGAACCACTTTCTACTTTTTATCCATTGATAACTGATATTTGTTTATAGACAATGGTCACCCCACCAAATCTACATAAGATTTTTTGTGTTTACTAAAGTCTGATGGTCACTTCATTGCCAGATCAATTCAATTTGTGCATACAACATCTGATTGTTTGTTCTTCGTTTAAAAAAAAAAAAAATCATACGTCAGTTTCATATCCCTGGAATGGCAAACTTTTCAGTTTGAATTGATGAATGTATCTGCTTGCGCTGCATGGCTTTTCCCCCTCCACTTTCCATTTTTGTTTCACTTTTTTCCCTCCCCCCCCCCCCTTTTTTTTTTTCATTTTATTTGTCCACTCAATTGTTTTTTTAATGGTGAGGACTCCATTCTATTTTTCCTCACTGTCTTCGTTTTTCTGCACATTCTTTAAATACCTTTACCATGCTACATCTGCGTGTTTTTCACAGATAGAGTGCTGCATGACTTATTGATGGAAATAATTCACATTTAGAATGGGTTATAATTGTGATTGGTACATGAAACTGATTACAATTATTTCTCGGTGCGTTGCACTGTAACAATTCAAGCCATCCACGCTGATTCTGTAGATGATTCACCACTGACCTATGTGATAAAATGACAACACAATCTTTGAAAGGGACACTTATCATATCCTTTTCTCAGCATTGTCAATCACATACCGTGACGCCCCTCACTGTTCAGTGATAGCACTGCGGTTACAGAATAGATATTGCCTCATGACATATCATGTTCCACTGTGCCATCATCGATTTATGAACTTGATTTGCAGAAGAGTCATACCATATTCTTCCTACATTATTTCTAACATTTCTCGACAACTAAATATTTTGACTTTTCTTGATGGTTAGCCAGCAAACGGGAATCAGAAGCCACAGTTTGTTACTATGATCGTGTAAGACTTGTTTACCATTAACTGTCGGTTATGTGCCATTACATGAGGTTTTTTTTTCTGTTTTCTTTTGTCTCAGATATCTGTACTTTGATAATTTTTTTTGTCAATCATATCCTCGCGCAAGTCCATAGCCATAAGTGCTGATAACCGTTCTGTCAGTGAAAACGGTGTGTTCGAAGCTACATGTGAGCTGGGAATTCTGTCTTCAGATCATCCAGTGAAATTACGCACTGTCAGTGCACTGCATGGGTAGTCTTTCAGTGTCAGTACTGAATTCAGTATGGCTAGAAATCCCCATTGAAGGCTATTGGGTATTTAGTCACTGCAGTCTATAGATTAACGTTCAAGGAGCATAGCTCCACCGTCCATCTGCTGTTCTGCTCTTATACTTGGCTTTTTGATTGTCTGCTTGGTGCAGTCGTGGTAGGAAAAAATATGAATTCTTTTTCTTGAACACCATTATCTTCTGAAACTGTTCTTGTCCCTGACTTTCCTGGTTCAGTTTAGCAGAGAAGACGTGCTATCAACCAAGGCACTATTCAGGTCATATGATGCAGACAGGATGGAATATCTGCAGTGTGGGAATCCTGATTGCTTTAGACAGGCTTTTTCCCCCCACTGTTTGGTGA
>CM065739.1:29004104-29011604 GCA_033310375.1 Conus canariensis
TAATTCTGATTTTTTATTTTTTTTTAGAATGGGAACCATATTCTTTTATGATCCGTTGTGGATGAGGTAATTTGTACTACAATCTGTTGATCAAGCAAACCACTGCTTGTAGACGCAGCTTGTAGAGTGTCAACTGTAGGTTAATGAAAATGTAAAAAGTGTGGTCTTTCATAACAGTTGGGATAAGTTTTTGTTTGTACGCTTCCAGTGAGGAACTTGGGCCAGTTCAGTGCTAAAAAGCTTGAAACAGCCAAGATGCAATGCTGATGAATTCGTCTGCCGATGAATGGAATGCAGCAGTCCATGATTCCTTTGGCTTTAGTTTGAGGCATCATTCATTTTTTTGCTGAATACTGCCTGGATCCAACCTTGCCATTCAGCTTGCAAGTATTGTGATCCATATCTCCTTTCCCACCCCTGCCAATTTCTCCCTAACCCCAATACAGTTTAAACCACGTGGTGATTGGTCATATGACCAAAATCAATATGATTGAAGGTTGTGTCTGTAATACCCGCAACAAAAGCCATGCTTCAAGTTTATAGTTTCTATGACGATGGCAATGAGAATAAGGGTCGCAGGAGACGTGTGATTGTAAACGTGAACTTTGGTGCTTTGCCAGAACATGTTGATAGTGCCCACAAAGAGCAGACATGAAAATGACCACAGAATTTAATTCACCTCAGAGTGGACTGATTACTTAATCCATTCTTCAGGAAAGACTGTGTGGTCTCCGAGGATGCACACACACACACACACACACACACGATCCTTAAATCTTTTTTCTGAGGCTAACCCCCGCCACTACTCCCATCCCTTTCACTTTCCTTCCCTCCCGTTCAGACCTGAGCAGTAATACTCATGTGTCATGTGTTCTTTTGCCCGATGGCCCTGTTCCTCTTACATGCTAATGATGCTGAAGCGAGGGTATGCTTTTCAGTTGCCATTGGCTAGATGTTTGTATCCAAAGAATCGGCTTACCAAACTGTTCAAATTAACAAACGAAAATATGATTTCCGCATGTATTTATGAGTAGTATGATCATAGATACTATTGTTATTGTTATTCTATTTCTAGGATGAAAAGATTGTTTTGTTCAAGTATTCTACTATTATTATCATTATCGTCATTATTATTACTGATATTATTAGAATTATTATTATTACTATTATTGCTATTATTATCACTATTGTTATTATTATGTTAGTGATGGGACAGGTGTTTATCATGTACAGAATCGGTTCTAGTGACCTCTGTGTATGTATTACTGGTCAAACAGATGGCTTCTATTTTGCCTGGTGGTAAACTGACAATAATTTGGAATTATGTGTATAAAATTGTATAAGCCTAAAGACTTAGTTTTGGCAGTGGAAGATGCTTCAGTTGGGTGTTGAGAACAATAAAGCGCTCAATTTGATTTACGGTCTTTCTCGTGTGTGTGCGTGTGCATGCGTGCGTGCGAAGCTGGAATTTCATTTGTTTGTGACAGAGTTTCAGTTGTTTTAATTTATCGTGGTTTCACAGCTGGAGGTTTTCGTACCATATGGTTGAAAGTTTTCATACCATACCATACCATACCATACCATACCATACCATACCATACCATCCCATCCCATCCCATCCCATCCAATAAAATACTGTTCCATGCCATGTGATATCATACCATGTCATACAATACCAGACCATTCCATCCCATCCCATCCCATCCCATCCCATCCCATACCATCCCATCCCATCCCATACCATACCATACCACCCCATACAATACCATACCATCCCATACCATCCCTCCGGGGGTTGCAACCTTGCCGTGGTCGGAGGGCTTGCGTGGTCCAGTGATCTTCTAGGCTTTGCTGACGGGGGCATCGATAGTCGACTAGATGGTTAGTTGTCGTGAACGCTTCTAGGCCTGTATAGCCAAGCTGCTGACTGGCCAAGCATTACGTGGTAGGAATTGATGCTCCTGGTAGGGTTTCCCATGTCAGAAAGGTTAGGAGTGAGGGCCCAGACAAATAGTAACCCACCTTTTCCCTATTCTATCTTCTGCCTTTCTTAATGGATCTTTTCATTATTCGTCTCCCCTTCAAGCCTTCTGTTCCACACTCTTTTTTTCTCTGATACTTGAGTCGCTGCCGTAAGCAGCGGGGAAGCCCAAGTTACAGTTACCTGGCGAGGGGCTGAGTGGCTGATCCCAATTCAGTCGCTAAGGTGCACTGTCTGGTTTTCATGCGGGACGGTACCAGGCTCACGGACGCCATTCTATGGCCATCCATTGTCCCTTCCCCAGCACGGCAGCTCTCCTGGGGTGACCGTTTATCTCTGCCGGTATTTAAAACCTTCATGGCCTCAATAAACATAAAAACAGGAAAAAGAAGAAAACTGGGTTCCGACCCTTCCAGGGATACGGACTCGGATTCTGACACTGAAGTTCGGAATAGGATAGGTGCATGGCCCTCTTGGCTGATTATCCAGTCGGCAGATAGCGAGCGACCCATTACTAAGTTGAGTCCTTTTGCTGTTGCAAAGGGGCTGAAAGGTCTTGCAGGCGCAGAGCCGAAATCAGTCAAGAGGTTGAGGGATGGTTCCTTGCTGGTACAGGTCGACCGAAAAGTCCACTCGGACAACTTATTGAGATCCGAAAGCCTTGTAAATTACCCCATCCGGGTGTCCGCTCACAAAAGTCTCAACTCCTCGAAAGGCGTCATCCGTTGCCGAGAATTGTTCGGGATATCTGAGGGAGAGATAAAGGCTGAGTTGGCTGATCAGGGAGTGGTCGAGGTCAGGAGGGCGACTTTTCGGAAAGGTGCGGAGAGGAAACCTACCAACACTCTGTTCCTCACCTTTGCTAAACCGACTCTTCCAGAGTCCATAAAGGTGGGGTACCTGAGAGTGAAAGTAGCCCTGTATGTGCCGTCCCCACTGAGGTGCTTCAAATGTCAACGCTTTGGACATGTCAAAGAGAGATGCCCGGGAGAGGAGGTGTGTGCCACCTGCAGCAAAGCAGTTCATGATGGTGGATGCGAATCCGCGAAATGCGTGAACTGCGATGGTGACCACCCTTCCTTTTCAAGAGACTGCCCTGTCTGGCGAATCGAAAGCGAAATCCAGCGAGTTAAAACAGAAAAAAAGATTTCGTTCTTCGAAGCAAAAAAGCTGGTGCAGGAGCAGAGGGGAACCCCGCTTCTTTTCTCGACAGTAGTCAAAAAATCGCTCAGAGTACCTCAGGTAGAAGTAGGCGTTCAGACAGACCCATGTGGTCTTGAACCTCTGAAATGTATTCCGACTTCAAGAACATCGCAAGAGAAAACGGCCGTTGGTGGGGGCCATAAACCCACCAGAGGATGCACTTCCAGTGCATCCTCTAAGCCTGCAGCTGTGCGGGCTGCCCAGCAAGGGGGTCGCCCCGAGACGGCCCCCAAGCCGAGACCACCTCCCAAGGGAGGAGCCCCGACAGTGGCGTCGGGCAAAGTGGCGTTGGTGGAGTGCAGGGGAAAGCCTCCACCAACGCCATCAAAACCATTGAGTTCTTCCCCTCCAGGGAAGAAGAAACATCAAATTCCACCGGACAGACTGAAAAAAGCGGAGCTGAAATTACAAAATACATTTGATGCTCTATATGACGAAGAGGAAGAGGACATAGACATGGATGATTAAGATCCTCATCCACAATGGATACAGTCTTGCAATGGAATATTAGGGGACTGTCTTCCAATTTTGAAGAATTGCAGCTGTTGTGCCGTGAGGCTAGGCCCATGCTAGTTTCACTGCAAGAAACTCTTCTAAAGTCTGACAAAACTTTTTCACTTTCTGGCTACAGCTCTCTAAACCTACCTGTACAATCTGTTGAACATGGCGTTTCTGGCGGAGTAGCTTTGTTCATTCACAACTCTGTTCTGTACAGCCCAGTTGCTCTGCAGACTCCGCTGCAGGCAGTGGCAGCTCGGGTTACTCTTCACAAAACAGTTACTGTCTGTAGTTTGTATCTATCTCCAAATATCTGCGTCACTAAACGGGGCCTCATTTCGCTCTTGGAGCAGCTTCCCAGACCCTTCCTGCTGTTGGGGGATCTGAATGGCCACTCTCCTCTATGGGGAAGTGAGAGAACATCACCAAGGGGTCTGCTTTTAGAGGAAGTGTTTTCGGAGCTTGATCTGTGTGTCTTGAATGGGAAATCGCCAACTTACTTTCACTCCGCTAATGGCACCACATCTTGTCTGGATCTTTCTGTCTGTGACCCATCTTTGTTTTTGGATTTTGTTTGGGAGGTTGATGAGGACCTGCATGGTAGCGACCACTTTCCTGTGTTGCTTCGGTATACGAACGCAGAGAGTGAGTCTTTACCAGAACGCCTCAATTTCAACAAAGCAGATTGGGACCTCTTTGCCACTAAGTTTCTTATGGATCTGGAAGAGGACAAGATCCTGCAAAGTGAAGATCCGGCAGGAAGTCTTTCAGATTTCATACTGAATTGCGCAAAGTCAACCATCCATACATCTTCCAAGAAGCCCCTAATGCCAAAAGTTCCTTGGTTCAACTCTGAATGCAAGGAAATTAACAAAACCCGCAAAAGAGCTCAACGTCGGGTCTCTTGCAGACCTTCGATGCCCAACGTTCGAGCACATCAGAAACTGAGGGCCAAATCCAAACACATATATAAGACCAGTAAACGTTTATCTTGGAAACAGTTTTGCTCAAGTCTCACATCCAAGACATCGAAGAAAAAAGTGTGGAAAATCATCAAGAAAATCAAAGGGAAGAACACCTGTCCCACTGTGAACCATCTCAAGTTTTCTGACTCTTTAATAACAGAGAAAAAAGCAGTTGCTAATCTGCTTGCTTCAACCATTGAAAAGAATTCCTCCTCTTCTAACAAATCAGCCAGTTTTGTCAAAATCAAAGCCCTCAAAGAAAAATCACCCTGCAACTTTTCATCAGATAACATGGAAGACTACAATCTTCCTTTCACTTTAAACGAATTGAAATCTGCCTTACTTTCTTGCAGCGATTCCTCTCCGGGTATAGATGAAATCCATTACAAACTTTTGAAACATCTTCCGCAAAAAGGTCTGCACATCCTGCTACATGTCTACAACCATGTATGGACTACTGGTTTCTTTCCACCTTCTTGGCGAAAAGCCCTCATCATTCCCATTCCCAAACCTGGAAAAGATCTTTCTAACCCATCAAACTACCGTCCCATAGCTTTGACCAGCTGTGTCTGCAAGTTGATGGAGAAAATGGTCAATGCTAGACTCATGTGGAAACTCGAAACCGATGGCCTTTTGGCGAAAGAACAGTGTGGTTTCCGCAAACATCGAACCACAGTTGACCATTTGATCCGTCTGGAATCTACGCTTCGGAACGCCTTTCTGAACAAACAACACGCAGTGGCTATTTTCTTTGACTTGGAGAAGGCCTACGATACCACCTGGAAATCTGGGATACTTCATGATCTCCATGATCTTGGTTTTCGGGGTCATCTTCCACTTTTCATTCAAAATTTTTTGGCAGAACGACAGTTTCAGGTCCGGGTTGGCACCACTCTCTCTGATGTTCATGAGCAGGAGTTGGGTGTTCCGCAAGGAAGCATACTGTCTCCTGCCCTCTTTAGCATCAAGATCAACAACATTGTTAAATCTGTTCAACAGGGTTCAGACTGCTCATTGTTTGTGGATGATTTTGCTGTTTACGCAACTGGAAGCCTGTACCCGAGTGTCCAGCGCAGGCTCCAGCTTTGTGTAGATAAAATTCATCAGTGGGCGGATGAAAATGGCTTCGTTTTTTCTCCTACAAAGACACAGTGCATTCACTTCCATAATTTCCGTCAGTTTTTTCCAGATCCTGTAATTCAAATAGGGAAATCTCCCATTCCAGCTGTCAAAGAGGCCAAATTTTTAGGAGTTATTTTTGACCAGAAACTCAACTTTCTCAGCCACATTAAAAACCTCAGAACTTCTTGCCAGAAAGCTTTGAATATTCTGCGGGTTGTAGCACACACTGACTGGGGCGCTGATAAGAAAACTTTGCTGCACCTCTACAGAGCCTTGGTCCGTTCCAAACTGGACTATGGTTGTGCTGTGTACGGCTCTGCAAGACCGTCTTACCTAAAACTCTTGGACCCTATCCACCATCAAGGGCTTCGTCTCTGTCTTGGAGCATTCCGCACCACCCCTGTGTACAGCCTGTATGCAGAGGCAGGTGAACCCTCACTGTCCAACCGCAGGCTGAAACTGTCTCTGAATTATTATATCAGACTGTTCTCGGAACCAGAAAACCCTGCCTATGACTGTGTTTTTGACCCTCCGTTCCAAAGTAAATTTGAAAACAACCCTAACTGTATTCCGCCGTTTGGTCTTCGTATGCAGCCTCACGTGCGGAATGCAGGTCTGGACTTAGGAGTTGTGTCCGATTTTTCCAAGTTTCCAGATGAGCCTCCGTGGACCTTTTTCGCACCAGAGATTTGTTTTGATCTTGCAGCTTTTCGTAAAGAGTCTACCAGCTCTCTGGCATACAAGGCATTGTATTCTGACCTCTGTTCAAAATTTCCATCTTATCAGAAAATTTTCACTGACGGTTCCAAGTCTGAGGATGGAGTGGCCTGTGCAGCCTACTGCCCTGGGGCTCCTTCTCAGATACTGTTAGAACATATACCTCCAGATGCTTCTGTCTATTCTGCTGAACTTACTGCTCTGGTTCTGGCATTGAAGATAATCTCACAATCTAAGAAGAGGGACTTTCTGGTTCTGTCAGATTCACTGTCAGCGTTGGAGGCCATAGCTGGCCGCAACCTTCAGCACCCAGAACTTTTACACTTTTTTGAACTTTTGACCAAGTTGAAAGCGGATGGTTACAACATTATTTTGGCTTGGATTCCTGGTCATGTTGGCATTGGAGGGAACGAAATGGTTGATCGTTTAGCCAAGAATGCCACAAGAGAGAAACTGTCCAACATATATATCCCCTGCTCAGATCTGAAACCCAAAATTAACGATTATGTGAGAGACCTCTGGCAGGAGGATTGGAATACACAGACGGATAACAAACTCTTTCAGATCCGTCCAAACCTTAAGGAGTTCCTCCCATCTGCGTCTGGTGGTCGTAAAGAAGAAACAGTTCTGTGCCGGCTGCACACCGGCCATTCGTATTTTACCCATTCGTACCTTTTAAAGAGTGAAGAAGCTCCGTGGTGCATTCCATGTCATGTGCCACTCACAATGAAACATATTCTTTTAGAGTGTTGGGACTTGCACGATGTGAGACACAAACATTTTACGGCAGATTCCATGAAAACCTTGTTCAGAGATGTCCCACCTGATGCCATCTTTGAGTTCTTGAAAGAGATTAACATTTTTCATCGGATCTGAGTTTTTACAGTGGAAAGATTTTTAACAAACTTTCGGATGGTTTTTCGATGTATTTTAAAGAATTGTGTGAATGAATGACTTGTGAGTTGATTTTAACGTGGTGACGGCCCTGATGTGGCCCCTTGCGGTCGGCTGGGC
>CM065739.1:29016604-29046604 GCA_033310375.1 Conus canariensis
GTGTGTGTGTGTGTGTGTCTCTCTCTCTCTCTCTCTCATTTTATTTATTTATTTATTGGAATGACATTGGAGTTGTCAGCGATGAATGGAAAGTCAAGGCCTACATTAGACAGAGGAAACTACCAGGAACTTTTTTTTTCCTGAGATACGACTAGAGATACACGGTTTAGTTTCTTTGTAACTGTGAGGGACACAGACACAATTTTTATTTTGTAAGTTGACGTGAGGTCGCAAAGACTGTGAAGGCTTTGTGGCTTTCTTAAGACCAAATCCAGAAATACAAACTGCATGTAGGTCTGTGAGAACAAGGGCACTTTGTTTGCCCGGAGAGATTTTTTAAACCAACTGGTAAAGGCAAAAGTGCTTGCGAGTCCGTGAGGATCTGGCTAGTATTTTATCTTGAAACGTGTGTGTATACATAAGAATAAGAATGTGAACAATCACATGATGTAAACAGTGAGAAATGCAGTTGTTAATGAAAAGGAGGAACTTTTCTGTTCGTCCCTATGCTTGTGTGTCCTCGCTGCACGAGCGAGAGTCTGACAGCCTCTGGTCTCAACCACAGGCTCCTACGAATGCCTTTGGGCAAACTTTGAAGCCTTTGCGTAGCCGACAAATGCTCCTTTAGTCAGATGCCAAATCCAAGAAGAAGACTAGCTCTGGAAGTCTGGATGGCGGACCGAACGTCCAACCAATAGGAGCTGAATGACTGCGTCGTCAGCAGGCAAGTTTGCCCTGCGAAGCATTTTGGAGACCCTGACCTCCAAGGAGATCCCCATGATCTTGCACAGGCAGCTGAGGAGGAATTGGTCAAGAGCCTTCAGTTTTTTTTTTTCTGTACAGAGTTCAAGATTCACAGCCATAGAGCAGGGACACAATGACTATCACCTTGTAGACAGCCAGCTTCGTGTTCAAATTTGTGTCATGTTAATCCCATATTCCCTTCGAAAGCCTGTCCTACATCAAACAGCGTGTTTCCTGTGGATGAATTTCGAATTCTTTGTAGAACTTGCTTTTGGAGGTTGACCGCCATTATGTACGTCTATTCAGCTGGGGTGAGGCAATCTTTCTGTAGGCCATCTTTTCTAGACGCTTCCCCAACAGAGTGAGCAGTGTTGTCCGTAAACAGATCTCTTAAGTCACCGGGGTGGCTGCTGAGCACCACCCTTGCCTCAAGCGGGTAGATAACAACCATACTGTCCTGAGTTCCTGGTTGCAGACCCATGACTAGCGGCTCTCCATGCCATGCTGCACCTGTCGCTACTCGCCCATCGCCCCAGGACTCGGGAAATCAGAACAGAGAGAATGGAGTCCCTGAATCCTGGGCAAAATGGTGCAATGAAGTTGTTTGTCGGCTACCCAAACTCATCGCAAACAATGGATAAAGTATACCTCTCATGTTTGGCAAACCTAATTCAGTTTTTTTTCTGTTTCCACGTTAAGTTGGGGCAAGATTTCATGTCTGCTCTCAAGTCATTTTGGCAACAAAAAAAAACAAAAAACAAAAAAACAAACAAACAAAAAAATTACAGTCAGTCCGATTGAATACGAGATTTTACGGGAGCAAGTCATCTTTTTTTTCCCTAGGTCGTAAAGATGAGAAAATGAGGTAGGGGTAGAACGTTGGGGGTAGGGATTGGGGGTGGAGGAGAATCGTGGAGGGAGGATATAGATAACTGAATGATCAAGGCAGGTTTAAAACAAAATAGAGGCGAAAAATAGTGAAAGAGATACACTGACCTGAGGTGAATATGGGATACAACCTACCGGAAACTTCAGATGTCAATCAGAGTCAGTTTTGATTTTCATGACCACACAGCACATCACCGTCACGTCAGAAGGGCTGGGTCTGGGGGACTGGGAAAGGGAGGAGGGGGTAAGGTACGGATAGGGGGCACTCTAACAGGCTTTTTAACAGCTCAGTGTCAACTACTGTTTATTCTAGTCTAATCTGAACAAGTCTTTCGGAGCTCGAATTTCATCCCCAGCCGGTCTGATCACAACAGACAGAGCACAAAATTGAAGAAAGTGATATCCAACAAAAGAAGAACATTAAGAGTTGTCAACGATTCCTGATGTCAAGTGTTCATTTGTCTCCGCATGACAATTCTTCCATTTTCGATGTTCCTTCACCTGATATTCAAAACAAAAAGTGAAAAACGACAAAATAAAACAAAAAACAGGTATATGTACTTCCAGTAATTCTCTTTAATCATATTTATACAAGGGACAGACCACAGTGCTCCTCACCTGAGAGCTGATGCTTTCGAAGAATAAAGGTTTCTTCTTGTGCGTCGCGGCAGGTGCGTATTTCTGTGCATACCACTCAGGAAGGGGAACAACCTCTCCCTTCACCAGATTCATGAAGAGAAGCTTGAAAAGAGAGGTGGCCAGCATCTGGTTGTTTATGCTGTTGATCATTTCCACACAAATGGAGACCGAGTTCTTTCCGACGTCTGACAGTTCCACGGACAGCTGTAAAATCAAGTTGTAACACTGGAATGCAAGTAAGACTGGACGGCAACTGGTTAGCAAGACCAACGACAGCTAGTGGTGGTTATTAAGAGAAAATGCAAACAAATGCACAAAACAAGTGAATGAGCATGCTCCTATCGGGGGAGGTGGTTTTTTTTTTTTTTTTCATTTTGTGGTGTCTGAAGAGGTCATTTTTGTCGAAAATTTGCTAGTCCATTTCATGTTGTGTATTAAACTAGGGGGTATTTTGCACCTTGTTTTTGTGTGTGTTAATTTGTATTTTGGCTTGTGTTCAGGAAGGCTCCTGGCTGATCAGTAAAATAAACAAAAGTTACAAATCAACATAGAATAGTACGTCAGGCAAGGTACATACCCCTTTTGGGGAGTCCCAGCAAAAGAAAGTGAATTTAATATTTGTGTTGTTGTTGCTGGTGCTGCTGCTGATGTTGTTGTTCTTGTGGTGGTAGTTGTGGTTGTGGTTTTCATCATCGTCGTTTTTATGCATATATGTAGGTGTTTTGTTTTGTTTTGTTTTTTAAGTAATGCGCTGCTTCCTATCTGTTGACTTTTGATTTCTGCAGAAGTACATACTAAAGCACATCAACTGGAGTTGATCAGTTCCAGATCTTGTACGGAAATTCTGGAATAGTTTGCAGGTTTGTTTCTGGACACTGTTAATGAATTTGATGGATCTAATTAAGCTATACTTTAACTACGTTTTGGGCCTTGTAGGAAGGGAAGGGGGGGGGGGGGGTTGAGCGACTACTGCTTGTAAGAAGTTGTATTGCCTACTCATCTACTCACCCCTCCCTCACCAGTCACTCACTCACTAACCTTAAATGGAAAAACAAATCCCCTGCGGATTCCGAAGAGAATAGGATCTATTTCGATGTGACAGCAACGCATAACGACGGTCTTCTCTTTACTCATGAGTGAGGAAATTTCCATGAACCCTCTCTCCATAGAGTAGTAGCCAGTGGCTGCGAACAGTTCATTAATCTTCCAGTGTGGTAGACAATCTGAAACGCAGAGAGAGAGAGAGAGATGTAGGCTGGTAGAATCGGCTGTTGTCTGATCAACTCGGGAAGTGAGATTTAATGAGTGCAGCCACTATATGGTACACTAGGTTAGAGCAAATCAGTTCCTGAAATTAAGACATGAAACATGCGTGAGTGTTTGGGCTCAGCAATGGTTTCAGTGCGTTTAAGCTTGTGTAAATTGTAAAATCATCAGTAAACTGTTTACATGTAGATTGGATTAGGAGACGTACATCGTTTACATGAATTCTGAATGAGGAAAGAAGGGTGTAGGATGGAACTTCCCGGGACGTCAGTTATGGGTGTTGAATGTGGAGAAAGATCCACTCATTTTTACATGTCTTTTTGTTAGATATGCGTGACGGCACTTGAGAGCGCTTGTAGATAAGCTGTACATTTCTAAGTTTCTTTGAAGTTCATTTGTTAGCGATTTCTCTCTCTCTCTCCTCTCTCTCTCTCTCTCTCTCTCTCTCTCTCTCTCTCTCTCTCTGTGTGTGTGTGTGTGTGTGTGTGTGTTTCTGTCTGTCTCTGCCTCTGTCTCTCTCTCTGTGTCTCTGTCTTTCTCTCTCTGTTTCTCAGACGCCCAGACCCTCATTCATTCACAAACACATGCAGTACGATTTTTGACAGTCTTACCTGCCCGTCCAAAATCAGTAAAACAAAAGTGTGAGAAATGAGTTTCACACTGCCCGGAAACGGGAGAGAACTTCAGTTGTTGAAGTTCCCCTGGTATTGTGGTCTCCATCTTTCTGCAAGCAAACACAACACCAAAGTATCTCTTGTTTTTCGGCATACAAAAGCCACGCAGCTCGCAAGAATTCCAACGTTTAAAACACCACAAAAATAAGGTCTCCATTTTGCAACCACTATCTTTTCTGATAAGATTTTTTTCTTTTCTTTTTCTTCCTCATCATTACAAAAAGATAAAGTATGACTGCTGGATCTTGAACGTAAAATACAGAACACCAAAAAGTACCTTGTTTGTAAAAGATCCTTTCGAGAAAAAGAACACGACGTTTCGACTCAAAGAGCCTTCATCGAAATGAACATCAAAAAGAACGAAGACGTAAACGATTTTCTTCATTTTCATCCTTTCTGTCTTTCTTTATTCCCCCCCCCCCCCCCCCACCTCCCCTATATACGACATCCCCGTCCCCAATCTCGCCACCTCTCCACATCACCCTCTCTTGTCTTTCGCCCATCTTTACGTCATCGTCAGTACCCGTGACGTTTCCTGAGAATGACGCTTTAATCACCAGTTCACTTTGAAGAAGGCTCTTTGAGTCGAAACGTCGTGTTCTTTTTGTCGAAAGGATCTTTTACAAACAGGGTTCTTTTTAGTGTTCATCATTACAAAGTTATAATTGTCCATGCATGATCTCTTGTTCGTCAGAAAAAAAAAAAAAGAAGGTCGTTCCTCTATATTGGATATGTATAGCAAAATGGTTGATGAAAACCTTGTGCGAGAAGATCTACACTTGAAAACGTTGATAATACTTTAAAAAAAAAAAAATCTTTTACAGATGTGCCGTCAATTTATTTTGTTTTCTAAACAGAACAGGAGGATACCATGGGTAAAAGTGACCGTGATATATATATATATATATATATATATATATATAATATATATATATATATATATATATATATATATATATCAGAAAACAATTACTTTGGAAAGTATGCTTTGAACGTTTTTAAACGTGTTAGTATAACCAAGGCCACAATATATTTATCCGAGTTGTATACGCAAACCGAATACCTTGAATACCACTGATAGGGTTCTTTGTAAATCATTTCGTGTTATTTCTTTATAATTCTCTCTTGAACCAGTCGAGGCCATCAGTGTTTACCCTCAGTTTATATTTAGACCAGGTACAGCATAGACTCCATACCTCTTTTCTTTTAATTTGATGCGTCTGAATGTCCTGTTATTCATCTCATGAACATTAAACTCATAAAACAATCGTATATGATTTTACAGCATCTCTTCATTTAATAACAGAAAAGGGAAAAAAAACCCAACAAACAAGAACAAGAAGAGGATAACTAAGAAGGTCATTTTCGAGAATTGAGGAAAAAAAATAGGGAACTATACAGAAAATGTCCTTCAGAAATCGCTAAGAAACACACATTCAACGGGTCATGAATAGAGAAAATTGACATCAGTGACCAACGAATCATAAAAATCTAGATTATTACAACAAATTGAGAGCGTAGGAAAGCCGTTCACTTCGTTTCAAAACACATGGTTAATCAGCATACTGCAGAGTTCAAGGAAAGGCCATGCACCCAACACACGCATCAGTCAGGCAAAAGTTATGCACATGATGCATGTACGATACACACCATGTCGACCTGTTTCTACTGATATTCGGTGTCGACAGCGTCTATCCATTACGTGAACACTCAAACCAAACTGACATCCAGTTCAAGCTGTGCAATAACTCCCAGCATCTATTGGAGATTAGTTCTTTGAAACTCGCCCTTCTCTTTATAAATTGTGTTTCAAAAATATCGTGCCAGAAATACATATGTTCGTCAGAAAATATTGTAACTCTCAGGATTGAGTTCTTGAGATCAAAATCTCTTGCTGTTGCGATTTTTCTTTTCAATTGTGCAAGTGGCTTTCAAGATTGCAAAAGATCCATGCATTATCAAAACTGCATTGACTACCCAAGACAAGTTTTCTGCCTATTGAATAAAGCATGTTTTGGACTGCCGCCGTGTTTTGAATTGCATGTTTTACCACGTGTGTTCTGCATTGTGTGTTCTCATCTTCAGTGTAAACCTGTGCCCTCTCAACCCTAGCGCTCCCATCTGAGGGCACCTAGATTTCTGCTTCTCAAACACACGAAATCTAAAAACAATCAACAATAACAACAACAATAGCAACAACATGCAGTATAAACGTATGTAATATGATATTTGCAGAAACCTGAACAAAGCAAAAAAAGATTCTTTGAAATATGGCACATGTAGTTTCTAGACTGCGCATGGTATCTTCAAAATCAACGTGAACGTCCAACTGCACGTGATATATGCACGGAAAGATAGAGCTTATCTATTTTGTTGAACTACCCATTTAAGAACGAAAATGAGCCTAACACACACGGTGACATGTGCATATGAAAAACAATGATGATGTTTACTTAATGTAATCGCAAATTCAGCTTCCTTCCATTTCAAATCCAATTGATCTTCAATGAATATGATATGTTATTTTTCAAAGGCTAGGGATTGCAAAGGAAAACTTTATTAAGTGTCCTGCCATTGCTTCTTGGTGTGTGTGTGTGTGTGTGTGTGTGTGTGTGTGTGTGTGTGTGTGTGTGTGTGTGTGTGTGATGCACCATTAATAGTAGCATCATTTGACTGGTACATGAAATTGTCAGGTCTCTCTCTCTCTCCCTCCCTCCCTCCCCTCCCTCTCTGCCTCTTTCACCTGCAGGGCTGTTCGTTAATTGATCTGAAGAATCGCAGGGTGGTACAGCGAGGGAGCCAGCTTGTGCCCTGCCTCCACAAAGTAGTTGATAATGCCATTCTTGCTGATTGTCTACCTACATAAACATACCATTATAGTAATGATGTTCATTCGTGAAAATGAATTCTTATATGTATGTTAATGGCATCGAGTCGATAACAGCACAGTTAAAAAAAAATTGCTCATGAGCACACTGCTGTGTATGTGTACGTGCGAGTGTGCGTGCGCGCGCCTGCGCGCGTGTGTGTAAGTGTGTGTGTGTGTGTGTGTGTGTGTGTGTGTGTGTGTGTGTGTGTGTGTGTGTGTGTGTGAAAACGTAGGCCTAGTTTGCATATCCACAGCTATAGTCCACAAAATGGTCACGACCTAGTTTGTTTAGCTCTTAGATGTTTAGACTTGAATAAATGTACAAGTCAAGCACTGTATCTCAACTCAAGAACGTTGTCAGTGATGTTAAAAGCTGTTCACAGGATTTAAAGAATTGGATGACTTTGAATAAGTTGCAGCTGAATGACGAGAAAACTGAAGTTCTTCTCCTTGCTCCTCCCAAAATCCAAGGTCATCCCTCCCTTCCTTCTTCCATCAGTATCGGAAGTTCTGACATTCAACTCTCATCCCAGGCTCGTAACCTCGGTGTGACTTTTGATTCCACCCTCTCTTTCAAGCACCACGTGTCTAATGTTTGTAAGGCATCATATCTGGAAATACGTAAGATCAGTTCAATCAGACACTTCCTTTCCACTGAAGCCACAAAAACTCTGGTTTGTTCCCAAGTTCTCTCAAGGCTGGACTACTGCAACAGTCTCTTGGCTGGCTCGCCAAAGTACCTACTCAATAAACTGCAGAAGGTTCAGAATAGCGCTGCCAGGCTTGTTTGCAAAGCGTCTAAACGTAAACATGTCACTCCTCTGTTCCACTGGCTTCCAATTCAGAGGCGAATTAACTACAAGCTGGCTTCTATCCGTTTCTCTTCTGTTTCTGGTACTGGACCAAAATATCTTTCCGACATCCTCCACATCTACATCCCATCCCGTCAACTTCGTTCCTCTGCCGACAGTCGCCTCTTGCGCATTCCTTCTGTCAGAACAAAATCTTTTGGTCAACGTTCTCTTTCCTTCCAAGGACCAACTGTCTGGAATACACTTCCCATCAGTGTCAGACACCTACCTTCACCCTCTTCTTTCAAATCTGCAGTCAACACTAACTTCTTTCATCAGTCGTAATCCCCCCCCCCCCCCCCCCCCCCCCCCCCAACTTCCCAATCCACCTTGAGTGGGTTTTTGCGAGCACGCGCGAGTGCCTGGTGGTTGTGTTGCTTGTACGTGCAGGCCGTGTTGATGTGAGTGCTTGCGTGCGTGCGTGCGGGTGTCTGAGAGCATGGATGTGTGGTCATGCGTGAGCACGTGTACGCGCGCGGTTCTGCGCGCGCGCGCGCGCGCGCGCGCGCGCGTGTGTGTGTTGTTGGTAATGTAAAGCGATTAGAGCCCTAAATTATAGAGAATAGGCGCTATATAAATTAACATTATTATTATTTGATAGGGTTTACAATCACTTTCCCTCTCACTCTCTTTTCACACACAGACACACAGACACACACACACACACACACACACACGGAGAGAGAGAGAGAGAGAGAGAGAGAGAGAGAGAGAGAGAGAGAGAGAGAGAGAGAGTATAGATTTGTTTACTCACAGAAAAGATAACGATATCTTAAAACTTGTGGACATGGGTGCATTGCAGCTTTTAATGATGGTCTAACGTATGGCCCTTTTGCACCCACATCGCTAATAGACGATGTTCAGAGATCTGAAAGAAGGGTGATCGGTGTTAGAGGTCGCGTTCAGCGAGAGTGACCCCGCCGTTTTCATAGGCCAGATGGTGCAGGTGGGCACGCCCTAAACAATTTTATCCATACCAGTTAGCTTAACCGTTTAATTAGAGAGAGAAAATGACAAAGCATGTGTAAATGCAGACAGTCGATATCCTGAGTGTTATTCTGTCGTCCACTTCAAATAAAATATTTGACTCTCTAAACCATTTGCGTGGTCCATAAACTAAGAAAAGGTAACCTTGTTTGCAATAGAAAGACATGCGTTATCTTTCTCTGATTTTTTTTTTTTCCGGAACAGGTCTATCTTGCCCCATCATTTGGCTGATCAGTTCAATTACAGTGGGGAAAAAATGCCAAAAGAATGGGCGTGAAACGGTGGTCTGGAACGCAGACACTGTGTTACAAATAGTTCGACTTCACTTATTATTGCCATCATCGAACGCGTCAAATTCACATGCCTCGGGTTTGATACGACGCATGTGATGTGACGCACGTTTACCAAATAATGCATGCACAAATTCTGTAATAATATGAACCCCTAAACTAGGAAAAGGTAGCTTTCTTTGCAACGCAAAGACAGGCTTTATAATCCGATCATTTTGTTTCTGGAACACATCTATTCAACTCGAAGAATCTGACATCCATTTCAAATAATGATAGAGCGAATGGTACAAATATGCGATGCATTCTATCTGCCAGACAATATGTTACAAACAGATAGGCTACTTATCATTAATTTGTTGATTCGTATCTTCGTACCTTTTGGCACCCTATGAACGTGTTGAACTTCATGTGACGTAAGTTTACCAAATAACGTAGGGCCCATGCACAAATTGCGTAATGATTCCAGAATTTTTTTATGGCCCCAGAATAGCTTTGAAATTGCAAGAAGGTTTCAGAAATTATTCCTTGAATGTTCGAAGGATTTCGATTGGCTATACAAGTCTTGGCTACCGATCCTTTTGGAACGTTCTAAGTATTTTGATTGGCTGTATTACGTTCGATTGCCGAACATATTGATCTGCATCTTTCTTCCATAAAATGCTACTACTGGGCTTATGTTATGTCGGGATAGGCCTTTGAAAAGGGCGATACCACACAATAATAAGGCGTGAGGCTGGAGGCAGCTTCATTCATTTATTGACGTAGGCAACCAACCGTTGTTACTCCATGCGCATGCGCCAATGATTAAAGTAAGGAGCGTTATGTCCCTTCGATCGAAAGTCAGTCTACAATTATTCAACATCTCCTCTCCAAGATTTTTTTTTTTTTTTTTTTAAACAAAACTTCAAACTTAATTTCTTTGGAATCATGCATGTAAATAATTCAAAACCCAACAATGACTTAGCATGCATGTCCTTTTCTTCCAAATAAATCTTTTTCTTCTCCTCCCGAAGAATTAGGCAGAATCAATGAAGCACTGACGAATTAAATCCAAAACAGAATCGAAGCACATCCCTTCCTATGAGGTGTATATGTGTTTGTGTGAATGTGTATATGTGTGTGTGTTACATTTAACGTGATGACCAAACCGCACTGTCATCACAATTTAAAGAAATTACACATCAACTAGCTGCTGAACAATTGTGGAATATACAACACTAACTGAATGCACATGTCACACAGCAGGATCCAGCACAACAATCACTCCCGGAATCTTGCTGGTGGAATAACAGCTCGACCTCTGCGCGTGTACTTCACTGCTGTTGAGGGTTGCCGTCCAGGTGAAGATGGTGAACGGCCTGGAGACAATGGTAATACAGGTGGCTGTGGAGGAGATGATCCCTCATCTGGAACCACTGCTCTGCTGGACTGCACCGGCTGGATGATGAGTGGTGTCTTGCGCGTAATGAATACGGGCGCTGGAGAACTGCATGGCACTGCAGTCTTGTTTGCAGTTTCAGAGCACAGTCTGATGTGTTTTCTGTTACGCCTTATCTGACCTCCATCCACCTGGAGAAGGTAGGAACGTGGCGCAACTTGACCAATCACTTCCGCTGGCTGTTTCCAACCTGTGTCATTCTTTTTCACAAGGACCTGGTCACCAGGGTGAAGGCTAGGCAGGGAGTGAACTCCATGGCGTTGATCATAATACTGCTTCTGTTTGCGTTTTGCCATCTGGTCTCGTTCTTGCACTGTCTTTGGGCTCACAGTGCAGGGCAAGAGCTTCTTTGGAAGAGTTGGCAGGCTAGTGCGCAGTTTTCTTCCATATGCTAGTTCTGCTGGACTGTATCCAAGAGAACAGACTGGTGTAGATCTGTAGGTGAGAAGGGCCAAAAAGGGATCTTCTTGAGTGATGATCGCCTTGGCTGTTTTAACAGCACTTTCAGCCTGTCCATTTGACCGAGGGAAATGGGGGCTGGAAGTCACATGATGAAAATTCCAGTCCGTAGCGAACTGCCGAAACTCAGATGAAGTGAACTGTGTGCCATTATCTGACACTACTGTCTCTGGTACACCGTGGTGAGCAAAACAGTTCTTCATTTTGCAGATAACAGCTTTTGATGTCAGTTGAGGCAAGTAAGCGATATCTATGTAGCGAGAATAGTAGTCAGTTGAGATGAGGTAATGATCTCCTTTGACTTCGCAGATGTCTACACCAATTCGCTGAAATGGTCGATCTGGGGTATCGGATGGAAGAAGCGGCTCTTTTTGTTGAGTAGGCTGCTTTTCAAGGCACTCTCTGCATGACGATACTTTTCCTTGTATGTCCCTACTGATCTTGGGCCACCATACAGAATCTCGGGCTCTCTCTCGGCACTTAGCAATGCCCTGATGACCTGCATGGATTTTGTCCAAGACTTCTTCTCGCATCGAGTGAGGAACAGCCAATCTGTCACCTTTGACTAGAATGCCATTCCAACAGCTAAGTTCTCCTCTGATAGGGAATAAATCTCTGGCTGCGAGCCGAGTGTCCTGTCTGTATACGGGCCAACCATTCTGGGTGTAGTCCAGTGCTGTTTTTAGACTCACATCTTTCTGTGTTTCTGTACGGAGTCTGTCCAGGTATGCATCAGATGCTGGCCATGCTGCTCTGATGCCGTTCACATGGAGGTAAATATCCTCTTCTAACTGATCATCATGACTTTCATAGCTAGGACTGCGAGAAAGCGTGTCGGCTACACTCATGTTCTTGCCTGGAGTGTACTTGGCCTGGACATTGAACCGCATGAGGCGCATCAGCATCCTCTGGCACCTCACAGGAGTCTCTGAGAGATCTTTGTTGTTTATCAGAGGAACCAGGGGTTTGTGGTCAGTCTCAAGTGTGAAACTTTCCAGTCCAACCAAGTAACGATGAAAACGTTCACAAGCCCATACTCCAGCCAGACATTCTTTTTCGATCTGAGCATATCGTTTTTCCGCTGCAGTGAGTGTGCGGGAACAGAAAGCGACTGGTCTCCAAATGCTGTTGTAGTCTTGGAGGAGAACAGCACCAAGTCCATAGCAACTTGCATCTGAACTGACAATGGTCTTTTTCCCAGGGTCGGAGAAAGCCAAGGTCGGGCTTGTTGTGATCAAATCCTTGACTCTAGCAAAAGCACTTGCCTGAGCTGGACCCCATATCCACGCTCTGTCTTTTTCGAGAAGTCCTGTCATTGGATGAAGAACACTGGAGAGGTGGGGAATGTACTTCCCGAGGAAGTTGATCATACCCAGGATCCGGCGTAATTCTGTCGTATTGGTCGGCTCTGGCATCTTCAAGATTGCTTCAATCTTACCGGGATCTGGTTCGATTCCATCTTTGCTGATCCTGTAGCCCAAGAACTCAATCTCA
This sequence comes from Conus canariensis, assembly GCA_033310375.1. Taxonomy (NCBI): domain Eukaryota; kingdom Metazoa; phylum Mollusca; class Gastropoda; order Neogastropoda; family Conidae; genus Conus; species Conus canariensis. The sequence continues at coordinate 29,029,204 of CM065739.1, forward strand.
TCTTTGTGTAATTCACACTTTGTCTTGTTGAGTTTGAGTCCCACAGTGCTCAGTTTGTTCAGGGTATCCTGCAGATGTTGTTCATGTTCCTCAGTGTTGGGACTGTGAATCAAAATGTCATCAAAGTAACAGAGAACATTACTTTGATCTTGCAGAATGGTCTCCATTGTTCTCTGGAATATTTCTGGGGCTGATTATATTCCAAATGGTAGACGTCGATAGAAGTATCTTCCAAAGATAGTAATAAATGTAGTCAGTTTTGCCGTGGCTCCATCCAGTGGAATCTGCCAGAATCCACTTGTAGCATCAAGCTTGCTGAAAACTTTTGACCCTTTTAATTTGAACAGAAGATCTTCAAGCGTTGGGAGCACATAACGTTCTCTTTTTAACGACTGGTTCAGTTTCTTAAAATCTGTACAGATCCTTACAGCTCCTGATTTCTTCAAAACAGGCACCATACCAGCACACCAATCAGTTGGTTCTTTGATTTCTTGGATAATCCCATCTTGCTGCATGCGTTGCAGTTCTTCTTTCACCTTATCGAGTAAGGGAATAGCAATCCTCCTTGGTGTATTAAGGCTGTACGGCTCACTGTTGTCCTTCAGCACAATCTTCACTGGTTCGCAGCTGACAGGCTTTTTGATTTCTCCAAAAACTGACTCGATATCATTCACTCGTTGTACAAGTCCCAATCTGATAACTGCATCTCGACTGAGAAGATTGTCAGTACTGGAGTCAATAACAAAAATGCGCAGTCTTGTGTTATTACCCTTGTGAGTGACGTCACAGGAAAATTCTCCAACACAGTTTAATGGACCTCCTGGGCTTTTTAAGAGAGCATTGGACTGTTTCAATACTGGCTTAGGACACAGGTCATATACTGTCTTCCTAAGAATAGAGACATCAGCTCCAGTATCCAATTTGAAGGTAACTTGACGACCCATGACAGTCAACATCACTTTCCATGGCGGTTCACTTACATTTTCATTTTGCTGCTTGTCAACAGAACCCAGGTAGTAGGATGATCCCTGCTGAAAATCTGGCTTTATTTCAGCACTAGCTGCACCATCCATCACTTCGTTAACGCGACCTCCTCTGCAAACTGCTGCAAAGTGATCGCGTTTATTACACTGTCTGCAAACTTTTCCTTTCGCGGGACAGTCATTAGGATTATGTTTCCTGCCACATTTGCCACACGCTGGTTGCAATGATCCAGTTCCTCTGCCTCTACCACCACTTGACTGATGATAGGAACGAGAAGGCCTCCTTGGTGGACGATGAACAGTGTCTATGGCAAGACCACGCTGGTCAGTCACCTGACCTTTTACAAGTTCATAGTGACGAGCACAGTCAACTGCTGTTTTGAGGGTTAGTTCAGGCTCAAGCTGAAGCTTCTGTGAAACCTCTTTGTCACGAATACTAAGCACGAGGCGGTCTCTGATAACCTCATTTTGATCATGAAAATTGCAGTGTGCAGATAAATCATAAAGAGCACGAACATACTGCTCCACAGTCTCTCCTTCTGCCTGCTGACGCATGTGAAACTTAGCACGCTCATGTATCACATTTGTTCTGGGCACGAAGTGTGTGTTAAACAGTTCTAACACAACATCAAAGTCCGTTTTGGGGTCAGGCTGTCCCCTCTACCCTTCTTGGAAAAGGTAAAGTGGAGAAAAGTTTCTCTGCCTCTCTGCCCATCGCATAGATTAAGCTACTTACTTGTACTTCTCCTGTTTCATTATTAAGTTTTGTTGCAATACGGAAACGGAGAAAACGTTCACGCCATTCCTCCCAAGCTTCAGGACGCCTGAAGTCAAACGGCTCTGGGGGATTAAACTTCGGCATCGCGGTGTCGATCGAATAAAAAAGAAATAAAACGTCATTTACTGAGATGATGTCACCTTCAGTAGCGTCACACTGATGCAGAAACTTAAAATCCCACTTCTGACACCATGTTATGTCGGGATAGGCCTTTGAAAAGGGCGATACCACACAATAAGGCGTGAGGCTGGAGGCAGCTTCATTAGTAGAAAGAAACTCGTGGAGAGCGTGGCAGCAGAGAGTCCTCAGAAGAGAAGCCCCCTTCAAGCAAGTGTTTCGGCCCTTATCTCCTGACACTCTAGGGGGGTTGGGCCACACCCGGTTCATGACTCCGGATGTCCCTCTGCTGCCCCCCCTTTTTTTCCCATCTTGGGACGAGCCATGGCTGGGATTCGAACCCATGACCCTCTGGACATGCTCATTTTCCACTTAATGACTCGCGCTTTAACCACTGAGCCACAGGGACACCTGATATTTGTAGGGAAATTAAGCCTTATGAAGTTCACTTTTGTTCCTCTTTGACCAGATCCAGCTTGAACACCTCTCTGCCGCTTCTGCCATTGCTTTCAGGGCTCTGGTTTTTTCCTTCCCTGCAACTGAGAGCTGTTTCATGAGGCTGTATGCAGACGTTCCTACAAACCCCCTAGCTCCAATTTCTGCAGTGAGGACTTTGACCTGATCGCCTTCTCTCCTCAGGCTGTTTGCCAGATCAGCATACTTTTCAGTCTTGTAGATTTGAGCTGCCTCCATTCTATTCTCATATGGCACCGTGAGCTCGATCATGATCAGCTGCTTCGTTGACTTAGAGTGGACTACTATGTCTGGTCTCATGCCACTCTTGCTGATGATCTCTGGGTGACTCTCCATTCTGGGAGGTCTGCAGTGCACTCCCAGTCATCTGCCCCGTCCAGCAGACTCTGCCTGCATGTTTCGAGTGGCACTGTTGTTCTTGGCCATGATTTGCTGCCTCCTGCCGTGAAGAATGTTGCGGGTGCTTTTGGAGTCCTGATTTTCCCTTTTGTGGTGTTGGTACTAGCCCAGACCACTTGTACAATCTCTTTGAGCACTTGGTTGTGCCTCCATGTGTACCTTCCTTGAGTCAGGGCTACTTTACATGAGCTTAGGACATGCTCCACTGTTTGTTTTTCATGGCAGAGGGGGTATGCAGGATCGTCTGTTTTCCCCCACTTCACCAGGTTTGCATTTGAGGGCAGGTGGTCATATGCAGATCTGAGAATGAAGCTGATCCTGAGAGGGGCCATGTGCCAAATGTCATTCCAAGTGAGACTTCTTTGGAGTGCATTCTCCCACGTTGTCCATTGCCCTTGCTGGCTCTGCTGGACTGCTTTTTGGAGTCTTTTTTGGTCTTCTTCTTTTCTCATCTCCTGAATCATCATGTCTCTTTTGGCTTTTCCTTTGGCCTTTGACCACCATTCAGTTTTGGTCACCCCCAGTCCTTGTCTGTTGGTCTGTGTGTGTCCTGTTATTTCTCTGATCTTGAGACTTTCTTTTGCAGAATCCATCGCCTCTTGAACTTTCCATTTTCTGCCTGTCTTCAGCTGGGGCTTGATTGCTTCTACCACCTTGTCTCCTGAGTCCTCCAGCATGCTTTGAAGTCTGATCTTCCCTGCTTTGTATTCCTCCAGGATGGATTTCAGTGGTAGTTTCAGCTTTGCTTGGCGACAGTACAGCGCTATGTCAGTCAGACAGGGTGGGACACCAAGCCATTTCCTTGTGAACTTGTTGATTTTGGCTTCCATTGCCTCCACTGTGCTGGTGCAGATGTCGTATATCATCAGAGGCCATAGGAGCTTTGGTATCAGCATGAACTGCAGACACCAGACCTTGTATTTGCCAGGGAGCCCACACTGGTCAATGCTCTCCAAGCCTTCCTCCGCCATCTGCTTGGTTTCTTTTGCTCTTTGTGTGTCTTTCAGCGTATCATCATACCATCTTCCAAGGCTCTTGACTGGTTCTTCTGTGACTGTTGGAATGGCCTGGTTGGCAACACTGAAGACCACAGATCCGGCCACTTTTCCTTTCCTCAGTGAGAGACTCCGTGATTTCTTTGGCTTGAACTTCATTCTGGATGAGGCTACTATGTCGTCCAGCCTCTCCAGCACATGACGTGTCTCGTCTTCTCTGGATGAAATCACTGTAGTGTCATCCATGAAGGCCTTCAGAGGAGGCATCTTGTATCCATCGCCAAGGTCTGTTTGTCTCGCGTTGTTTGTTGCTGCTTTCAAGATGAGTTCCATTGCCAGCACGAACAGTATTGGGGAAATTGCACAGCCCATTGCAATACCCACTTCCAAGTTGATCCAGTCTGTTGTGTACTCCTTGGTAGAGAACCGCATTGAGAAGCCATTGAAGTACTTCTTGAGCATGTCGCGGATGTTCTTTGGCACATGGTACATCTCAAGAGCCAACTGTATCATCTCATGGGGCACAGATCCATATGCGTTTGCCAGATCAAGCCACACTACGTCCAGGTCTCTCTTTTCTGTTTTTGCTTTTTGGATTGCATCCCAGATCATTGTGGCGTGTTCTACACAGCCAGCCACGCCTGGGATGCCACCTTTCTGGACTGACATCCAAGTACTTGTTTTCCATCAGGTACTTGGTCAGCCTTGCTGCCATGACAGAGAAGAAGATTTTCCCCTCGACGTTCAGTAGTGATATTGGCCTGAACTGGCTGATGTCACTTGAGTATTGCTCTTTGGGGATGTACACACCATCTGCCGTCATCCACTGGCCGCTGATCTGGTTTCTCCAAGCCGATCGCAGCAGCCTGTGGAGCCACTCCAGCACCTTGGGACATTTCTTGTAAAGCTGGTAAGGTATTCCGTTTGGCCCTGGTGATGATTTGGCTCTGGCTTTGTCGACCACCTTCTTGATTTCCGCCAACGTTGGAGGCTTGCCATTGAACTGTTCCTCAGGGTTGGTTGGCCACACCAGACCTTGAATGTCGAGTGGTGCTTTGCTCTGTGGGTCAGAGTATGTTTTCCTCAGATGCTGCTCAAGAACTCCTTTGTCCACACTTGGGGTTCCAGATTTTGGCCTCTCAAACAGTGTTCTGGCAAACTGGAAGGGGTCTCTGAAGAAGCGCTCTTGTGTCTTCTTCTTTTTGCTCTTCCTCTTCCTCGCAGATTCCGCTTTGCTGAGGGCGCTGTGTTTTTCTTTCAGGTCTTTCCACAGTTTTTCCAAGCCTTGTTTTTCAGCTGGCAGTGCGGTCTTCATTTGCATCTTCAGGTTTTTCTTTTGGACCCTGATCTTGTCCATCTTTTCTTGGCGTCTGGATCTCTTTGGAGGTGTTTTCTCTTTGGGTAGTTTTGCTCCATAGGCGTCTCTACATGTGGCATACACAATGTCCCCATATGTGGCTAGTTTGTGTTCCAGGGTGCTTTTCCCTATCAGTGCATCGAGTCTTTGGACGATTTTTGCATCCAGTTTCTCCCAATCTTCAGTTTCGTTTGCTCGTGGCAGGTTGAGTTTCAGGCGCCTGGCATCGAGGGCCTGTGCAAATTCCTCATCCGAACCAACAGCGTGGATGTCCTTGGCACTGTGGTTTAAATCCTGGCCTTGGTCTTCATTTATTGACGTAGGCAACCAACCGTTGTTACTCCATGCGCATGCGCCAATGATTAAAGTAAGGAGCGTTATGTCCCTTCGATCGAAAGTCGGTCTACAATTATTCAACAGCTTACAACTGTGGTAAGGTACAATAGTCGCAGCCCGCTGATGAAGGAGAAATGTACAGTACCGAATCGGTGTTCAATGAGACCCCGCAGGTGTAGCCAGCCACATGCAAGACACAATGTCATTTGCATACCTGACCACTTTTCTTTATGCCCACTCACTCGGCCATGAACTTGAAGACACGAGTGCCTGCCTTCCAAATAAAGAACCTGAAGTCATTGCCAATTCAAAACAGTATAAAACTTTGGCAGTTGCTAGCGTAAGCAGCAAGACAATAATGCACTTGCCCGTGCTCCTTCGGCAATCGAACCCGCTGACACACGTGTACCGTTAATTGATCGTTGCCGTGTGGCTGGTGAATGTGGGGCATTTCAACCAAGCACACTCACACTTTGCAAAACCAATCATTACACACGTACCACACTCAACTGATATTGCACAGCCTGATGCGCTTTTCCGTTGCATTAACAATTCACCATTTTCATTGCTCTGTTGTTGCTGTTTTCTTTCCTTTAACAACTATCTATAACTCAATCTAAGACTAAATTGGTGTCAGCGAAAACAGCCATACATGCGTGATCTAATCCTGATCTTTGAAAACGATTCAGCATGGGTGGAGTAAGCACATTGATATGGGAAGATAACCAGATTAAAACACGGTTCTAATTTGCCGACTGGTAGCTCTCAAGCTTGCGGACAGATCCGACCAATCCTTGAAACCGAAAGTCTCGATTCGTGAAACCTCCAAACTTGCTACATCTGCAGGCTTCATGGACATACACCTTTCCAGGCAAACGTTTGCTTGTGTGTCAGACGTGCATTCTTGCGGTGTCAAAAAGTATTTGAAGAACTCTGTGCGCGCGTGCGCACACACACACACACACACACCACACAAAAAAAAAAGATGACAGAAAACAGATATATTTTTGCTTCTCTCTCTCTCTCTCTCTCTCTCTCTCTCTCTCTCTCTCTCTCTCTCTCTCCTCTCTCCTTAAACATATACAAAGGTCTTTTCATGCGACTTCAACGTAGTTTCACAAATTTTCGCCGATGTACAGCTTCCACAGGTCAGGGTACAACGATAAAAGCTTCACATAAAATAAAACGGCATATCATTGACAGTGAATTTCTATTCAGCTAAAATCAGGTAAACTATGTTGCATGCCAGGCGAAATACACGTACCCATGGACACCCAACAAAGACAGACAGACAGAGAGAGAGAGAGAGAGAGAGAGAGAGAGAGAGAGAGAGAGAGAGAGAGAGAGAGAGAGAGAGAAATACGGAAAGTTCATTTATGTACAGGCCATGGCCCCTCATGAAGTAAATTTATACAAACAATTTTTTCAGAACTGGCTGTAATGACAATGATATCGTCCATAACTCAAGCTGTAAATTTGAGAGAGAGAGAGAGAGAGAGAGAGAGAGAGAGAGAGAGAGAGAGAGAGAGAGAGAGAGTGTGTTAGTTGACACTGACACTGGACGCGCGTTAAACGCCGCGCCATTTATTGTGGGGCCAAAGGTCCATTCACAAAGAGTTCGCAGCGTCAGTTTCAATTTTATAAAACAAAAATAAACCACTCTACAAACGCAAGACAAAGTATAACAATAATATTTCTATTAACGTCAGTGTCAAACGTATATCAGTTTAATCAAAGAATCTGTTCATTTCGATTAAAACTAATATGTCGACATTATATATATATATAATATATATATATATATATATATATATATATATATATATATATATATATATCTATATATATATATATTGTGTTCTTTCATCTTATATCCTGTTTCTGTTAATCTACCTTACACCTTTATTTACCCCTAACGTTAAACATAACTATTATTCATACATATTCAAACATGTGCTTGGATGTCTTATTGTTATTAAAACATTTCCATCGAAATCGTCTCTGAGAGAGAGAGAGAGAGAGAGAGAGAGAGAGAGAGAGAGAGAGAGGGGGGGGGTGTTGTCCGTTTAATGACATATGCAGTGTCCAGCTGACTATTCGATTTGCACTTTGTGGTTGTTCATTTCAAGACAGCGTTCGTAGTTTTGCACTTTGTGACGATTCGTTTCAAGACAGCGTTCATAGTTTTGCACTTTGTGACGATTCGTTTCAAGACAGCGTTCATAGTTTTTGCACTTTGTGACAGTTCACTTCAAGAAGAAGTTCATAGTTTTGCACTTTGTGACAGTTCATTTCAAGATAGCGTTCATATTTTGCACTTTGTGATGGGTCATTTCAAGACAGCGTTCATATTTTGCACTTTGTGACGGTTCATTTCAAGACAGCGTTCATAGTTTTGCACTTAATGGTTGTTCATTTCAAGAAGTTCATAGTTCTGCACTTCGTGACGGTTCATTACAACACAGCGTTCACAGTTTCGCATTTTGTGGCAGTTCAATCTGCCTCATTTCAAAGATCTGGTAGCCTTCAAATACCACAGTATCTGGTTTCCCTGGAGTCAGCCGTTTGATGACATAGAGGATCTTGTCCTGGCGATCTAGTGGCTGCCACAGGTGCACCTGTAGTTTGTCCCCTAACTGGGTCCGCGTCAAGTGGTTTGCTGCGTGCTCCTGAAAAAGATGAAACCATTACAGTTGTAAGCCCTCTCCTCCTGTCATCACCATTTCAATCATTCCCCCTAAACTACACACAGACAGACACACAGACACACACACCACACCAGACACACGCACGCACGCACACACTCACGCACCAGTAGGTACATGCACCACTGAATTATGCCTTTTTTTCATGTCTCTCAATCTGTCCACAGCCAGCAGCAGCCTTTACCGTCAGAGGATATGTAGCAATGTCTTCACAGAATCCAGTCAGAGCTTGCTTGGCGACAGCTGCCTGCGCTGCGTCACAGCAGAAGCGGGTGTAGCTGACATTGTTGGTGTGGCCGTGGAGGTCAATATCACTCGCCACAACCTCCACGTCATAGCGGAATGCTGCCGCTGGAATCTAGACACACAATGTAAAGCTCATTAATCAAATAAAATGTTTAGCAATGACATTATCCAACTAAAAGAGTGGAGGTATATCCTATAAAAAGTACTGGTCATGGACAGACAACAATTGCAGGCATTTAATATTAATCAGCTCTCGAGCGGGTAGAGAATGACTATCCTGTCCTGAGTTCCTGGTTGCAGACCCATGACTAGCGGCTCTCCATGCCATGCTGCACCTGCCGCTACTCGCCCATCGCCCCGGGACTCGGGGAAATCAGAACAGGGAGAATGGAGTCCATGAATACTGGGTAAAATGGTAAGGAAGTTGTTCATAGATTACCCTAGCTCCACAATCCATCCCCCCCCCCCCCTCCCCGCTCCCGCCACTATGGCTAAGAGGGATGCCGGGTACTTAAGGTACTAGCGTGAAGATGAAGATAGATCCTACAGGCAGTGTATTATAGGCAGTGGGAAGTTATCCTCCCCTGCCATCTCAAGGAGTAGCAACCATTCAGGATACCACAGCTTAGGGCAAGAACCAGTGAAGGCTGGAAAAATCCCATGCGAATATAATGCTTTTGATGAACTTTCAAACCCGGGACCTAACACTCACCCGCAGTGATACTGTCAGCGCGCACGGTGGATAGTGTACCTGTCATTCCCGCTACGCCGAATTCCATTTGGGTTTTACTTTTTCTATCTTCAGTTTTGACAAGATTTAGCGTCAGCTCTCACGTAATTTGACCAAAAATTTTTTTAAAGTTTATCTGACGGAGTACGAGAGGTAACGGGAGCAGATCATCATTTTTGTCTTGATGTGCAAAGATGATAGAATTAAATGGGGTGTATGGGTGGGCATAGGAGTTAATCTGGTGGAGGATGGGGAGGGGAGGGGAGACATGGATAACTGATGAATCAAAGGTGGTTTAGAACAAAACAGAGGCGAAAAATAAAGAAAGGGATACACTGACCTAGAGTGCTTATGAATATAGCCTAATGAAAACATCACATGTCAATCGTCAATCAAGAGTCAGCATCGTTTTTCATGACCACACAGCACACCACCGTCGCAAGGGATGGGCTGGGTCTGGGGGGGGGGGGGGGGGGGGGGGGGGGGGGGGGGGGGGGGGGCGGGGGGGGGGGGGAAGGGAGGAGGATAGAGGGCAGGGATAGGGGGCATTCTCATACGCATTTAACATCTTCAACTCGGCGTCACTGTTTTATTTTAGTCTGACTGGAACAACTGTTTCGAAACGCAAGGTTTATCGGCAGATGGCCCGGTGATACCAGACAGAGCACAATACTGAAGTGACACCCAACAAAGACGAATATTAAGAGCTGTCAAAGATTCCTGATGTCAAGTTTATCATTGTCTCTGCATGACAATTCTTCCATTTTGATGTTCCTTCACCTGATATTCAGAAAACAAGTGAAAAACCAAAGAGCAAAACGAGACAGATATGAAGCTACTTCCAGTAATTCTCTTTAATCATATTTATACAAGGGACAGACCACAATGCTCCTCACCTGAGAGCTGATGCTTTCGAAGAATAAAGGTTTCTTCTTGTGCGTCGCGGCAGGTGCGTATTTCTGTGCATACCACTCAGGAAGGGGGACAAGCTCTCCCTTTACCAGATTTATGAAGAGAAGCTTGAAAAGAGAGGTGGCCAGCCTCTGGTTGTTTATGTCGTTGATCATTTCCACACAAATGGAGACAGATGAGCTGCCGACATCTGAAAGTTCCAGGGTGACCTGTAAAATCAAGTTGTAACACTGGAATGCAGGTAAGTACCACAGAGTGATATTAATAGGAGTTATGGACACACACACACACACACACACACACACACACACACACACACACACACACCACACCACACCACACCACACCACACCACTCATCCCTTCACTGGGACACGGGCGATTGTAATGGTCAGTCTTGGAGCAGTGCGGCGATCGTCTTTGATCAAAAGCGTGACGTCAAGTGTCAGAAAGGCTTGACGATTGTAAAACCATCAACGGCCTGGGATGAAAAATCCCAGGAAGTGAAAAGCGATGGTGGTACGGGCAGTGGAGATATTTATAGGATTCTTCCCCTTGAACCACCCGGGGCCTTGTGTCTTTGCTTTGTGTTGTGGTGATGGCTGCATGTAGTCCACGCTTGCTTGCTCTGCTTGCTCTGCCTTGCTTTGCTCTGCTTGTTTGTGGTGCTTTGTGTAGTTGTTGCCTGGCACAGGTACTGACATCAGCGGGGCATCCCTGCGGTGTTAGCCCCCTGGCTCGGCATAGCCTCTGTCACTTCAAGACCAATCGTGCTAGGTTTCCAACCACATCCTCCCAGAGGTGACCCACGGTAACTGCTCAGCGCGAGCACCCAGGCTAAACACGACGGATCTAGAGGAGTCAACCTCGATTTAAAAAAAAACAAAAAAAAACCTGGCAAACCAAGCTCCGACGGCAGAACAGGCGGATGAGGATACAATTTCCCAACGGCTGTGAAGGTGGAAGAGAGCGACACCCTGCTGCAGTTCACAGTAGTGGGGGATATGAGTATGGGTATGAGTTAGGGCTTGCCTGCCTAAGCATGCAAAGACTGAACGCCGGCGGACACTGCCCCACTATGGACGTGTAATAGGCAGGCAGCTGAGCCCCTCCCGTCCCCCGCCCCCCCCCCCCCCCCCCCAAAAAAAAAAAAAAAAAAAAAACACACACACACACACACACCCAGATACACCTGCTCACCTCACTCTCATTCCAACATTCCGGGCTGAGCCCCCTCCCATCACTCCCCCTAACTCCCCTCCCCCCTCCTCTCCCAACCACTCACATCTCCATGCCCTTTCCTACTCCCCCCCCCCTCCCTAGCAGTTGGTCAGCAAATGACTGGACACTGATAAAGTCCAGGCCTGGCATCCTCTTACTGTTAAAGTACCAGTGCCAGGCCATGCTAAGGTTATTCAAAACAAACCCAGGCAAAGGCTATATAAACTAAGGATAAAGATTTCCCCCGTCTCTCTCCTCCCTGGCATCCTCTGGTTCAGTCAAGGTGTTGCTGGGCCTCCCGGCCTTCGGGCCTGGCCATAGTGATGATGTTAAGGTATGTGACTTCTGTTTTTTGTGTATCTGTTTTCATTGGTCTACATAGGTCATAATTGGAAGTTAGAATGTATTAGAACATCTTTTAAATTTGTAGTCAAAATAAATATATGTGTAAATTCTATGTGCCCGTTTATTGAAAGAATGATATATCATGTTCTGCCTCCTCCTATCCGTTGAGACGTGAGGAGTTGGCTGAGTGGGGGTGAGGGTGGGATGGGGGTGACGGGAGGGCTCAGCTGCCTGCCCCTTAATACATATGGTCAATCCTCCGCAGTGCGGCCGTTGATGGGTTTACAATCCTCAAGCCACTCTGACACTTGGTGTCACGCTTTTGAACAGAGACGATCGCCGCACTCTTAAGACTGACCGTTACAATCGCCCGTGTCCCACTTCCACTCACACATAGTGAGAGAATGAAGACGTGACCACGGTACAAAGAACTGCTTGCTGTTGCTACGGAAAAGGGGGATAGGCGGAGGGAGGGGGAGAAGAGGGGGTGGTGGGGGGGGGGTGGTGGGGGTGGGGGGGGGTCCAGTGTAGATGGCAGACACTTTGCATGACAGACATAAAAACAAGTTTGTTCCAGATCACAATGCCTGGGCAGTCTATCCCTGGAGTTTGGAATCGGGAAGGGAAAAGGCATCACTGATGGAAATGAAGGATCCATATGGATGGAAAGCTGAAGAAATTCATCAAGATAAATGGGTGCATGGCCAGAACAACAAACAACAACAACAACAACAGAATGTTAAGGCGTATCAAGGCAATTTCGCACTCCACTCTCAAGATACAGGCAACCAGCGCAGTTGAGGTTACCAGGGAATTATATCAACTCGTTTTTAGTCGTTGATCAGGAAATGGAAGTTAAACATGCAGAACAAGGCATCACTGCAATTGTGTCTCTTAATGGATAAATAAACACAACTCACATCCTGTTTGGCAGATTTGTGTCCCGCACATCAACTAGAGTTGATCAGTTCCAGATCTCGTACAAAAATTCTGGAATAGTTCGTAGGTTTGTTTGCTGGACACTTAATGAATTTAATGGATCTAATTAAGCTATGCTAAAAACTATGTTTGAGGCCTTTTGGGCCATAATGAGAAAACACGTACGTGTTTACTCGTCAGTTATTCGGCTCAGGAGTTCGACTCGTAATCTTCATTAGCTTTTCCCAGGCCCTTGTACTTCTTAACTGCCTAAGGGGTCAGGGAGGGTGTCGGTGTGTAAGGAAGGGGGTGGGGTGGGGGGGGGGGGGTATGCAACTACTGCCTGTAAGAAGGTGTATTGCCTACCCATTCACTCACCCCTCACTCACCAGTCACTCACTCACTAACCTTAAATGGAAACACAAATCCCCTGCGGATTGCGAAGACAACAGGGTCCGTTTCGATGCGACAGCAACGGATAACGTAGACAATCTCTTTACTTAGCAGTGAGTGAATTCCCACGAACCCTCTCTCAAAAGCGTACACGCCAGTGGCTGCGAGCAGTTCTGCAATCTTCCAGTGTGGTAGACAATCTGAAACGCAACACACACACACACACACACACACACACACACACACACACACACACACACACACACAAGAGAGAGAGAGAGAGAGAGAGAGAGGTAATGAGTGGAGCCCGTATATGGTAAACTAGATTAGAATAGATTAAAGCAAATCAGTTCATGTAATTGACACATAAAATGCGTTCATGTGTGTAAGTTCAGCAATGGTTTCAGTGCGTTTGTGCTTCTGTAAATGGTAGAATCATCAGTAAACTGTTTACATGCAGATTGGATCTGGATAGGTAGACTGTTAACATAAATTCTGAGGAAAGAAGGGTGTAGGATGGAGCTTCCCGGGACGTCAGTTATGGGAGTTGAATGTGGAGAAAGATCCACTCCTTTTTACATGTTGTTACCTTTTTCTTAGATATGCGTGACGGCACGTGAGAGCCACTTATAAGCTATCCATTTCTAAGTTTCTACGAAAATCATTTCTTCGCGATCTCAATCATATCCATTCTTTCCAAACGTTTTGATAAAATATCATAAATTTGTCAAAATCTGTTGAAAACATGCCAGCTGCTTCATCCAAGTGAATCCATTTTTTCGACTAAAACATTCTTGTAAAACGGTCTTCATCTCCTTGGATTTTGACTGGATCAATAACACCAAGACTAACAGTTATTTTGCTGTCTAACTCATGGAATTGAAGATAAACCAAAAGGCTGCAGATGTGATCAGCCACGATCTTCTTATGAAATTTCTGTGTGCAAAAGAGTTTTCCCCAAATAAAGCACTTCCTCTCGACCATCACAAACTGTTTTTCCAAGATCATGTTCGGTCATACATAGACTGTGCGTCCGACTTGTTGGGTTCCACCAGCACAAACTACTAGCTCAAAACGTCATCTGACTTCCGGACATGCATAGATACAGTCGTTTGTCATGCTCATTACCTTTCCAACGCACATGTATCAGGCAAAGACTTATGTTAGACTGTACCCTACGATATACGCAAAGAACATAGCAATCCTCTTCTGGGGTAAGAAACTGAACTAAATAACGTTTGAATAGCATGTGTGTGAGTGTTCCTAAGTGTTAAGACCCTCTCTCTCTCTCTCTCTCTCCCCGAGTTTCTCACTCACTCAAAAACACATGCAATACCATTTTGAACAATCTTACCTGCCCGTCCAAAATCAGTAAAGCACAAGTGTGAGAAATGAGTTTCGCACTGACTGAGATCGGGAGAGAACTTCAGTTGCTGAAGTTCCCCTGGCAGGCCTATTATGGTCTCCATTTTTCTGCAAGCAAACACAACACCAATGTATCTCTTGTTTTTAGGCATACAAAAACCGCGCTGCTTACAAGAATTTCAACGTTTAAAACATCACAGAAATAAGGACTCAATTATACAAGAACTGTCTTTTCTGAGATGATTTTTTTCTTTTCTTCCTAATCATTGCAAAGTCATAATTGTCCACGCATAATCCCTTGTTTGTCAGAAAAAAGCAGACAGATTTTCGTTTTAATGAATATGTACAGCAAAATTGTTGATTAAACCGTGTGCGAGAAGCTTTACACTTGAAAACGTTTATGATGCTTGAAAAAAAAGAGAAAATTACAGCTTTGCAGATATGCCGTCAGTTCATTTTTTTTTTAAACAGGATACCATGAGTAAAAGAGACCGTGGCGCATATGTATATGTAATATAATGCTGAACAATTAAGTAGTGGGAGAAAACAAGTGCAGGCTAACAATTCTTCAGTCATAGTAATGACTTGGCAAACATTTGAATTAAAAAAAAAAAATGAAGAAAACGGGGGGGAATATATTATAAATATGAGAAACCCTTCACTAGCTGCCGGAGGGAACCATCGTACTCCCTTCGAAGGCAGATCTATTAGTATTGCCTGCTCCTAGGCCTTTCGTCCGCTGGATCGGACTCATCAGGAAACACGGCTGATTGTGTCTATGCCCTTGGTGTCAAATAGAGACACACCACAGTCCATATTTCTGTGGTGTTACCACCAAGGGTTCAAAAAAAATCCAACAGCACCCCCAAAGCAGCCAGCGAAGGGTAGTAAATGGAACAAAACGAAAATGTGGAGAGGAAAAAAGTTGCTGAAAAACTAAAAGCATTATGCAAACAGTATAAAATGTAGGGGACAATCTTTGAGCCTATGCTTGAGGATCCATTCAAGGATGAAAGGGAGATCAAAAGATATGGAACAGTCTGCGTGGTCAGCTCTGCTGTTCAATAACCCAAGCATTGTGAGTGGCTAAGAATCGTACAGAACAACCTTAGCTTGGATCTCTTAAGAGATGCAATCTCCCACTGATTGACCAAACATTATAATGCTGAACAATTAAGTAGTGGGAGAAAACAAGTGCAGGCCAATTCTTCAGTCATTATAGTAATGACTTGGCAAAGATTTGAATTAAAAAAAAAATTTGAAGATGAAGAAAACGGGGGAATATATTATAAATATGAGAAAACCTTCACTAGCTGCCTGAGGGAACCATCGTACTCCCTTCGAAGGCAGATCTATTTGTATTGCCTGCTCCTAGGCCTTTCGTCCGCTGGATCAGACTCATCAGGGAGACACGGCTGATTGTGTCTGTGCCCTTGGTGTCAAATAGACATACCACAGTCCATATTTCTGTGGTGTTCTCACCACCATATGTATATATATACACGTGTATGTATATTTGTTTTAAAAAAAAACAGCATATAACAAACTAATTTCGGAAAGCATGTTTTAAATGTTTTAAAGTGTTTTATCATAAACCAAGGCCACAATATCATTCATAAGAGTTGTATACGCAATCCGAATACCTTGAATACCAGTGACAGGGTCTTTACAAATTATCTAGAGTAATTCTTTCTTGAACCAGTCCAGGCCATGATTGTCTACCGTCAGTTTATATTCAGACCAGAGACAGCATCAATTCCATATTTGATGCATCTGAACGCCCTGTTATTTCAATCATGAACTTTAAACTCCAGATACGATCGTAGGCTTTATGATTTTATGGCTTTTCTTCATTGAATAAGAGAAAAAAAGGGGGGGGGGGGGGGGGGGGCGGAACAACAATAAGTGGACAACTAAGGTCATTTGCAATAACTGACGGGGAAAATGGGGAACTAAACAGAAAATGTGCCTCAGAAATGCTAAGAAACACACATTCAACGGGTCATAAATTGAGGAAAATTGACATCAGTGACCAACGAATCATGAGAATCTCTTACAACAAATTGAGAGCGTAGGAAAGCAGTTCACTTCGTTTCAAAACACATTGTTAATTAGCATACTGCAGAGTTCAAGGAAAGGTCATGCACCCAACGCACGCATCAGTCATGCAAAAGTTATGCACAAGATGCATACACGACACACACCATTTCAACTGATATTCGGTGTCGACAGCGTCTATCCATTGCGTGAACACTCTGAAGTGTTTTCCCTACACTCAAGAGAAGTTCGTTTATATACCCAGCACTTCTGCACTCACACACATGCACTCTACCTTACCTGGTCAGTCCAGACTCTGGCTTGGGGTTTCGTTAGGATTCTTTCCCAAGCCCTTCACTGGCATGAGCTACCAAGTAAGGTCTGTCACACAGTCTGCGACGCACTCTGTCCAAGCCGAGCTTGCTTCAGAGGGTCAAGCAGCTGGTACACTGTCCTGTCAGTGTCAGTGTCAGTCTGCAACGCACTCTGTCCAAGCTGTCCACATCCAGCTTGCGTCAGAGGGTCAAGCAGCTGGTACACTGTCCTTCTGTCAGTGTCCACCTCCGGGCCCAGCAGTGGTACTGTCAAAACCGTCCTAGCTGTTGTAACCGTCTACGGCTGTACTGTCGCAGTGCTAGGGCAAAACTATCTCCTATAATCTGGAGGCCCTAACACTGGTCTAACACACTAGTGTTACTGTCACTGTAGTACGACGTAGCTCCCTAGCTAACTACAAGTTAGCTAGTCCGCTGCCCTGAAGGCCGAGTGTCGAGCTCCCTAGCTAACTAAAAGTTAGCTAGTCCGCCCTCTTCAAGGCCTAGCGTCGCTAAACTAACAACAAGTTAGCAGGACCGCACTCTTCAAGCTTCCCTGTCGTACTGTCGGAGTTCGTCTGCTTGTTTACCTGAGTGTCAGTGAACACTTCTCACGCCAGGTGCACTTCCATTGAGCTCGCCTATGTGCGCAGAAACCGTGCGTCACTACAACTCTAATCAAACTGACATCGAATTCAGGCCGCACAATAATTCCCACCAGCTCTTGGAGAGAACTTTTTTTTTTAACTCACCCATTTCTTTTTAAATTGTGTGAAA
>CM065739.1:29049104-29054104 GCA_033310375.1 Conus canariensis
AGTTACAGACAGAATCAAAAACTTACTTGGAGAATATTTCGACAGGGTCGCCCTGTCTTCTTCAGCTCCCTGTTGCTGTTGTGGCAGCGAGGCTTGATGGGACGACTGTTGTGTGGGGTGAACGGTTGTCAGGATCTGATTGTAGATGGGGGAGGGGGGGGGGGGGGGGGGGGGGGAGTTCAAAGCCTTGATCTCTGTTCAAGCTGGGGCGTCTGGTCTTAATTTCGATGGCTTCTTTAACTTTTCTTTTTGTGAGGAAGGACTCTGTAGATAAGATCTTGATTTCTTGGGGGCTGAAACTGTGGCGTGTGGCTTGTAGATGTTCATGTATGGCACACTGCTTGAGGGGGTCCGTTTTGTCTTTGACATGGGTCAGTTGCTGGCGTAGGGAGTTGGTGGGTTTGTGGAACACTTTGCATCCATGTTTTTTTTTTTGTGGCATCAGTTATCGGAGCAATGGAGCACCTAAGGCGGTGATTTTTTTTCCTAAGGCCGAAATCCACCTCTTCATTTTTTGGACACTGTCCTCTTCATCTGCCAAAAACAAAAAAACAAAAAACAAAAAAAGCAATTTCCACTACTAGCTTTTTTTCCCCTTCCCCCCCCCCCCCCCCCCCCCCCCCCCCACTTTTTTTTTTCCACCAACCGGTCCCTTACACGCCATGCGTAGTCTGTATGATCTCTTATAAATGGACATAGTCTTGCCGTTTTTAGTGCTTTGGCGTTTGATACAAAATGTCTGGGTTTGTTAATGTTCTAATGTGTGGTGTACTGGCACTCTCACACTGAAAATGTGCTGCATATACAAAGAGAACAACATAATTGAAACAAAACAAAAAAGCTTAATAATTATTTTCTTTTCTTTCAGATCCCCCCCCCCCCCCCCAAAGAAAAAAAATTGAGAGAGAGAGAGAGAGAGAGAGAGAGAGAGAGAGAGAGAGACAGACAGACAGACAGACAGACAGACAGACAGGCAGACAGGCAGACAGACAGAGGCGGCATCATAGAGTTGTACGTAGAATTTGTTACAAATCGTCCCACCAGTTGGCTAATCCCCAGTAAGGCCAGCCTTGTAGCGAAAAGAAAGGGTCCACAAGGAAGGCATGAGGAACGCCAAGAAGCGTGACAATTCTTCCCCCCCCCCCCCCCCCTCTTTTTTTTTTTCCCTCCCTGAGCCTCACTTCCCTCTCCCCACTGTCGATCCACCCTCCCTCCCCTCCCCAAATCTCCGGTCTTCCCCATTCTCCAAGCCCAAATCTCCCCCCCCCCCCACCCCCACCCCCTCTCCTCCCTTCTGTGACGAGTTTTATTATTTGGGATACAAAGCTTTGGTTGTACAAGGACTTGCGTTTTATGGTCGTTTTGTTACAATTAATTCTTTAAACAAAAATAAGTGGCTATCATAAAAAATAAAAAGTATACCAATGGTAATAAATTTTGTGCGTGTGTATGCGCCTACGCATGTGATCGGCACTTCAGGTTTACGACTGAGCAACTGACAGGGGAGAGAGAGAGAGAGAGAGAGAGAGAGAGAAGACAGAGAAGAGAGACAGACAGACAGACAGAGACAGAGAGACAGGGGTAGACAGACAGACAGACAGACAAAGAACATGATGCTACTTTGGGGCAAGTTGTCGGGATCACGAGGTGCGATATTTCATTTGGCATTCAAATATTAAGTATATGGGAGAGAGAGATATTTTGTTTTCTTTGCTATACTGACACTCATTTTACCGATCAAGATTATGTTGTTTATCATTTTCAAGGCGTCTCTGCTTAAGGATCGATTATCTACTCCCAGCAGGATGTCACGTAATGACAGTTTTATCTGCATTCCCAAAAGACCTGGAGTGTAATTTTCAATCCTTTTCCAAAAAACAGAAACGGGCGGGCACTCGTAAACAATTTCATAATCACTTCATCCTACAGATGAGCATCTGGTATCCACTTCATCCCTGCAGATGGAGCACCTGTTATCCACTTCATCCCTGCAGATGGAGCACCTGTTATCATCCACTAGCTTCATTTTGTGTAGTAGTATATTTGTAGGGTAGATGTTGTGCATTATTTTCCATTGTAGTTCCTGTAATCGAACTTCCTTTGTTGCAACGTGAGGGAGTGTCCACACATTTTTATCAATTTCAATGTTCAGTTTTCTTTGCCAGAAACCAATAGCACAGGGCTTTATATCTGCCCTTCCTTTCATTTTATTACGTAAAAATTGTAGAATGTTCTTTGGTTTGGTACAAAAATTGTACACTTCGATTTGTTCTGTGTATTCCGAATTAATCGTTCCGTTTCGTTGACTAATCCATTCTTTCCATTGCTTTGGGAGAGCGTTAACTACCGCGTTTAGTTCGAAAATAGTGATGGCTGGACTTTGGTCTATTTTTTGTTGAAATTCTTCTATGTTTAAGAGTCTAGATTCGTTCAGGTTTATTAAATCTTTTATTCTCTCTATTCCACTATTTTTCCACACATGGAAAAAGACAGAATGATTCTTATATTGTATTAACCTGTTATTCCATATTGGTTGAGTTTTGAAGTTGTTTATATTTACTTTTTCCATTGTTTTTAGCGTTTTGTTCTCCAAGTAAGTGCAAAGAACTCTATTTTTCCAGAATTCGCTTTTAATTTTTCCGAGAGCTCTCTGCATTTCCATCGGCTTACAGTTTATTTCATATATTAGGTTGCCGCTTGCTATCTGGTGGTAATACCACTTGGGAATATGACTCCAGTTATCATCATCCCCTGACGTACAGTTTACCTATCCACTGAAGATAAAAACACGTTTGTAGTTGACATATGTTGGTCATTTTAAGACCACCGTGCTCATAGCTGTTTTCCATCACTTTTCTCTTGACCTTTTCGAAAGCTCTTTTATTTGAGTACTTCCTTTGCCAAATGAATTTATACAGAGTACGGTTTATCTCCGTGAGAATATTTTCTGGAAATCCAATTGATTGCATTACGAATATAAACTGGCTTACTAAGAAACTCTTTAATATGACTATTTTTTCCCACGTATACTAAGATCTCTACGGCTCCATAATTTTATAAGACTATGCATTTTATCCAATCTTTTTATCCAGTTCTCTTCAATGTACTGGGCTCTTGTATTATTTTTAAAGAATAGCCCAAGAATCTTGATTTTGTCTGTAAGTTCAAACGGTATGTTTTCTTCGTCGTTGTGAATACCAATCCGCATGGCTTTGGTTTTCGTGTGATTCAACAGAAGACCTGAAAATTTGAGAATTTGTGACAATCGAAGAGGCGTTTACAATGTCTTCTTTGTTTTGAAGAAAAAGTGTCGTATCAACGGCAAGTTGTTTTATTTTCAGTTGTTCAATTTGTTGTCCATTCTGATTATACTTAGGTAAACTTATTCTGTTTATGCTACTGTTCCTAATTTTAGCCGCTAGCAATTCAACTGACAGTATAAAAGCGAGGGGCGAAAACGGACATCCTTGCCTGATTCCGCATGTTACTGGGAATGGTTGGGAAATCCAGCCTCCATGGTTAATACTACAAAAAGTTTTGTTAGTAAGAATTGCTATCCATTTAATAAACTGTTCGCCGAAACCAAAGATATGGAACGCGTTTAACATGAAAGTACGTCTTTGCATCCATGTTGTTGGAAGGTCCTGACAACCATTCACCCCACACAACAGTCGTCCCATCAAGCCTCGCTGCCACAACAGCAACAGGGAGCTGAAGAAGACAGGGCGACCCTGTCGAAATATTCTCCAAGTAAGTTTTTGATTCAGAGTCTGTAACTACTTTTCTAATTTCCAGGTAAACGTTTGCTTGTGTGTCAGAAGTGCATTCTTGCAGTGTCAAATGGTATTTGAAGAACTGTGCACACACACACACACACGCACACGCACACGCACGCACGCACGCAGGCACGCACACACGCATGCACGCACACACACACACACGCACACACACACACACACACACACACACACACACACACACACACACGCGTATACATATATATGTATATTATAAGAGTATATGGGGTAAACAAGTGCAGACAAACAATTCCTCTGTCATCACAAAATAACTTGGCAGATATTACAAAAGAAAGAGAAAAAAAAAGACAGAAAGTATGCATATTTACACATCTCTCTCTCTCTCTCTCTCTCTCTCTCTCTCTCTCTCTCTGTCTCTCTCTCTGTCTCTCTGTCTGTCTGTCTGTCTGTCTGTCTGTCTGTCTTCTCTCTCTCTCTCTCTTGTCTCTCTCTCTGTCTCTCTGTCTGTCTGTCTGTCTTCTGTCTGTCTCTCTCTGTCTCTCTCTCTCTCTCTCTCTCTCTCTCTCTCTCTCTCTCTCTCTCTCTCTCTCTCTCTCTCCATGTATATCTCCATTTGATGCCAAGAGAGTACAGACACAATCAGCTCTGCCTCCCCTATGAGTCCGATCCAGCTCACGACAGGCCTCGGAGCAGGCAGTATGGATGGATCAGTCTTCAAGATGGATTACAATGGTTCCCGTATGCTGCTTGTGAAGAGTTTAATTTTCTTTACGTATTGCCCTATATTTCTGTTCTCATTTTCTGCCCCCCCCCCCCCCCCCCCCCCCCCCCCTTTTTTTTTTTTTTTTTTTTTTGCCTTATCTTCTATATTTTAAATATTTGCCAAGTCATAAATATAATGATGGATGAATTGTTAGCCTGCACTTGTTTTCCCCCCACTACTAAATTGTTCTGCACAATATGGTTCGGTCAATCAGTGGGAGACTGCATCTCTTAGGAGAACTAAGTAAAAGTTGTTCTGCGGAATTCTTTGCTGCTGACAATGCTCGGGTTCTTAAACAGCTGAGCTGACCACTCTGACTGTTGAACACCTTTTGACCTCCCTTGCATCCTTAAATGGATCCACAAGCATAGGCTCAACGTTTCCCCCTACATTTTATACTGTTTATATCATGATTTCAGTTTTTCAGCAACCTATTTCCCTACCACGCTTCCTTTTCGTTTCACTTTTCTACCCTTCGT
>CM065739.1:29069104-29099104 GCA_033310375.1 Conus canariensis
TCTACTGGTATCCTACCGGAGACTGATCTTCTCATTGTCGGGCAGCCTGAGGAAACACTTGCGATATCAACTGTACCTGTTTAGGAAAAACTGGTCCAGTCAGTGTTCGTTAGCTCAATTACTTTAAATCAGTTGCAGAGTGAGGTGACTGTAGGCGGAAATTGAAACAAATTTTAAGAGGAATTTGAAATATATTCTGTCAAATAACATGGTCGAACGAATTACAAGAAGAAAAAAAAACACGACGCGTTTCGACCTCTTAGGTCTTCTTCAGGCGAGACAAACAACACTCAGGACAACGAAAATGAAGAAAGAGCAGTCACGCCCATCTTGCGCCGAATATGAGAAGATAAGTGATTGCTCGTTCTTCATTTCCTTTGACCTGAATGTTGGTTATCTTGCCTGAAGAAGACCTATGAGATCGAAACGCGTTGTTTTGTCTTATAATTCGTTTGTCCATGTTAATTGGCGGAGTTATTTCAAATACGTTTTAAAATGTAGCCTATTTTAAATTAATCGAATCTCCAACGATAGAAACTCCATCTTTGTTAGTCTTTGATTGCTTGTATTCGACAGGATACACTTGTTAAAAATCAGAATATGGGTTTTCAAGAGCACGTACATGGCTGAATAATAACATCCTAGATCAAGGCTGGACTTAATATGTTTACACAAGGACCAGAGTACAAGGGCGACAGATATAACATAAAGCTGGCTTCTCAAATAGCTTTGTTATTATTTACTCTGACAACAGTTGTGGGGGCATAATCACCATCATACTTCAAATACTTCAAAGTGACAGAAGAACACCTTGATTCCTCCCCACAAATAGGGCCTAAACCATATCTCAATCATGGCATCGCACAATAATATATAAACAGACAAACGAGAGAGAGAGAGAGAGAGAGAGAGAGAGAGAGAGAGAGAGAGAGAGAGAGAGAACACTATATCCTGTATGCATGTACTTCTGAGAGAGAGAGAGAGAGAGAGAGAGAGAGAGAGAGAGAGAGAGAGAGAGAGAGAGAGGAGGGGGGAGGGGGGGGAGGGGGGGGGGGGGGGAAGAGATCGAGTTCGATTTCAAATTATACGGTTACTACTAGTACAAAAAGATCGTTTTCGTCGTAGGGGCCTGTTTACTCTATCATTTTTTTCAATTGTGTTAAAAAAAAGAAGTTTTTATGGGAGTTATAGATAGATCTGTAATTTATTTGATATAATGTTATGTCTCAGCCCTCCGTTAAATGGTATCTCTCCTGTTCTTGTCTCAACACTCGGTTCAATGATACTCTTCCCATTCTTGTCTCAGCACTCAGTTCAGTAATATCCTTCCCATTCTTGTCTCAGCACTCAGTTCAGTAATACCATTCCTGTCTCAGCACTCAGTTCAGTAATACCCTTCCCATTCCTGTCTCAGCACTCAGTTCAGTGATGCCCATTCCATTCCTGTCTCAGCACTCAGTTCAGTGATACCCTTTCCATTCCTGTCCCATCCCAGTATCAGCACTCACTTCAATGATACTCTTCCCATTCCTGTATCAGCACTCGGTTCAGTAATACCCTTTCCATTCCTGTCTCAGCACTCAATTCAGTGACACCCTTTCCATTCCTGTCTCAGCACTCACTTCAATGATACCCTTTCCATTCCTGTCTCAGCACTCACTTCAATGATACTCTTTCCATTCCTGTCTCAGCACTCAGTTCAGTGATATCCATTCCATTCCTGTCTCAGCACTCAATTCAATGACACTATTCCCATTCCTGTCTCAGCACTCAGTTCAGTGATACACATTCCATTCCTGTCTCAGCACTCAATTCAATGACACTGTTCCCATTTCTGTCTCAGCACTCAGTTCAGTGATACCCTTTCCATTCCGGTATTTCCACTCAGTTTAGTGATACTCTTTCCATTCCTGTCTCTGCACTCAGTTCAGTGATACCCTTTCCATTCCTGTCTCAGCACTCAGTTCAGTGACACCCTTTCCATTCCTGTCCATGCCATTCCTGTCTCAGCACTCACTTCAATGATACTCATCCCGTTCCTGTATCTACACTCAGTTCAGCAATACCCTTTCCATTCCTGTCTCAGCACTCACTTCAGTGATACCCTTTCCATTCCTGTCTCAGCACTCAGTTCAGTGATACCCTTTCCCTTCCTGCCTCAACACTCAGTTCAATGATACCCTTCCCATTCCTGTCTCAGCACTCAGTTCAATGACACCCTTTCCATTCCTGTCTTTGCACTCAGTTCAGTGATACCCTTTCCATTCCAGTCTTTGCACTCAGTTCAGTGATACCCTTTCCATTCCAGTCTTTGCACTCAGTTCAGTGATACCCTTTCCATTCCGTCTTTGCACTCAGTTCAGTGATACCCTTTCCATTCCCGTCTTTGCACTCAGTTCGGTGACACCCTTTCCATTCTCGTCTTTGCACTCAGTTCAATGATACCCTTTCCATTCCCGTCTTTGCACTCAGTTCATGATACCCTTCCCATTCCGGTCTTTGCACTCAGTCCTGTGATATTCTTCCCATTCCTGTCTCAGCACTCAGTTCAGTGATATTCTTCCCGTTCCTGTCCCCAGCACTCAGCTTGAGATATCCTTTCCATATCAGTTCTAGTTCAATGATACTCTTCCCATTCCTGTCTCCCACTCAGCTCATTGACGCTCTTCCCATTCCTGTCTTAGCACCCAGTTCAATGATACTCTTCTCATTCCTGTCTCAGCACTCAATTCAATGTCGCCTTTCCCACTCCTGTCTCAGCACTCAATTCAATGTCGCCTTTCTCATTCCTGTCTCAGCACTCAGTTCAATGATGCCTTTCCCATTTCTGTCTCAGCACTCAATTCATGTCGCCTTTCCCACTCCTGTCTCAGCACTCAATTCAATGTCGCCTTTCCCATTTCTGTCTCAGCACTCAGTTCAATGTCGCCCTTCCCATTCCTGTCTCAGTACTCAGTTCAATGTCGCCCTTCCCTTCCTGTCTCAGCACTCAATTCAATGTCGCCCTTCCCATTCCTGTCTCAGCACTCAGTTCAATTATGCCTTTCCCATTCCTGTCTCAGCACTCAGTTCAATGGTGCCCTTCCCATTCCTGTCTTAGCACTCAGTTCATTGACGCTCTTCCCATTCCTGTCTTAGCACCCAGTTCAATGTGCCCTTCCCACTGCCGTCTCAGCACTCAGTTCAATGACGCCTTTCCCATTCCTGTCTTAGCACTCAGTTCAATGTCGCCCTTCCCACTGCCGTCTCAGCACTCAGTTCAACGACGCCTTTCCCATTCCTGTCTCAGCACTCAGTTCAAAGTCACCCTTCCCATTCCTGTCTCAGCACTCAATTCAATGACGCCTTTCCCATTCCTGTCTCAGCACTCAATTCAATGACGCCTTTCCCATTCCTGTCTCAGCACTCAGTTCAAAGTCACCCTTCCCATTCCTGTCTCAGCACTCAATTCAATGACGCCTTTCCTATTCCTGTCTCAGCACTCAGTTCAATGATGCCCTTCCCACTCCTGTTCCAGCACTCAGTTCAATGACGCCCTTCCCATTCCTGTCTCAGCACTCAGTTCAATGTCACCCTTCCCATTCCTGTCTCAGCACTCAGCTCATTGACGCTCTTCCCATTCCTGTCTTAGCACACAGTTCAGTGACGCTCTTCCCATTCCTGTCTTAGCACCCAGTTCAATGATACTCTTCTCATTCCTGTCTCAGCACTCAGTTCAATGATGCCCTTCCCACTCCTGTTCCAGCACTCAGTTCAATGACGCCCTTCCCATTCCTGTCTCAGCACTCAGTTCAATGACGCCTTTCCCATTTCTGTCTCAGCACTCAGTTCAATGACACCTTCCCATTTCTGTCTCAGCACTCAGTTCAATGTCACCCTTCCCATTCGTGTCTCAGCACTCAGTTCAATGACACCCTTCCCATTCCTGTCTCAGCACTCAGTTCAATGTCACCCTTCCCGCTTCTGTCTCAGCACTCAGTTCAATGGCGCCTTTCTTATTCCTGTCTCAGCACTCAGTTCAATGACACCCTTCCCATTCCTGTCTCAGTACTCAGTTCAATGACACCCTTCCCATTCCTGTCTCAGTACTCAGTTCAATGACACCCTTCCCATTCCTGTCTCAGCACTCAGTTCAATGACACCCTTCCCATTCCTGTCTTAGCACTCAGTTCAATGACACCCTTCCCATTTCTGTCTCAGCACTCAGTTCAATGTCACCCTTCCCACTTCTGTCTCAGCACTCAGTTCAATGGCGCCTTTCCTATTCCTGTCTCAGCACTCAGTTCAATGACGCCCTTCCCATTCCTGTCTCAGCACTCAGTTCAATGACGCCTTTCCCACTCCTGTCTCTGCACTCAGTTCAATGACACCTTTCCCATTCCTGTCTCAGCACTCAGTTCAATGACGCCCTTCCATTCCTGTCTCAGCACTCAGTTCAATGACACCCTTCCCATTCCTGTCTCAGCACTCAGTTCAATGATGCCCTTCCCATTCCTGTCTCAGCACTCAGTTCAATGACGCCTTTCCCATTCCTGTCTTAGCACTCAGTTCAATGACACCCTTCCCATTCCTGTCTCAGCACTCAGTTCAATGACACCCTTCCCATTCCTGTCTCAGCACTCAGTTCAATGACACCCTTCCCACTCCTGTCTCAGCACTCAATTCAATGATGCCTTTCCCATTCCTGTCTCAGCACTCAGTTCAATGACACCTTTCCCATTCCTGTCTCAGCACTCAGTTCGATGTCGCTCTTGTCACTTCTGTCTCAGCATTCAGTTCAATGACGCTTTTCCCACATCTGTCTCAGCACTCAGTTCAATGACGCCCTTCCCATTCTGTCTCAGCACTCAGTTCAATGACGCCTTTCCTATTCCTGTTTCAGTACTCAGTTCAATGACACCCTTCCCATTCCTGTCTCAGCACTCAGTTCAATGACACCCTTTCCATTCCTGTCACAGCACTCAATTCAATGATACCCTTCCCATTTCTGTCTCAGCACTCAGTTCAATGTCACCCTTCCCATTCCTGTCTCAGCACTCAATTCAATGATACCCTTCCCACTCCTGTCTCAGCACTCAGTTCAATGTCACCTTTCCCATTCCTGTTCCAGCCCTAGATTTTGTCATACCCTTCTCATTCCAGAGTAATGATCGGCCTTGTCTTGACCAAAAGTGCCATTCATCAGTCACTTTGCCCAAGGATGAATGGGCAGTTAGTCTGTAGGCTTTCCTGACAAGCTGGGCTTTATACCCCGTATATCCTACAAAAACAAAACAGAACTAGGGGGTGGGGGTGGGGGTTGATATGGTCAAGTATGCCATACAATCTGACCTGGTGGGCTCTTGGCGTAAGTTTCACAATATGAAAATTGATCATGGCGAGTCATGTAGTCTCAACATGGAGTGTGATTGGAGTACTGTTTTAATAAGTAGTTAAAACTGAATGGATTAAGCTGCGAGTTAGAGGGCCTCAAGACAACTGTTATGAAAGTATGGGTGCTTGACGCTTGTGGACCTGGCCTAGTTACAATGCACATCAAGGAAAAAAAGGCAGAGACAGCTGCTGAAGTCCTTGAGGCAGCAGAAAATTATCAGGAGGCAAGGCTCAACTCACCTGGACTGTGACGGAACGAGCGAAAGCTGTCCAAGAGACTAGCAGACAGACTAGTCTGTTTTATGAGTAACAAAGCAGAACGCACAGGTAGAGATAGTTGGTTCAAGCCTCAGTGAGCCACTGCAGTGCATATTCTGACAAGGAAAAGGCAAGGTGAGACAAGAAAGAAGACTGCAGTATCAGAATATGCTGTGTATGCCCACATTCTGGAGATGATATGGAAGTACGCAAAGGCAGGGTACGGAAGAATGTGGTCAGTGTCATTTGAGTCTGGATGCATGTACGGATGTCATTAAAGTCTCTAGTTAATCCACAAATAAGACATGAAAGTGCACGCTGATTGATGGCACAGTAAGGGAGCTTAGGACAGCTCATCCATACATACAACGTTCTGCAGTCAATGTGTGGTGGCTTTAACTATTCCAAAACCACTGTGTGAGTTGGTAATTGGGTAGGCCTATATCCCGGGGGCACAGCGGTACAAAGACCCATGCCTCAAATTGTGTAGTGCCCCTCAGGCGAGGTTGAAATGGAGATCATCACAAAGCAGTGACCGCGTGAGTTCCAGGATCTCCCACTTGAAAATAGTAGGCCCGATTGAACTCTAACTTGTAGTCAAGTACTCCTATGGTCAGACTAGACTGGCAGCTAATAGGTCAGGTGGTTGTAGCTGAGAGGATGATAGTTGTGTGAGGGTGTTTTAAAAGTCGAATATGACTTTCCATCTCCATTTGTGTGAAAGAGGATTGAAACTGATTGTTAGGCTATGTAGAGAAGTTGTGTGAATGCTGATGTGTGAGAAAGAACAATTGCTTTAGGGAGACCTGTTGTGAATCACAGTGCCTAAAAATAAGCTATAAAGATGCCAAGAACTCAACATAGGATGACGAAGAGACAAGCAGACACGGGAGAAGCAGGAAAGAGAGGAGTCGGTGAGCGAGACTGAACGTGGCTGTGTGAACGAGATGGCAATGAGACTCTGAACGCAGAAGGAGGATGTGGAAGAGAGACCAGAATTTGATGTCTGTACACAGAAGGTGAAGAAGACAGAAAAGGGCTCCCCTTCAGGAAAAGTCCCTTGCAGATGATCAAAGCAACCTTGTCCTGAACCTGCTGCCAGATGATCCAAGACAACACAATCCACAGAGGCGTTTTGTAGTTGCCCATTTGCTCAACAGAGACAGAACTGTGATGCAGTGTGCAAACATGTTGTATGGAAACCTGGCCAGGTAAGAAAGCTAATATTCAATCTGAACTTAAACGATACTGATTCCATGTCGTTAACTACCATCATTTTTTTTTTTAATATTTAAATTTGACATGTGTAAATCATAAAAAGGATAAAAACTATATTTCTTGTTCTCCGTTATGTCAGAAGACAAATACATGTATGCGTGACCCCCGTTCCCAGAAAGAATGAATGCATGATGGGTGCACAGGTGTGTTTGCATGCCAATAAGTGCAAAGATACCCTTGATATGCTCAGCCTGAATTTTTACACTCAGCAAATTAAGTTAAGCTATCACATTTTCTCCATAACCTGCTCAGATATCCTTCACATTCCTGTCTCATCCAATAGTTCACTGATCACGAGAAGCCAAGTCACTTGAGCAAAAGAACTGGGACAGCAATGGCAGCATAGTATTCTTACCGATAAATAGTCCTGGGGCAGCAACAGCAGTAGTAGTAGCCATAATAGCCATGCAAGCATTTTCATTACACACAGACACAAGCGTGCGTCTGCACAAAAAAACACATACACATGCGCATATACACACTCACACACACTACGCTTGCATATTTTCACCATCTCACCAGTCAGATGGTCAGCATGTGTGTTTGGCTGCTGTGTGTATGTGTGTGTGTGCGTGTGTGTGTGTGTGTGCTCGTGCATGCATCAGCGCCTGTGCATGCGTGTGTGCATGCGTGCCTGTGTGTGCGTGTGTGTATGTATGTATGTTGATATTTCTGTTAAACAGTCACCTTGATTCTCTTCCTGTTCCTGTCTCACTCCTTAGTTCAATCATAAATCTGAAGTGGTGAAATGGGACGGCAGTGGCAGTAGTAAAGTCAATAGTAGTGGCAGTAACAACTGAGACAGTAGTGATTGCTGCAATTGCCATGCAAGGAAATTTGCTACAAAGATAAAATGTCAGGACAGATGCTGGGGAATCATGCAGGCAAATGTAGCTTCGGTAACAAAGTTAACTGAAAAGTTTGTTTACAACTGACAGGTCTCTACTTTCAATCAAGTTTGAACGTATGCTTTAGGTTGTCTTTCATCCAGTAGACCCACATTTTGCCTTGTTATTTCAATTTTGACCGTATGCTGTGGGTTGTCTTTTGAGAAGCCTACTTTTTGAACTGATTATAATGTTGATTATTTTTTTTTTTTCTGAAATCTGAGCTCATGAATGATGTGGGCTTACCATCTTTACATCGCCATTTCCCTTTTACTTGTCTTTCATTTACTCAGTGTTGTTTTTCATTTTCACAGTGAAGTGAACATAGGTGCGTTACACATCTGAGTGTACGTAGTCGTCCGATCATTTTCACCTATAGCCTACCAGCCTTCGTCATGCGCGGTGAACCGTAAAGTTCCCACATTAGTATTGTTATTGAAGTTTATATTTTAGGTCCCTTGTTTCTTTCCCGGCAACGGCTCTGCTTCAATCGATAGCGTTGATCACAGTATTTGTCTAAGTAGTTGTACGAGTTTCTGTTTGTGGCGATATTAAATATTAGTATACATAATCTTACACAATGCTGGTGTGTTCTTCTTCTTCTCGGTTCAATGTCCACCTTCGATGTCTCCATCCATTCATACTGGATGTCTACTATTAGTGAGAACGCAATTCAATAAGATCAACGAAAGAATGGGGCTTTTAATCCAGGATGCCACCAGTTCCATTATTTATTACTATTTTTCTTTCTTTTTATAAATTATATACCGTTGTTTAGTGAGGAGATCGGTGAGGTGAAATATCTTCTTATTCAAAAATTTTCAATACATAGTCTTTCCTGTGTAAATGATCAGATATGCTACAGATCAGGATCAATAAACATAGTTTGTAATTAACAGAAAAAGACGTCTGTACCAGCCCAATTTTTCCATCCTACCCGACTTCCATTCGGAAGTTGTTTTGGTCTCGTTGTGTCACGCGTGGCGAGTGCTTGGCGACCAGCGAAGCACATTTCAAGATGGCAGGCTAGCAAGATGGACAAGCGTGAAGAGAATGTTGCCGATTTTGACCGATACGCTTTTCTTCTTGGTTCTGCTTTGAGGAGTGATGATTTAGAGCAATTCTTCTGCATATACGATTCAATAATACCGAAGCAGATATCAGAATTTCAGGTGAGCGAGTAAATTATGTCAGGCATTCTGAATTATGTGTTCCGTCATGTCATGCCTTAGCGATAGCGCTACAGAAAATAAATTAGAGATCTTAATATTGCAGGAATTTGGTTTTAAACAAATCAAGAAAGATATTCGACTAAAAAGACATGATGTAGATTCATTTCACCGATGCCAACCTTGCGCTTGAAATTATTTTTAGATTGTTGTGTCATGGGAATTTCGTGTTTGCGCGGTAGTTTTCAACAGTTATCTCCCTTGGACCTGCTTCCTTCCAGAGAGTGCGTGTGGTGACCCTGAGTATTTGCATACATTACATTTATAACCGTACAGCAATGTGGACTGTAGGGGCCTGACTGAGCTCGTCGACGTGTCTTGTGTTTGCCTGTTTGTCGTTGTAGTAACCCTTGTGGTCATCCCAAGGACTACAGTTGTGTGCAGGGACCCAAAGCAGCCCGGAATTTTCGAGAAGGCAACCGCAAGACCCGGAAATAACTCGGCTTACTAACGATGTCAGGTAGGACGGCTGACTTGCCCGGTTCCACTTTTAGCTTTTCGTCCTTGTGTATCGCTTTCAGTGTTTGCTAAATAAGGAGCCCTTGTTTACTCTCACAGCCGTGCTTCGACAGTTTATTTGTTCTTTCAGGGTTAGACGCGTTGTATGCAATAACATTTTTTTGTGTGCAGTGATAGGCCCGTCTGGTATTTCAGTCGGTCACACCACGTTGCCGCAGAGGGGCGCAGTACGACGCATTGCGTGTTTTGCAGACCTCTCGGCTTTCCAGCCTGACTAGTTCGCACAAGTTGCGTGTACCGTGTCGCGTGTACCGTACTCGGCGTACAGGCCTAATAGATTTTGTTCTCCTTTTCGAGCCCACCTTCCCCTGCCCATGTTCTTGTTTAATTAAACCTCCCGTAAGCCGTGAACAAGGACACGGCCGGGCACAGGAGCAGAGAGCCGGAACATAGGCAGGCGTAAATGGGAGGAAAAAACACGAAAAAACATGTCGAACTGCGCTGAGGCGGATCAGTGTCGTTGGAGACGAGCGTGGAAGATGTGGGCGGATTGCCGTAGAGCTCGTACGGTGAACTTGTACAGTAGTAGGTCAATGTCATCTTCCATGACTGGCGTTGGAGAGGAGAGGAATGAAAAAGGTGTTCTTGGACGTGAATTGATAAGAAAAAGGATAAACTTCTTCAGTTCATGTAGGCTGGCCCCCACCAACCAGGAGTTGGCCCTGTAACTTTTGCACAAAGAACATTTATACTTCGTAAGCAATCATACAACTTTCGCACTAAGAACATTTAAGTAACAGATGTATTCACAAGAATATATACTGAAGAAGTCATATTTGATTAAGTTATTATATTTGTTGTTATTGTTGGAGTAAACTGAAACAGTGAAACATCTGATGGTGACAGATTATCACATCAAAACTTAACACAGATTTTGTTTTTAAACAACAAAACAATATATTACAAAGAGATGCTGAGTAAGGCCTATTTACTGAAAAACAGTAAGAAATGGGATTTGTTTCATGTTGCATGTAGGATATGCATTATTTTGCTCCTTATTTGTCACAATTTTGTGTGTATTTTGTCATGTTTTAAGCACAGCTGCTTTAGACTTTCAGTTGCCAAGATACTGTCTTTCGTTTTGCATCTATAGCAGAATTATTGAGTCAAAGAGTTACATTTGCTCATGAATACGAACATTATTGAGAACTTTATGTATTGCTAGACTGTTTTGTCTGTCTTCCTCTTACTTGACAGCTTGAAACTAAATGCTTGAGTTTTATTTTGTTTTTGATCTTGAGGTTAAAAAAAGATCCCTGCATGAAATCCATATTATAACATATTCTTGCTGAATCGCAGAGATCAAAAACAAACTGTAATTTTTTTAAATCTGATGAGTTTGCTATTTTACTGATTGCTTATTATGATATTTGGTTTTGAAAGTGGTGTGACTGTGAGGATTACTAGAAGATATCATTTGAAATAAGTAACAGTAGTTGGATATTTGTTTCCAAATTAAATTATTTATGGATTAGGCTGGTTTCCTGTATTTCTTTCTGCATTTTCCTGCCCAGATTGCCACATGATGCAAAAATATGCTTCAAAGCAGACATGTCCATTTTATATTAAAAGTGTTTTATGTTGGTAGTATTATGCTTACCACAACTGTACCAGTATACTGTTACTTGAGTTTTTAGCATGCAATGTAAGAGGCCAGGATGGAAGTTTCAGTTTGATTTAGGCAGTGTCATAGTGATGCAGAAATAGTGAAAAGCAAACTTTTAAAAGGGTGCCATTTTTCAGGCGCAGGCCAGAAATGTGGAAAAAAAAAAAAAATCATAAAATGGCCTTTTGGGCCGAACTGGAAAAAAAAAGTTGCCCTGGTTTCTTCAGTTGAGGTTGTGCTACTTTTCAGATCCAGGACTGGAAATCCGGCCTAAAAGAAGAAAAATGAAAAATCACTTCTGAGTTGAGTGGCTGATACAAATTTGGCAAAATGCTTTCAACATTATCCTTCTGAAGGCCCTTTTAAGTCAGCCTTGCAAACAATAAAGAAATGATTGACTTTGGTGCTGCAAAAAGCTGTTCTCATTCCAAGTTGTCAAAATGCAATTTTAACACCATCAAGACCTTTCCTTTAATGATTTCCACTCTGTTGGCAGGTAAGGCCTTGACAATGGCAAAAAACTGGTGATTGCCCCACCCTACTTGAATATATGTGCATTTAAGAGATTCACACACACACACACACACACACACACACACACACACACACACACACACACACACAGGGGCATGCACACACACACACACGTGCACGCACGTGCGCGCACACACACACACAGACACACATACAACCCCCCCTTCCCATTTGTTGTTTCAGTCTTGAACAATTTTGAGAATACTTTTTTATGCATAGAAAATTTTGAGAACCAGTTTTCATCAGTTTTAATTTTTTATGGACTGGTCATTCAGATAGCGTGGCACCCCTGAGACTGCTTAACTGTATGAGATCCTTTGTACAGAAAATGATTTTGCAACATTTACACAGTTAAGATATCCATAGATGACAGAGTTAAGTAAGAAAAGAAAGTATACATGTGCATGATAGATTCTCCCATCGTGTCTGACGGATGAGGAGGCAGGCAGGTCATCTGATGTGGTTCCTCATGTGGGAATGAAGACCAATTCTTGAGGCACAAAGTTGTCCACAGATGCTGCTTGGAATGGAGTCCTGCAAGGATGGGCCCCATTTTTTCCGATTCCTCTTTTCCTGGATGGCAGCTACTCTGTTGTGCTTGAATCTCTTTGTGCCGTGGGTACACTGTTGCTTCCACTGTGCTCTGTCAAGGGCGACATCTTCCCAGGAATCAGTGTCAATGTTGCAGCTTCTGAGGTTGGCCTGCAAGGTGTCTTTGTATCTCTTGACAGGCCTTCCTTGGTCATGTTGTCCTTCCTTCTTTTGTCCATAGGGCAGCATCTTTGGAATTCTGCTGTCCGCTATACGGACATGTCCTGTCGGAGCTGGCTTTTGATGAGTAAACACTCGGTGCTGGGTAAGCCACACTTCTTCAGAACCTGTAGGTTGGACACTGTCTTGGACACATGCACATAAGGTATGACCTAAAACACACACAGATGCTCTCATCCCACCTACATGTCTTATCCACATAAGTTCTACACAGTTGATGATGTTTGGAAATCTGCAAGGGAAGTAATCTGTTAAAGCTAATGTTCAGGGAGAGTAACCCTGCTGTTTTCTTGGGGCAGATGCTGCTACTGTGCTTGTGGGCATGCCAAAGCAATTTTGCCTGATCAGTCAGCTTACTAGTTAAGTCAGTAAGAATGTAACACTCAGTCTCTCTGTCTCTTTCTCTTTCTCTTTCTCTAGTACATGTTCATCATTGCATGATAAAAAGTACATGAAGCATAGTTAATGGTTGATCATGTTAAAGATTCAGAAGGAGCAGTTGTATTACTTATGGGTTTTAGATTTTTTTTTTTTTTTTAAGTGCCAGTCTCTTACAAAATTTATGACATTGTTCTGTAAATGTTATGACAATGATTGTAATCATTAGAGTAGTGTAATAGTAATAGTATACTACAGGGGTAGTAAGCAGTGGAAAGATGTTATCTGATCTAGATATAGCTTAAAATGTCAGTTTTTGTGGTAATAGGGGAAAATTTCACATGTGTGTCATTTAGTCATAATTAGAACATTGATTGTTCAGTAACTTTAGTTTGTCTCTCATTATGTAGTAATGATTAGAATATCCACTGTTTAGCAGTTTCAGTAGCTTGACATTCAAGAAGAGTTTAAATATGTTTTCAGTCATGAGTCAGCCTGTCTGAGTGTCTCAAAGTGTTTGCTGGCTTAAAGGAAACTAGAAAGCCAACATTGCTTTACCACACACCGAGCCTCAGTGCCAGAGACGTATTTTGCCAGCAGCGTTTGATTAACCTTGACATAATCTCTTCTGTGTGGTTGCCCAACAGAAAACATTAGCCTTCTCAAGAGCTACTACTTGGATAGTACTTGGAATTGTTTGAGGTGTACCTGTCTGTCACATGGTGCCCTTCTCATGCACCCTGCCCTAACCCCCACAAGAACAAAAATTGAAATCTGCTGAGGACCATAAGCCACTTAAATGGCATGCTGTTTGTATTCATGTGGAATGTGTGATTACAAATTACTTGTGTGTGTGTGTCCTTGGAAATAAGGCATTTACATCATGCCAAATGGTGGGCCTGCCAGCACTTGTAGAAAGACGAGAAGTTTTTGTACAGAAATTAATCTCGAAATCTTTTTGCCTTTTGTGTGTGATTTAACTCAATCTGATGTTGATTGAAATTCTGCAAACAAAACTATCTATCCTTTTTTTTTTTTTTTGGGGGGGGGGGGGGGGGGGGTTGATCTTCAGCCTGTTTATAAAATTGTTTTAGGGTTTTATCTCGCTTTAGTTTCTGCCACAACTGTGCCCGACTTACGACAGACAAGGGGTCATTGACCTCATTACTTCTGTTTCTTGACCTCTTTTTGAGATATGATTGTGGTGATCAGTGAGTCAGAATTGTTACGGCAATTTCTGTTGCTCAGACGTCTTGAAAGCTTGCTTAGTGACTAGCACAAAAATTAATGCAGACCTTTTAAATTCAAGAGTCAACGTCTTCATTCATGCACAAGTGTCTTAGAAGTATTGGAACTGGAAATACTGTCTTGACAAGGTGAAAAAAAAACGGGAAAAGAAAAGGCTGGAGTTTGAAAGGAAGGTATTTCTAAGCATAAGTATAATTAAAACTTTCTCCTTTTCGCTTGTTTGTTCATTTGTTTTTGTTTTGGTAATGGCTGTGTTGCCACTGGAAAGAGGAGTGAATGTGGGGACGGAAGAAGCGCAATGAATAATTCAGATGTTTCTGTCTGTCAGTTGATTAACTTCTTTTACTTTATTCGTCGACTTTCTTTCCATTAACAGTTTATCTTCTCTTTTGTTTTTATGATCACTTAGGATAGTACTGTTTGGAACAATTGACGGTGCAAGCAGTTAAGAATTTGGTTAGAGATTGCATGATTGGGATGACTGTACTTCAGCCGTTCATGAACAATATGACATTCCTAAATAAGGCATCATGTAGGCTTTACTGGACACAAGGAAATTTGAGCAGAGACATGTTGTATGTGTGACTGTACTGTAGTGTACAGTCCCACTTTTGCTTTTCAGCCAGCTGCCACTGAGGAAATAATAGTATAGGACTTGGACAGTTAAAGTCAGTGCAATCAGAATGATAATAATCTGTTATCAGTCTAAATTTTGCTTTATTTTTTTGTTTTGTTTTATATGCCCTAGCAACTGGATGGGAAAATAAATTTTAAACAAAATCTCATAATGAGTAGGTCTGTGTGCGTACATACCAGTTATCACTAATACTACAGTATATATGATTGTTTGGGTGCCCCTTTTCAATTAGAATTCTGGCGTATAAAAGATATTTTAAAAAAAAATCTGAAAGTTGCCTTTTTGGACCTGTGAAATTTTGTGCTGTTCAGTTCCAGCCTGGGAAAAATTAACTTCAGATTTTATGGCTCTGGCGGTGGCACTTTTCAGGCTCAAGCTCTGAGGCTTGAAATCTAGCCAAAAAAAAAAAAAAAAAAAAAAGACAAGTATAAAGCTCAAACTTGCTTTTGAGTGAAGTTGTCGATAGTTGGTACATTGGTTTCAAACTTTATCCTTTTGAGTACCCAGTTTTTGTCAGCTTAAGGAGGATTTCTATGCATGAACAATGGACTGCGGATTGACTTGTGTACCTGTTGGTGAAACTGAAAGTGATGCTGGTTTGGATTGGTAAGAAACAGTTTCCATGAGGACCATCTTCCCTTTTAGGGATTTCCTATCAGCACTCGCTAGTTCAGTATGTTGGCAGTTATTGCCTTAACAATGTCAAATAAAGCAGCAATAAGGTTATTGTAAGCACACCAAGCAACTTAGTGTCTGAGTGTCCTTTAAAAAGTTCAACGATTTTAGAACTATAAATGTCCAAATTGTTTCTAAAAGATGTTCAGAGTGGTTGTTTCTAAAAGATGTTCAGAGTGGTTGTTTCTAAAAGATGTTCAAAGTGGTTGGCATCTCTGAGTCCAGCCAGCCTCCGAGGACACATCAGATCAGATAGAGGTTGCAAGCAAAATTACGAGGGAAAATGAAATGTAAAAGACTGAAACATTTAAAACCAACTCAACTAACTCTAAGTCCAGCTGTGTACATTTGGGTTTCCAGCAACAGTTCAGGGCACACCCTTCTGGTCTTTGGCAGCATTTTCACGACAGTTTTTACAGTTTTAGTTCTGGGGTCCCAAGTCCTCCTCTGCCCATATAGGGACACAAATGAATGATTTTACTCAATGTGGTTATCTGAATATCTCCCATAGAATATCGACAAACACATTTAAACAACCCCTTCCCCCCTCCCCCCCCCCCCCCCCCCCCCCCCCCACGCGCACAACACGCACACACACACACCCCTTGTCGTTTGTTTGGGGATTGCTAAATTTTCATCAGTGGATCAAGGTCCAGATTCACTAGTTGTTCACCGACTCAGCATTTCATATACCTGACTTAGCTTCAGAGGATATGTTGGGATAGGCTATCACGTGAAGTTGACACACATCTGGGTGTCAGAATCTAAGGCATATGGTTATGGCACTAAAACTGAGCAAAATGAATCGAGAAGGTTCTGATGTTGCCAGATGCTCCTCTCCATCACCTGCACCCTGATACATTCTATGTCTGTACGCGACACACACAGCGACACACACAGCTCTGTTGATGATGAGTAGTCTTCATTCAGCAAAGGTGATGTACCGAATTCTAGAACTAAAGTTGCCAGTTTGAATGATTTTCCCGCTCATAGAGGACTGTATTACAAGTGTAATTCACTAACACTGCATTGCTATCAGAATTTTCATAGCATTACCTGATTTCATAGGCAGAGTTGTCATCAAATATTGGCAGAGTTTAAGAGCTTGTTGCTTCATGAGGAGATTGTATCAAAGAGTATTCGTAGTAAAGGTGTGGAGATTTTTCTTGTGTTGTGAACAGGTAGAGAAGATCAAAGAGAGAGCACGGGAGATTGCTGAACTGCCAGAAGACGACTTCAACCACCTGGTAGTGAAGGCTCGTGATTATAGTTTGGCCCACGGCCAGCCTCCGCCTTCCTCAGTTGCTGCCATGTGGACTAGTAGTGGGCAGGCTGTAACCAATCATGTGGCGGAGAAGAAAGAAGGCCAGGGTGAACACCCCTGTTCCGACGTTCCGAAGCTTCCCCTTCACAGCCCTGCCTTTCACTCACAGTGCCAAGCTGTTGGAGTAAGAGATGATGATTCAGGCTTGCCTTCTTCGACCAGTTTTGGCCCAGGGCTCACCAGTGTGTCTTCAGATGAGGTTTTGGACATGGAGGAGAGAGGTGCTCACGACTATTTTCCACAACCGACTCCTTCCTCACAGATAAGCCTGAAAGAAGATCAGGTTGAGGTGCTTGAGACAAAAGTTAAATGCCATGTTGGTAAGCCAGTGTCAGTGGGTGACATGTATGATGCTAATCATTATGATGAAGCCGTGTCAGTGGAAAACGACAGTGATTCAATAGAGTCACCCCGGAGTGATTCTGGTGAGAACCAGGCCCCAAGTTCTGTGCAGGGCAGAGTAGAGGAAAGAGTAGGCCGGGACAGAAAAGCTGTGTCTGGATCAACATTCTGTGACCCTGAACAGCAGGACAATAACATCCACAAGAAATTGTATGCCAGGAAAAACTTTGGCCGTGCCTCCAGCACGTCCCCCTTTCGTCGCTCCTCTCTTGGCAAAGGACTGTCCTCCAGCGCTTCAGGCTCATCTGCTAGAGACAACTCCAACACTAGTACTTGCTTCACCTCTTTGGCGGGGTCTTCAGGCCAGTCTAGACATTCGCCAGACTATCTCTCTGCCTTGGCTGATGTGCCGCTGTCGCCCAGGATGCTCGGCCATCTGACGCAAAACTCATCCTACAACCTCAGCAACAAGAGTGTGGCTTCCAGTGCTGCAGCCGCAGGCGAAGGAAAGAAGAAAAAGAAGAAGAAGAAAGAAGCCAAAGGTAAGTGATGGGAATTTTTGGGATACCACTGTGCAGGCTGGCTCATTTCCAGCTGTAGGTGTCACAGCTGGGTGATGGTGTGACTGTGCAGGTTATAGGGATATTAAAAAAAAAGAAAGAAAAATACATCACATTTTTTTCATGTTCTTATTTATCATTTTTATGCGTGGCCACACACACACACACACACACACACACACACACACACACACACACACACACACACACACACACACACGCACACACACACACACACACACCTCACACACACACACACACACACACACACACACACACACACACACACACAAGCACCCGTCAGCATGAAGCAGATGCATGATAATCGT
This sequence comes from Conus canariensis, assembly GCA_033310375.1. Lineage (NCBI taxonomy): Eukaryota > Metazoa > Mollusca > Gastropoda > Neogastropoda > Conidae > Conus > Conus canariensis. The sequence goes on from CM065739.1 coordinate 29,087,053, forward strand.
GCATGTCCAGTGTTTCAGCAGTCTTCTTCAGAGTGTATTTACATGGGAGGTAGGTAAGTTTAATGGTCTCATTTTGATATTGCAGTCAAACATTTGTAGTAAAACACACATGTATGCATGCATGAAACACACACACACACACACACACACACACACACACACACACACACACACACACACACACTCAGTATGCACCGAGGCACACAGTGACACACAAGATACAGTCACACTTACACATGCACACATGCATGCACATACAGGTGCTTAGAGTTAGGGTGTTGATAGCACATTTCAGGCACGTGATTAGTGCACATAGATCAAATACACCTGTCACATGCTTCAATGAATGATTGGGTCAACAGAAATAAATACGGTTGACATGGCCCAAAAATGGGCTACGTAGAGAGTCTAAATGTTTTGTGATGGTTGACATGACAGCCAACACTGTGCAGGGTGGGTGGGTGGGGGTAGGGGGAAGGGAGGGGGGGTTTAAGGGGGACCCCCCCCAAAAAAAAATCTCTCGGATTATCATGACCACAGATTTTTGTTTGCCCTGTGCAAGGTGAATAATATCCATGTGAGGTCATTGATGAAAAAATGAGAACTTTCGGCCACTGATTGATAATGATATTGTGGACTGATGGACAGAAGAAAAGGATTAAGGTGAGACAGTGGTCAGAGGGAAAAAAATATAGAAGACAGGGTCTGAATTCATTTCAGTTCATGTTTATTTATAGCCCAGTCAACCTCAAGGAGGCATGTCACATTGTCAAGGTTGTCATCTCAGCAGTCAGTTACTCAGGACAGTACCTGAAGCAAAATACTGTAAAAACAAAACAAACCAACCCCTCCAAAACAGCAACAACTACAAAACATGTGCGGAAATACAAGAATTATGCAAGGTTTGGTGCCAGATACAATGAAACGGATGATCCCACTGACTTTTATTGCACAATCCTGTTGTCAGTCACTGGGTTAGATTTGCCTCCAAAACAATGGGTGGTGAGTGACAAAGTCCACTCGTTTGCAGCAAACTGGCGCCAGGTTTGCAGTTGGGAACCAAGTCTCGGATGTAATGAAGGCCATCAATCAATCGGCCAGTCATTAGCACATTCACAAAGCTCTGCTTAGTGCCGATGTTACTGCATGCCAACATGTCTTAGGTCTCTGTATTGACCACATCTTGTCTGCCACAGTATTGGTGCAGTCTGGGATGTCCTCGTTTCTCTCATTCAATGATTCATTATGGTAAATTCTCCAGGAGATAAAAGCGAAGTGTTTCAAAGGCAGAGGTTCATGTTGTTGGTGCGCTCGTGCCACTGGCGCTGAAAACAAATGAAATGGTTTTGACCAGTTGGTGCGCTTGTGCCACTGGCGCTGAAAACAAATGAAATGGTTTTGACCAGTGCACCCATCGGGTGCGTATTGATCAGTCAGTGTCAAATGATTGTGATAAATCTCTGTCACTAGCGTTTAGTAGACCTGCAGTAAGAGGATGCAGACAAAATACAAAAAGTCTGTTTTAAGTTCTGTTCACCAGTGGGTGCTGGCTTTACTCGCTAACGAACAGTAATTGACCTTTTCAACTAATAGTGCGATTAAGTGTGCATTTTTGTGTGTGTGTGTTTTTTTTCTAATCCATGTTAAAATGTCTTGACTGATGCATTTGAAGAGCTACTCAAAATTGCAAACCAGCCCCCCCCCCCCAAATCCCTGTAAAAGAAAAACTGGGCAGTGGTTTTTTTTTTATTTTTATATCTGACATTGGATATCATATCAAAGATTGCATTACGCTGCATCCACCCCTGCTACCTCCCACATGCATTTTCTGTGTTACAGTTAAACTACAGGAATCTAGATATCGGTGTCAGTTCCATTATTTATACATGAATTTATTGTGACACCAGTGGACATAAACATACCACTCGTCCTTTTACCATCGCCCTCAGTCCCAACCCAACCCCCCTGCCCCATTTAAAAAAAATCTTATTCATTACCTTTTTTTTTAATGACTTGTAAAAATATGAATCATCTTGAAGATCAAACAGGCTAGTGCGTCAAAGATTCCAAAGGCTTGTCAAAGTTATCACAGGTCTTAGATTTTAAGGATATTACTTGATAATTTTTGAAACGGGTAGCAGGCATCAGAATTGAAAGCAAGATTAGCAGGAACCCCCAACCACCCACTCATTTTTTTCAGTGGTGTTGTTAGAATAACAGCGGAATCCTGTAAAACTTTTCAGTGCAGACAACAGCACTCTAGGCCTGTTTCTCATGATTTATCCCAGCGTCCACATCCCAGCTTTTGCTTGTACTGTTTGTCAATGATTTTTTACTATTTTAGTCTTAGGTGATTTTAGAGATGTTTGGTGTTATTTGGAGTTAAAAACCTCAGTTGCAAAGTGAAAAAAGGACGATGACACAGCAACTGAGTATTACAGGCCAGTAGGAATTGCAGTCCTGAATACTCTGGCTCAGCTGTATCAGCCATTCACAGCCAGTTAAAACGCCCACTTCAGATTGAAATTAATGCTTTCTTTCTTTTTAAAGAAATTCTCAGTTAAAAAATGCAGACGGGAAATTCTTAAAATTTCAGGAATGAACTGCAAAATTCTGGATGCATTATAGATATTTGCTAAATCATCTACTTATTCTGAATGTAATTATTTCATTTTGTCACTAATGTCAGTGTAGCTGATGAATTGTCTTAGTTCTAAGTCTAATTTCTTTGATCAATAATAGGATGAAAGGGAATGTTTTTTTCTGTGTACACTTGAGTAAATAGAAAAAAACATGCCTGATTTGGGGTGAAACAAAATTACAGCTGTTCGTCTTCATTTTTAATGTAAACAGTTAAAACCTTTCCCACCAATGCTACCTTGTGTTATTTGGAAAAGCTTTTCACAAATTTACCACTGTTTGTAAAATTGCAGTGTTTTTTGTGTTTTTTCCCCCACTTCAGAGTCCTATTTTTTTCTGTAACAGTGATAGTGATATTAAGTTTTTGTTTTGTTTTGTTTTTTGGTTGTTCTTCATTTAATTTCTGTTGTACATTTTGCTGTTGCCGTTAGAATTTACTGCTATAGGTCTGTACACTTACTGTTTTGCTGGTTTTACAGTTTTGTCTTGTACCACATAAGTTAACATGGAGAGATTTTACTTTACATTGAAGAACAATCACAAAACACGCACAATGACACATACATACATGTATACATGCACACATCACACACACACACACACACACACACACACACACACACACACACACACACATGACACAGAGTTGTGATGTCTAGATCCATGCTTGCAGAACTTTGCAAGTAGATGGATCCACAAAATAACAAATTTATCATCAATTAGAATTTTGGATTTTTGTAGTTTAGTTCTCTCTGTCTCTCTCTCTCTCCCCCTCTCAGTCTCTCTCTCCCTCTCTCTCTCTGTCTGTCACTGTCTGTCTGTCTGTCTCTCTCTCTCTCTCTCTCTCTCTCTCTCTCTCTCTCTCTCTCTCTCTCTCTCTGCGCATTATGAAAGGTAAAAGGAGAGTCACAGAATGTACCTTGAATCACTAATGGCTAAATACAACGGAGTTGTACCTATTTCTGAAGCTGTTTGATACACAAGTTCAACTGATTCTGACTTTTGCATCTGAACTTTGGAGCCTTGAGAAAGACTGTGAAATAATGGAAACTGCACATGTATGCATTTTGCTTTTAAAAAAATGGGTACGTTCACATGCATGCCGCAAGCAAAGTGGTCTAAGGAGAAACAGGTTGATATTCTCTCAGTAATACTATTAGATTATCAATAAAATGCAGGACACTGGCTAAAGGTCCCAAAATCACCCATGTCGTAACTGTGTTGATTAGCATATGAGATGCCTCTTGTTCTGCATGAATCTAGGCATAGGAGCTTAGTAACCAATCTGCAGTTCTAAAGTTGTAGTGTTTTCCAGCCGGAAAGGTGCATTACTTGTCTTTAATTACAACTAAATGGCACAGGCATAACTTCAATTCTGGGTAAGTGGGCTTGTGCAGGCAGTTTCTGGATCAGACACAGGCTGATCAGGATATTGGTATTTATAATAATCATTGACCATGTGGAAAAAAAAAAACTGAAAAAATTAAGTTAATTCTTTTTATTTTTCTGCACAGCGTACAATGATGTCTGGAAGAAGGGCACTGTACTTGGCAGGCCTTCCTTTGTTCCTGACCGTCGTATTGCTAATATCTTTTGTCATGCAACAGAAACATGTAACAGATTTTGTACAAGTTGTAAGACAAGCTATGAGTAGCAGAAAAAAGGAAAATGGAAAGAAGCAGCTACTGAACTAGTAATATTGTTTTAACTGATAAAATAATCGTTGAGATGATCAGCTGTTGTGTGCCTTTGTATTTTGTGTGTGTGTGTGTGTGTGTGTGTGTGTGTGTGTGTGTGAGGGGAGAGGAGAGGAGGGAGGGTGGAGGGTGTGGTGAACTTGTTGGGATGAGTTGGAGATTTGGGTGTGGGTAAAGGAAGAGGGGAGGGCTGACATGAGGAATTGAGTTTACAGAGAGAATATATATATATACATCCTTATGTTTATACATGCTGCTCCTGTCTGAATGGCTTAATTGCTAATATATAGACAATAGACAATAAAACATTTGTCGTTGTTATGTCTTTGCGCATTTTGACTCACTCAGTATCTGTGCATGTTAAATGCAGGGCTTCCTATTGTCAAATCCATTCTTTCAGTGAAATGCTTGAATGAAAAAATGCAAAAAGAAAATAAAATCAAAGAAAAAGTTTTTCAGGTAAAAAAACGGTGGGGAGGGGGGGGGCAGTGGCAGTGGAATCCATGGAATTTGTTGCGATTAGATCACACGAACAGATGACACTGAATGACTGATGTCATGAAATCTGTAAATTGTTGTGAGAGCAGGTACTTGCGATTTTTTCCCCCTGCCTAATTAAAGGCGAATTAGTGTTGTACTGTATGTCATTGTCAGTAAGATGCAAAAATGAAAGATCAATTGACAAAAGCTGTCTGAACAGATAGCCATGATTGTGGTTGGACTGAAAAGTGGACGATACACCACTGCACACTCAGACTGTGTCATTTTGAAAGGAAATCTCACAAGGTACATGCCTTCCAGACCTTCATAGAATTTTGGGAGTTATAATGGATTATTGCAGTTGAAATAAATGGAGATGTGGATTACCATGAATGAGAGGATTGGAAGAACTAAAGGCAGGGTTCACAGTATTTATCACTTTTGTGCTCTTCCCTGCAGATTCAGTAGGCAGTATTGGAGAAAAAAAAGATCTGACTGCATTAGCACTTTTTCTGGACTCGTTTCTAATCCTGAACATGTTACTGATAAGCTTAAGCATTGAAAGGGATGGCAAGTTCCTTGTTATTACCCCTACCTGCCCCAAATAGAAAAATCCTGAAGGCAGCAGCTGTTATTAGTGTTAGAGCCCAGACAGTTGATATTTCATGGTTAAATTTACGTGAAAAAAATACAGACTGATGAAGAATCAGAGAGACATTTTTCAGGAACACTTGCTATAAAAACAACAGCTAAAGAAAGAATATATATTTAAACAATGTCTGTTGCACTGAGGAAAAAGGTGTTTCCTTGTTCTTTTTCGTGACCTACCATGCCAGCTGTATAGATTTTTCATGACCACCTTACAGCTGCTGCGCTGTGGGGAATATGAAATGTAACGAAGCCATGGAAGTGCGTTTTATTTTCCAACCAGTGTGACTGATAAAATGATGGAATGCAGTTTAAAGCTTTGAAAAGCCTCCAAAAGCCAGAGAATGTCAAAGAGGATACAATGATTAAATGCTGTTTAAAGCTTTGAAAAGCCTCCAAAAGCCAAAGAATGTCAAAGAGGGTACTGATACAATGATTAAATGCTGTTTAAAGCTTTGAAAAGCCTCCAAAAACCAAAGAATGTCAAAGAGGGTACTGATACCATGGTCGTGAGATGGCAAGGTCATGAATATTCATAGTTAGGGGAAAAAGAGAAATACTAAGAAATTTAATTCATGATCTAACGTTTTCGTAGATTAGCCAAATGGGGTTAAAAGCACGTGTGCAGAACATTGACCTGCTCCGGGTAATCAATTTTTGTACTTCTGAACTTAAATGAAAGAATGATAGTTCGATGGACTATTTAAGAATGCGTAATCTACCTGTAGACAAACCTAGTCAGGGTTCTGTTTTGTTGTTGTTGTTGTTGTTGTTTTCAAATACAGTCTGTCGAGAACAGGCTTGGACTAGTTGGAGACATTTCAGCTCTTCTCCTAATGGAATTTGAAGAATGCAACTCAAATTTTATTTTCAGTACTGTTGCTTCCAATTATTCAGCTGAAATATGATTGATTTAGTGCATTGTGACCCAGTGTAGACTTACTCTAAGTGACAGATCAAAACTGTAAACTGTTGATCTTTCCTCAGTTGAAAATTTTTGTATAAGGTTTGTTGTAGGGTTTGAAAATGCCTCAGATCATGTGACAAAGTCACTGACATTCTTTTGAAAAAAAAAAAAAAATTAATCAGAATATTTCTAAATCTGCAAATGCCAGAAATTCCGTCAATCTTTGCCTTCTGTTAAGTTTTAGGCTTGTGTGGTTATGGAAATGGCTTCCATCTCATTTCTAATGACTGGCACACATCGCTCCCCATGCAGTGAAATATGACATATCATTTGGAAGAAATATTTTGTAGTGTGTGTGGTGTGGTGTGTGTGCGCACGCGCACGTTTAAATTAATATCTTTACTAATAAATTTTATAAAAAAAAAACAAAATTGTAATCAACTCTCAAGATTGATGCCACATAAGATTCTGACCCAGATATGGTAAAATCTAGCAAAAGTTCAGTTCTAGCCTCTGAATAGAAGTTAGTAGATTGTCTGCACTCAGGTAAAACAAACATCAGTAACTTACACCATGTCAGTGATCGGTATGAATATAAAAACAATTGTTTTATTTCAAACAAATCATTTCTGAATTTCCCTGTCTTTGACTGGGAACTTTTTTTTTTTTTTTTTTTTTAAATAAGAGAGACCATAAGCTTTCATCTGGCTCACCTGAACAGATACAGTTACACAGAGAGAAAACAAACTGTAGTGCATTTTTGTTTTATGTTATTTCATTTTCTTTTTATCTTTTAGTCACTTTTTCTAAAATAATTTTTTTCTTCAGTAGCAATCTAGGAATATTTTCTTATAGGAGGTGCTTTGGCTTTCCTCCTCCCCCCTCCTCCCCCCCCCTCCCCACTTAACAGAAACCAGTTGATGAAAGATACTAGCCCCCCCCCCCCCCCCCCCCCCCCCCCTTGAATTTTGTACACCCTTTAGTTTAAAGAAGGCGTGCTTTATTTGTAACATTTACCTCAAAATAGATACAGCCTCGTGACTTTTGTGGTGGTTATTGAACTGTTACATTGTCTGGGCTTCTGATGTACTATATGAAACATTTAAATAGCAAATTAATGCAGAATTGCTTTTACAGAAAAATTATCGTGACTCGCACAGACAAAATTTTTGCTGTTGTTTTCTTGTCCCTTTTTCTTTTTTTCTTTTTTCTTTTTTTTTTTTTTCCATTTTTTAAATAATGAAACAGATGATCAGATTCCCAAAATGGGTGTGTGATGAGAAAGAGGAGGGCATGGGATAAGGAAAGAGGTGAGTGTGGGTAGAACTTTTGAATTGAAACTTACTTCTGAATGGAGTACATTTTTTTTCCTTTTTTTCTTTCTTTCTGATAAATGATCATAAAGCACTTTTCAGGATTCATCATGAATCCTTTAGATAGCACACATACACTAGCATGAGCAGGTGCCATGTGCATGCACACGCACACGCACACACACACACACACACACACACACACACACACACACAATCACATTTTTTTTCAATGCAACATCTGTAGGTGACTATTGCTTGGACAAAGGGAGATAATCCAGTTTTGAGGGGATGGGTAGAATTAAACAAGAGTTATAAACCTTCCAACCGTCAGAATTTTTATGATGATGATTTATGTTTTTTTAAAAAATTATTTATCATCATCATTATTATTATTATTTAAATAATTCACGGTTGTATAGATATCAAATTAATTCTTGTTTACAAAGTAATGGCAGATGTTGGTACTATTCTTGGTCGTGAATATTAAGTGTCAAAAAGCAAACAAAAATAGTCTGTGTACTAAAGGAAAATATGTGGTGACGGTTTTCACAGTTCATTTATGGAAACGCATCATTGCATAATTGAAAGAAAAAAAACAACAACCAAACGTATCATTAGTAGAAGCTTCAGAACATTCTCAAACCCGACACTTCTAGTGTGCGTGAACGTCCTTGGCAGAAACAAGAATTAACAATTTATTTTTCAACTAACGATTTTATTTTTTTGTTTGTTTGTTAGGTTCTTTTTAGGGGCGGGAGGTAAGGGATGGGGGAATTGTACTGCAGCATACATTTGTATTGATGAAGAATTTGTCATGCATTCCTTGTATATGTTCAACTTTTATCATACAAATCCTGTTTTACATTAAGACTTCAAGGAAGTGTAATGGCAACTATTTTATTAACACTTAAAAAGAAAAAAAGTATGCAACAAGAATTGGTGTAAGGATAATGTTATTGATAGTAATATTAATAAGACATTTTCTTTCTAGAAATGTAAATAAAGAAAATCCTTTCAAACTAGTCCTCATAGTCAAGTGGGTGATGAAGACATTATTCTTCTGTTTAGAGAAAGAAACAAGCAGAAAAAGGTGCATATATTGTGTAAGAAATAAGATGTTTGTTTAAAAGAAAAAAAGAAGCGTTGGATTAGAGTGTAGACTGTTTCCTGATGCAGGAAGGAATCCACTTCCCTCTCCCATCCCCTTCCTCCTTCCCTGTCCCAAGGGCGTGTCCGTCTCTCTCCTGTTCCTCGCCCCCATTGGCTCCCCCTCCCAAAAGCCAGGGTGTCCATGGCAACCAGAAGTGGTGACCTGTCCTGTTGGTCCCTGTTGTGGCGGCTGTTTTGTGGGTTGTGCCTGGGGCAAGGATGGAAATGGAAACGTATTGATCCGCCCTCCTCCTGTCTGGGAGCTAATGGCATGGGGAGGGCTCCAGGCTGGTGGTTGCATCAGCCTATTTCAGGCCGTGTTTTTAAAGGATTGCATGTAACCGAACCTTCGCTTTGGCGGCTGGCGCAACAGTTTGGTTTGGAGTGGTGTGTGAGAGAGCTGGAGCGCTGGTGAGGGTGGGGGCTAGTTTCAGACAATGGGATGGTTCTGTATGCTGCAGCGTGCATGGCTTCTGGTTGTTGTGTTCAGCTTATCAAGATTTGAGAATGGGCACACTGTGAATCTGTCACTGCTGCACATCGAGTCTTGGTTGTTTGGCCCTGTTCGGGCATGGGCAGGAAAAAAGCTGAGCTGGCAGTTTGCTTTCCCTGTTGTTGGCGGTTGCTGCATAATTTAGCTATCATGTTGGACACTTACATTAATTACCAAACCGGTGCTTTGGATTGTTTGTGACAGATCTGTGCTCGTTTTGGCAGCTAAGGATATGCAGGTCTTGTGTTACAGTTTGCTCTTTGCATATTGTTGTGTAAAGCATGCTAGAATAAGAATCTGTCATACTGCTTTGGAACATCCATGAGAAGAATGAACTTTATCACAATATCAGTCAGTCATGGATGGAATGTTGAAGTTTACTCACAAGCAGCTCACTGGCCTTTGGCAGTTTGAATGAATTTTTAGGATGGACCCGTTCCTGCGTGTGTCTGGGGATTTTGACTGTCAGTGTCACCAGCGTCTAAACACATCTACAAGACGGTCATCCGGTACAGGTACTGTGGAGTGGTTTGTCTTCAGCTCTTCTGGACTCGGGATCTTGCTGTGTGCTCTGCAGTAGGTGGGAGATGTTTGGGAGAGGATTTGAATGTCTCTACAGCCGATGGTGGATGTGCTTACCAGAGAAGAAAAGGCTGGGGAGGACAGATCTGCCATGATTTGGAGACTGACCTTCTTTAGGTCAGTCTCCACATGGCCCCCTGTATGGCAGTGGTGTTGGTGTAAGTAACATTATTTTTGTAAAGGCTTTCCTAGGTCAGCATTTGTCAGCAGTGTCCTGTCCTGTTTGTGCTTGTTTTGTCTTAAGTTTGCCTCCAGCTAATAGTGGTACCACAGCAGATTAGATGTTTGTTCTGTGTGTGTGTTGCAGTATTGCAGGAAAAGAATTCTGCTGTCCTGATTGTTCTGTGCATTAGCAGTAGTGCAGCTGAGGAGGTTTGGTGTTTGTTTTGTTTGTCATGAGCATAGCAGGTCTACATCAGAGGAAATCCAGAGTCTGTTCAGTGTAGCCTGTGTGTAGCAGTAAGTGCAACAAAGGAGTGCATCTGTTCTGAGTTCAGTTTGTTGTGTGCATGAGCATGACAGCATAGCAAGGAAAGAGATTTGATGTCTGTTCCTGTTGTTATGTAGCTAGCAGTGTTATCCATAGCAAAAGAGCTTTGGTATAGATCTGATATACTGTAATCTGTTCAGTGTCTAGCGGTACTGAACTACTGTGCACAGCAGAGGAGATTTGGTGTTTGACCTGTGTCATATTTATATAGTAGCAAAGACTGCAGCAGAGGAGATTTGGTGTTTGACCTGTGTCATATTTGTATAGTAGCAAAGACTGCAGCAAAGGAGATTTGGTGTTTGACTTGTGTCATATTTATGTAGTAGCAAAGACTGCAGCAAAGGAGATTTGGTGTTTGACCTGTATCATATAAAGCAAAGTCTGCAGCAAAGGAGATTGGGTGTTTGACCTGTGTCATATTCAAATATAGTAGCAAAGACTGCAGCAAAGGAGATTTGGTGTTTGACTTGTGTCATATTTATGTAGTAGCAAAGACTGCAGCAAAGGAGATTTGGTGTTTGACCTGTATCATATAAAGCAAAGACTGCAGCAAAGAGATTGGTGTTTGACCTGTGTCATATTCAAATATAGTAGCAAAGACTGCAGCAAAGGAGATTTGGTGTTTGACCTGTGTCATATTTATGTAGTAGCAAAGACTGCAGCAAAGGAGATTGGTGTTTGACCTGTGTCATATTCAAATATAGTAGCAAAGACTGCAGCAAAGGAGATTTGGTGTTTGACCTGTTCATATATAAGCAAAGACTGCAGCAAAGGAGATTTGGTGTTTGACCTGTGTCATATTCAAATATAGTAGCAAAGACTGCAGCAAAGGAGATTTGGTGTTTGACCTGTGTCATATATCATAGCAAAGACTGCACAAAGGAGATTGGTTTTTGTTTACTGAGTCATAGTTAATTGATATTCTGCAATGTCTTTTCTACGCAAAGGAGAGTTTGGTGTTTGACCTGTGTCATATATTTGCTAGTAGCAAAGACTGCAACAAAGGAGATTTGATGTTTTTTTCTGTTTGACTGAGTAATAGTTAATTGCATACTTCTTTTTTTGCCAATTTCTTTTCTACAGCAAAGGAGAGTTTTAGTCTTTTGGTTCCTATGTTTGTCACTTGGCAGGAGTTAAAATACCCACCTGTCAGAATGTACTGTAGGGCAACTAAACCCTTCAACAGACAAGTGGAAGTGAATTCACCACTTGTCCATTGGGCATCCAGTTTTTGACTTTGAAAGGCTGTCTGAGCAGTCAGCCTCAGCACGTGCTCATCTTACTTCCCATCTTCTCTTCTTACTTTCCCACCTCCACAACCCCTAAGTTTTTTTCTCAGAGGGGAACCTTAGCAGAGGCAGTCAGTCTCATCAGACAGAGAGTTCTATTTATATAAATAAAATCTGTCAGCAGCATGCAAGCCCTGTGCTTGTCATCGCAGAAACAGTACATCTACTCTCATTATAATATAGACATGAAGTTGCCAGTGTGTATAGGGTGCAAAGAGAGAGAGAGAGGAGAGAGAAATAGAAATTTTGCAATTTTAATGCAGTCCAGGTATGTGTTCATGGTGGAAGCATGGCAGTTTTATTGACATGCATGTTCTTTTCTTGTTGTTGTACACTCTTATATCATAAATGCTGTAGAAAA
>CM065739.1:29101604-29136604 GCA_033310375.1 Conus canariensis
CTACATAAAACAAGCATTTGAGACTCATTTTCCTAGGATTATGCATACATACATGATGAATCAAACAAGTGTCATGCTAATAACACAGTCCTACAGTCAAACTTCATGCAAATTGTGCTCACATTCTCAGACTAAAGGGAGAAGGGGTGGGGAGAGAAGTGGAGGGAGAAACGTTGAGCGCAAGAGGCTGGTAGAGATGGGGAAAGGGGGGGGGGGGGCTTTGAGAATTATAAGGCTAGGAAAGAGGATTAGCCTGGTGAATGAAGTTAATGATGTTGCAACCAAGTCAAGGGTATGTGTACCTATAGCAAGGTGACACAGATTTCCTACGCAGGCTGATTAGATAGCAAGAAAGTGAGTGAGTGAGTCAGTTTGTGACAAGCTAAGTCACTCTCTTGGGGGGAAGGGGAAGGGGGGGGGTAGATGGTGGGGGAAGGGGGGGGGGTAGGGGTAAAGTATTCCCAGAGGAGTTAGGTGTAGGGAAAAGGAACATGACAAGGCAAACCTGAATTTTCTTGTTCATAGTTTGAGTTTTCCATTCTGGCTAATTTGCTGAACTGATTCAGGACATGCTCGGCTTGTGTGAGAAACATGAGCAGAATTTGATGGCCATTGACTTCCAGCCTTCCTCTGCACCCATCCATTTGTACACATCCTTCTAGACCGTTTCATGTCTTTTGTTTCATTCGTTTTTCACCTTTGGAGAGCTTTTCCTCCATTCTGATTGTTTAATCTCAACAGTAGACGAGTTGTGAGGCTGACTGTGCTTGCCATGAGCCCACATGATAGGTGATGACCTTGAAATTATAGGTGTCAGATTGCGGTGACTTTTAAGTTTGCGGTGCTGATTGCATTATCTACCACTAAGAAGAGTGGAATGAGATGAAGGGGTGGCAAAGATGATGTGGTACAGTGGAAAAGAATGGTGTGTGTGTGTGTGTGTGTGTGTGTGTGTGTGTGTGTGTGTTAGAGTCTATGAGTTCTAACGAGTAATGGATTTGAGTGAAGAACCTCCCATGTAAAACTCTGTAAAAGCCTTACATTTAAAACTCCACTCTATTTTTAAGTTCTGTTTCTGTGGAAGACTTTTCTTCAGTCTGGAAACAACTTGTCCATGGGCTGATAGGATATGAATCTCATCATGTGCCCATAAGAAATATCTTGGTCTCGGGTACTACATTTACCTCCCAAAGACGCCCTCTCATATTCAGAGTCAGTATTGATGGATTTTGGGAAGTTATTATTGATGAGTTCCACTGTACTTCGTGCCAATGAATAGAGTAACTGCTATAATAGTTGTCTGGTGGGAGTACAGATAAAAATGACATTGTTTTCAGTGGTGCTGTTGTTATTATTGGTGGTGTTTTTTTCTCTCACTTACTAGCTTTGTCATCATGGTGCTATTTTATTAGAACTAAAGGTAGATCTGATACTGTTAGTGTTACGCATGCCCACCACATGCCTTGCACTTACACATGCACACACACATAAACACATACACACTCTCACTGTGTGTGTGTGTGTGTGTGTGTGTGTGTGTGTGTGTGTGTGTGTCTTTCCATTATCTAAACCTAAACTGAGGCTCTTCAATGTCTAAAGGTTGAAGTGGCAGGATGCTGGCTGCTTGCGTAATGGTTGGTTCTCTTCTAGTCGTTAATTTTTTTCAGTGTTGCTGTGTACATCATGTCATGTTTTCTTATCAGTGTTGGTTGATTGGTACAAGTGTTAGTTTCTGTGACCTGCTTTGATATGTGTGTGTGTGTGTGTGTGTTTCTCTCTGGTTATAGATAGTAATCTAGCTCTGCTTAATCGGTGAAGTAGTCAGGTAGCTAGTTTGCAACTTAGCTTGATTGAAGTTTAGTAAATCTTAAATAAATGTTAGCGAACTGCCCAGAGAACGTGGACAAACGAGTCACAAGACGAAACACAACTAGTTTCGACCTCTTAGGTCTTCATCAGGTGAGACATTAACAAATAAAACAATGAAAATTCACTTAGCTTTGATCGCTTCAGATCACTTGGTAGGGTTCAGCGCAAGGAAGAAGGCGTTGAAGGCGTTGATTCAACGCCTTCTTCCTTGCGCTGAACCCTACCAAGTGATCTGAAGCGATCAAAGCTAAGTGAATTTTCATTGTTTTATTCGTTAATGTCTCACCTGATGAAGACCTAAGAGGTCGAAACTAGTTGTGTTTCGTCTTGTGACTCGTTTGTCCACGTTCTCTGGGCGGTTCGCTAACATTTATTTAAGATTTGTTTAGATTTCCGCCTGCAGTCCTCTCGCTTTGCAACTAGATGAAGTTTAGTAGTTGATTTGTTATCAGGGCATCTGTCTTCTTTCCAGCCGGTTGACTGGTTTGTTGGTTAGTGTGTGAGGTAGTCTGTTAGTTCAGTAGTCAGTGGGATATGGAATTTCGCGTTATTACTTAGATGTTTACTTGTGTTAGTTGTGACTATGTGACTGCCAGGTCAGTGTTGCATAAACCGTTTGGTATATTATTTTACTAACTTCCCCCGCTCTCCTCAGCTTAAAACTTTTTTTTTTTTTCTTTTTGAGATCAGTAGATGTTAGAATAGTAACAGTTTGGGCTTGAGCATTTCAGATGTGTTGAACTTTGATTGCTTCCTTGTGTGTTACTGGCTTTTTCAAATGTTTCCCATGCATTACAAAATAGATAGGCCAGCAAGTCTCCGCTAATGGTGTATATCCTTCCTATCAATATGTGCAGTCAAAAAGTTGGGGTCCACAGCAGTCCGAACAGCCTATGCTACGTAGAGCAAATTCAGTTTGTTTTCAAGAAAGCTGAAACAGCAGTCAGTTCAGGGAGGGGCTCAGACTGAAACTATGAAAAAGCTGATATTTTTTTGCTTCTTTGTAGCCATGTACTTGTACACACGCTGAAGACTGTTGACACATTTGACCCACCTAGGTTCTCCCTGACATGGTACTGTCATGCAGTTCATTCCTGTGAGGGCTTTTCTTTCTTTCTTGGGTTTTTTGGTGGTGGGTTTTTTTGTTGTTGTTGTTGTTGTTGGTTAAGTGTGATTGTGAAGTACAGTACCCATTCTTGCTTGAATCTCTCACTCGTCTGCCACAACATAAAACACAGAGATACCCCAGCATGATTGACGCACTGAAACACTTTCAGGTAGTTTCCTGAAAATGAAAAGGCATGCATTATAAGCGCTAATGGTCCTTTTGTGTGTCCCCTATCGATTTTCCTGTTAATCCCTTCTCTTTATCTTTTCTGTGTAGCCCTATAATTGCTAGCACACTGTTTCTTTTGAGCAGGCTGCAGGCTGCCTTGAGTAATATTTATCTGGTTTTTCTTGCATCTTGTTTCTTTCAAGAACAGACATGCTATTATCAAAATAATCTGAAGATCCATCTCCAAAACTGGTGGTTTTGATTGGATTTTTTCTCCTTTTTTTTTGTATTTATTGTTTGCTTCCTTCGTTTGATCTGATGGTAACTTTTTGTTTTAGTCAGTTAATTAGTTAACTTTACTGATTTGTTTGATAGTTTGTTTTCTCAGTTTGTTAGATTGCTAACTGGTTAGTGGGTCAGGGTATCTGGTTACTTTTCAGTCAGTCACTGAATCATTATTTTGGCTGGTTTTTGCTGGTTAACGTTTCAGGAAGTTTGTCAGTATATATTTCTTAGGAAGGTGTGAAACGTAGTTGGTTAGATTAATTGGATGTTTAATTTTGAGGGTGTATGATGTGTTTTAGGGATATTTGGAATACATACATGTGTGAGTATCTTTATCCCTCCTCCCTTCCCCTCCTCCGCTGTCTTAGCTACTTATTCTCTTCATTTTGCTTTCTTTCTTTCCCATATCCTCAGTATTGTTTGCACAAATAATACCTTTCACTTTCAGTGATGATCATACTGAATTATTTTGATGGCCGATAATGTTAACATGTCATGCAGGTATTGAACTTTAAAATATTGAATCAAAGAATTCTCAATCTCTCTTTCTCTTGATAGCTTTTTTTTTTTTTTACCTTTGAAATTTGAAGTGCTTATTTTTCATTTTATGATCCTTCTTAATTAATGGAAAAGATAGGAATTGTGTTGACTCATTTTTGGTAAGGGATAGACAGAAATTCTTATGCAGTCATCACAAAATAGTCTGTAAAGTTTGGAGATATGTATATGTGCCTGTAATGGAGAATTGTGAATGTTATAGCTCTGATGCCTGATTTAACTTCAAAAGTCGTGTTTGTGACGGCCTAACAACAAAAGTTACAACATATTTCAGAACGTGTCAGCGCCAGGTTTTTCGGCTACATGGAACCTTATTAACTTCCCGTCTTTGTAGTGAATTGCCTATACGTGGTTGTCAATGTTGATCTGTAATTAGTTGAGCTGTTAATATCGTGAACAGCTGCATACATTGTTGATCGGGATGACTCTATTCCAAACTGTAACGCGTTTCAACACGGCAGCCTGTTGGACGCGAGTGTCATGTTTTCTTAATGATTGGTGTCGGAGAACACACAACCGGGACTGTCAACTTTTCAGCCAGGCACCTTAAAAACTTTGCAGTGGGACAGGTAGGCAGGCCTACCTTGAACTGGCGGGGTCGGACGGGATCGAGATAAGATAAACAGCCTGGAAAAGACACGGATCAAAGTGAGGACGGTGAACGACACGGGCCGGTTCACAGTCGTGCAGGCACGGTACTAGTTATAATGTGCAGTGTAACCACGTTCACACAGATCCGGCTGTTGTAACTTAGGCTTTGAAACATTGGCCATTGTTTGAATGAAAGACTCGCTTGGACAACATCCGTATTTCACGTAAATGTGGAAGCCCCCATCAAGAAGCCGGCCCAAGTGGAATAACGACCAGACCGTTGTTTGAAGGGGGACAGACGACTCCTCCTGTTAGCGCACGTGTTTCAAAAGTCCCCAACGCGAATCAGCGTGGCGGTGTGGAGGCTATCGTTGCAGGCTTCGAAATTTCGTCGTCAGTCACCTTGAGCCCGGTTGTGGCCCACGCACGCTTCACACCACATCGTTTTATGCGCTCATCATCCTGTTTGCAGTGCGCGGGGTGCATGTCACAAGTGATAGTTGTGGGGGTGGTGCTGTGTATGTGAGTGACCTACGTTGTAGCTTCAGCTTCATCCGTGTCAAGGAGAGAGCAAAGTGTGCTGTGGTGGTGTCGTGTGAGGGAGGGAGGAGCATGTGGCGACGACAGAAATCGTTGTCTGGCCCCTCCTTGGTGCAGTATGCCCGTTTCCATGATTTTATTTCCCCCGTATGCTTTCCTTTCCAGCCACCAGGTGAGAGCCATGGGACCGTGTGTGTTGTGTGTGTGAGAGAGGAGAGAGAGAGAGAAGAGAGAGAGAGAGAGGAGAGAGATTTCAGTTTTGATTCCTGTGTTCTGCACAAGCAAGGGCTCAGGGGAAATTATTGCCTTGCTTTTCCCATTTCATTTTTCCTCTTTAACTTCAGCAGACAGGAAGCACATTTACACACGTGGATGTAAGTGTGGGTAGTAATTAGGAAAGAAATATAGGTCTCTAATCAGGATAAGAAATAATTATGACCAGTACTAAGTTGTGAGCAGTGAGTCATCAGTGTATTTACAGGTTCATAAAGTTCTTTGTTGTATTGCTTCAGTGAAAGGGCGACCCAGCCTGTTTGAAGTGGTAGTTTGAGCCAGATTGTCTGAGGTTTTCTGTTACCAGTTTGTCAGGGGAAATATGGAGGGGAGGGTCTTTCCACCAACTTGAGTAATGTCAGGTAGTGAGGACAGGTTAAGTCTGAATGTGTGTATGCAAAGCTCCAGACCTCAAGGTTTGTTCTGGCGTTCAGCTCTTCTGTTTGTAGGACTCAAAATCTTCAAAATAGAGGTGGTCAACACCCCCCCCCCCCTCCCCCTGGTTCCATAGAAGACAAATATATCTGTGGTGATCATGACCACCTACTGCAGAATAAATTGCGATGGATTGTGAAAGAGAACAGATTTTTGTGCAAAATTTACCTTTTTTTAAAAAAAAACATATTGGAGAATTATTTTGACAGTGTACTTTAACCTTTACCGTGCTTCCTGGGTCTTCCATGACCCAGTGACTCAGTGAATACATCATATCATCATGATTTTAATGAACTCTCCATGGACATTGACAATGATAATTATGATGACTTCACAAAACTTAACCCCCCATGAGAACAGGACATGAAGGATCACAGACTTTTTATTTTTCTCAGAGTGATGATCATTGAGAATGAAAATAATGAATATGATGCAGTGCAACTCCTTTCTGGTTACAGGAAAAATAGATCAGAAGTGGAAAGTCGGTTCCCAAGTCAACAGGGTGAAAAAGCAGAGCAAAGTTTTTGATGTTGTTAGACAGCCAGGCTCTCTTTTGTGAACTTGCATCCTTCACCTTTCACTTTTTCAGTCAGTAGGACATCCAGTCTAGTAACGTATACATCAGTGCTGTCTTTTTGGGGGTTAATTTTAGTGTTTACACAGGGCATCTTTGTGACAGTATGTTAGTCAAAAGGGCAGTATGCAAAAGCCTGAAATTAAGGTGAGATCAGACTTGAGCTTTCCAGGTGCAAACATTCTCCAAGTGAGAGTCATTAGCCTTAAATGATATCAAACACAGGACATAGTGGGGCCATTCCCACACTGTTCTATATTTAGTTCATTCAGACTTATACTGCGCCATGCCACATTTGCAGCCTGGGCTTAGAACATTCTCTGTCTGTCTCTCTTTCTCTGAGTCTGATCGATGCATTTTTTCTTAAACATGCAGCACTATTGTCACAGAAAATTATTGCAATAAACCGGTTATCATGTAAGAAACAACAAAATTGTCCAACAGCAGTTTTCCAGCTTCATAAGTCATGAAGATTGACAGTGACGTCAGTACTTTCAGGCAGCTGTTCTAAGCCCTGTACCAGTACCACCCTCACGTTGATCAGGGTTGAGAGGGTGGAGGTACGCATATGAAACAAGATGCCAAGCTAATGCACAGCCCACTCACAACTTCTAGAACACTCTACGACCAGCTTCATCGCCCACGCCTCCCATCTCCTCTTACCTTCTCTGCCTTTCTGTTGGAATGAATGTCGGCAGACTGAAAGAGACAGAAGGGGAAGGGGATGCAGTGAGCTGGGGAGTGGGGGAGGCTTCGGGTTAAAATGCTAGTAAAATGTTTTAAAATGCAACATGGTTCAGGGAATAAAGAGGCCTTTGACCCATCAACGACCTTGACAGGTGCTGATCCCCAATCGCCCCATGTTTACCAACTCTTTCCATCAGCACAGCGCGCGCCTAGACACATTACATACGGTGACACGCTGCTCGGCGATCAAGCGACACACCCGTAACACACCTCGTGTCGAGTGAAGCGTGATTCAGCGATTCTCAGCATGTCGGACATTTGATGCGTAACTCCAGCAGAAACTGTGGATTGTACTAACGTTTTTTGGGATGGTGTTTTGAAACTTTGTGAATTCAGTAATGGCGACAGAACGAGACAGAAAGCGGGGGACTCGAAGACAAAACGTCCGACCTTTAAAGTCAGGGGGATCGAAGGATAGACACGGATCAGCCATCTTGGCAGATTCGGGCCAATTGTCATTCTTTTTACGACCCTCGGCAGTTTCTGTAAACCAATCGGAGAGAAGAAGACAAAAACGAAGCTCATAAATCGATTGTGTGTTGTGGAGCAGAGTTGCTGCGTTCTCTTAGTCCCGTGGTGCCGAGTCGTGGTCATATGTCTTCTGACCGGTTTTGGGGTAGGTTGTGAAAACGTGGACTCTACAGCTTTGGTGTACACTTCTCTTCTTCTTCTTTTTTTTTTTCCTCTTTGGTGAAAGAACAGTGGAAAAAAGGCGGATGACTATATGGCAACAATATAGTTAATTAGCATGCTGGTACGTTGTTTTTTGTTTTGTGTGTTGATGGTGGTGGTGGTGTGGTCAGACAACGCATTGACACACTGACGGTCAACATCGCACCCGGTGCTCTGGGGTAACAGGTGTAGAAAGTGTGCTCGCCATGCTTTTCGTATCTTTTTGCAACGTTTGGATTTATATTATTGGCACAATGTTAATATGTATTAGTGATTTTTTTCTTCGGTTGGGGGGAGGGGGGGGGGGGGTTCTTTCTCTCTTTCTTTTTTCTTTTTTTTTTGTTTTGTTTTGTAAAATTTTACATTTTAAATTTTTTTTTTTTTTTTTAGTTGACTTAATTGTGTTGTACAGCAAATCATCAACTGGTATTTTCTGAGTGCAATGAAAATATTAACTTGAGCATAAATTAATCATTGAACTGAGTCAGTGCTTGCGACAAAAACTGGAAAAACTGTGAAAGATGAAATTTGTAGCATAGTTGACCAAGAAAAATTATACAGAGCAGCCACATAAAAGTAACTGCCATAAAAATATAAAATTAGTGTGCATCTCATTTCATTTCTTCTCCCCAAGTAAACAAATTCAGAGGTTTAGGTTTTGATGATTTCCCTTTTTCTCTGTTTGTGTGAATACAAGGAGGGGGGAATCATGGTTGAAAGGCAGGGATAACTATGTATTTGTAGATAATCAGAAAGAGAATTAAAATCGAGAGAGAGAGGGGGTTAGTGACCGCCAAGGACATTGACTAACAAAGCACAGGACAAGACACAATGCATTTCGACCTCTTGAGTCTTCTTCAGGCAAAAGAACACATCACATTTAACATTTAGGACAGTACAAACAAAGAACAAAGAGTGACTTAACTGTCCATGTGGTCAGAAAAAATGGCCGCCAGCCGCCGTTACTCTTTGCCACTTCGTTAAATGCACAGTTGTCTTTAAACACAAGATAATGGTGAGTAAGTGGTTGTCAGCTGAAAATCTGAAGTTCTCAAGTGGAAGTATTTCCCCAAATTTCGAGCAAAAGTGCTTGTAATGTAAAGGTCGTGTTTATTCAGTTTACCATGTCAGTAAATGAGTAATACAAGTAGTAAAGCAAGGTCTTGCAGAATGTGTCCTCTTTGATTTTGCGTCATTCTTGCATTTACCTGCCCACATGGTTTTGATCCAAGACTTGAATATTTTTTCTTGATCTGAATCCTCTTTTCCTGCAAGCGTTGTTGTTACCACTGTGACTGAGGCTTTTAACTTAATCAGTTGCTGTGCGTGAGAGAGAGAGAGAGAGAGAGAGAATTGACCGAAGTCCAAGCTTTATTAAGTAATGTGTAACTGCTTTCATAAGAAATGGTATTTATGATGGTTGAGTGTGAACAGTCTGAAACCGACTGTGCTTGTACCGAGTTCCGAAAGTCGGATTTAACTTTTGGGTCTCTCTTCAAAATAAAAATTTGACAGGTTAAGTCAGTACCTACTGGTTCTGTAGATTTTACAATAGTATCAGTGTATTATGTATTCAGATGGCAGAATCATAGCTGCCAACCATTACTGATTTTTAGGGTTGGTTTGTTGATGTCTTTGTTAATTTCAAGACTTATTATGAAATTACTGCTTATTCAGTATTTTGATTGGTGTAATTTAGAAAAAAAAAAGGAAAAGGAAGAAAAAAGAGTGTGTGTGTGTCTGTGTCTGTGTCTGTGTGATGGTTTATTCCAGATTCAAATGTGTTGTATTCTCTAATCATTTGCAGAATGCTGACTATTACCATGATCTGAAAGGAGGCATTTTTCGCTGGAACCTGCCTGCCTGCTGAATTACTAACTTTACTTTCCAGCTATGCAGAATACACATGCTCTTTCCATTCTTCAGCTGCGACTGTTATAATCCTGTAAAAAGTTCCATTCTTTTGTGTTGAAAAATTTGAACAGTTCCACTCCACTCTTTCTTGTTGATGTCTGCTGAACTGACTTTGTTTCTTGTATGTTGTGCAGATGAAACCACACACGAGGAAGGGAGCCTGATCAAGTCATTTGACGAAAACGGCAACCCTTTGCCACCCGTCAGTCGTAAGCAGTACCTTCGCTTGAGACAGTCATCCAGTTCACAGCAAAAGGCGTCAACAGATTCCAGCTCTTTGGCCATCATAAACAATGAGCTGGCGACTCATAAGGTGGACCATCACGGAATGGGCAACAAGTCAGATGACCCTCAAAACTCCTGCCAACCGCTTGCTGCCAACAGCTCCTCAGATAAACGCAAACGTCGAAGAAATGGCATACAGTCTAAATCTGTTGAGGCTCAGTATTACCCTAATTATGTAGGGGATTGCAAAGACGTTGACACACTAGTGAAGTTCATAAACAATGACATCAGTAAAAAGGAGCTTAAAAAGAGTGGAAATTCTTCAGCAGACAGCAGTGACCATGGAACTTCTGCAGTCAACAACACTTCTCACAAAAATGAGAAATCCAGACCCAGCTCAAAACAGTTGTTGACTACGGGAGTTGGAGAGAACTCGGAGGATGGTCTCACACCGGCATCTGAGACAACACAGTTGTTGAGATCCACCACCTCTTTCACAACATACTCTAGTGTAAATGACCACTCATCCCTTTTGGCTGCCTGCAGGAATACACCTAGTGGGCAGAGCCACACAGAAGAACAAGAGGCAAATTCTGAGATAGCACAAAAAGTTCCTGTGGACATGGGGAACATAGCAGCTGCAGAAAAGCAGTTGGACACTGCAGAGATTGCTTTACCAGACAGCGTAAAGGTGGTGGAAAACCACATCTCAGACATTACCTCGACAAGTTCTTCTCTTGAAACAAAAATAACGAACCCTGAAAGCCAGCCCAACAACATGCTTTCCACTTTCAAGTCTGAAACTGTTAGCAAGAAAGGGCTAGTTGGAGAAGGGAAAGACAAAGGGAAATCAAGGAATGGGGGAACTAATAATCACAAGAAAGACAGTGCACATCACATAGATAACAACCATCTGAACAAAAAGCCTAAAAGTAAGTCACTGAAACCTGTTGGCAAGGCAGAAACTTTATCTGAGAAAGTGCCATTTGCTGGTGCCCAAGAGGAAAAAGGTTCTGCTAGTGAAGATGCTGGTCTTTCTTATGATTCTGAGAAAGCGGCTGCATTTCACATTGTCTCAGACTCATCAGCCATGCATAATGCCATATACAATGACTCTGTGTTCTCCAATGGTCCTCTCAGTGCTCATGATGAAGAATTCACTGTTGTGTCCACTAAGAAGAAGAAACGTGCTGTACAGAGTCGAGTACAGAACATCACTGCACAGTCATCTAGTCATCCTTATTTGCATAAGGATTCTGATCTCTCTTACCCCTCCTCACAGTTTTCACCTGACTCTTTCAGCTATAACAGACGTGGTCATTGGGAAACATACAGTCGGCGCCCGAACCCTCAGTCCCAGTATCACACTTCTTCCCCGCCACCACAACCACCACCACCGTCCTCTTCACTAGAAAAAGTCACAAGGGTTGAAAGACCAGAAATGGTTCAGGATCTGAGCCAGTCTGCATTTCCTGCTTTGAACCCCTCCGATCGTAGCTGTGGTCTGTTTCAGCTTCTGGGCCAGGAAGCTCGATCTTTGGAAGATTTGCCATGCGGTGTTGGCCAGCTTTCTTTTGACAAAGATAGTGACAAGGCATCCAGCAAGTCTCTGCCTGCCATCCAGGGAAAAGGAAACAAAAGCAGAGTTAATTATCCTGTGTCTTATGCTTCCATGGCCTCCGCCAACACTCCCCGACAGAGTGTGGACTCTTCCCAAGCAGCCAGCATCAGTTCAAGTATGGGTGGCAGCAACGGCGAGGAAATGGCGGTAACGCCACCACTGCTATTAAGTGGAAAGGCTCTCCTCAGGAACGAAGACACTCCATAGGTTCTGCTCCAGAGGACCTGTCCAAGGTTGTCAGTGGTAGCAACTTACAAAGGACAGGCAGCCAGGAGATGCTGCCTCGTGATAAGGACAGCCCTGATAAGAGTAGTAAAACATTAGCTAGCCCAGTGAATGTGCCTGCAGGAAATGGCGTTGATAGTCCTGTGGGCTGTGGTGCTAGTCCGGAAGAGACATGGGAGTCTGCCATCGCATATCCCACCACTAGCGCACTTTCAGACAGCACACAGACAGTGCCTACCACAGAGGTACAAACCCAGGCAATTGTGTCTGGAAGTGCCACAGACAGCATTCCAACCACACACACTAACCCGTATACTTGCGGTGGGACTGTGACTGTTACCAGTGTGGCTTCTGGTCCTAGTAGTTCACATCAGCCTTCTCACGATCCTTGTAGAACAAGGGGGACACAGCCTAGTTCTAGCTCAAGATCTCAGTCAGTGCCAGGTATTACACAGAATAAAGCAAAACTTGTTAAACCAGTCAATAATGGAAACAAGAAAAAGATTGTTATTTTCTGTGATGACTCCGAAGAGGAGAACAGAGGCTGTGACTACAGCTTTGGGGACTTGCCTGTATACTGGACAAGTGGAGGATCCCTTGTTATGCCTTCAGGGAGTGAGAGTGTGAGCATAGCTGAGAGTGCCAGCAAAGAGACTGTGACAGTTGAACTTGTTTCTCCCCCCAGGTGCCCTACAATCGATACTGCTGCTGCTAATCCTTGTGGTCTCTCTCGTGCATCCTCCTCGCACACTGTCTCGGGTAATGTCAGCCTTGAAATGCCTTCCGGTAGTTCAGGTAGTGAGGACAAATATGCCACCAGTTCTAGTCAAAATAATTCTCATCTAATCAAAGGTACTTCTGGCTCTGCCAGTCTCAGAGACCAGCCCACTGCTAGTGATTCCAAATCATCAGACTTGTCTACAGAATGTGATGTGAACACTGTCAACTTTGGAACAGCTACCCTAGCCTCCAGCACCACTTCTGATATCAATCTTTCAGTGAAGTCATGTGATAGGGCTCTTAGCAAACAAAGTAAAGGTGTCCACATAGCAGGGTTAAACGGGGTCATTCCTGTACAGGGCTTGGTGGTAAGTCAAGCAACGGTGACAGTTGCAACATGTGTGCCAGCAACCTCACACACCCCAGTCGTTTCCACATCAGCATCCATTCCACCAAATAGTAGCGACAGCTTTCATGCGCAAACTGATGAGTTGAAAAAGACAAGTGCAGGTGCCATGACTGGGCCAGAGTCAGAAAGCCTTCCATCATTGGTTCAGTCTACGAAGATTGAGCAGGGGACGGAAACAGCTGCATCAGGGTCAATGGAGAAAAGAGTCAGAGAAGTGGAGGGCACATTCTTTTTCCTGACAAGTCCCCCTGCCTTGTCTATCTTCCTGTGCAAGAGGCATTTGATCAGCAGCGTCAGCAGATACAGGACGACAACTTTAAGTTTTTAAGTAAAGGTCAGTGAAACCTACTTGAATCCTGTTCATAAACATGTTGAATACTTCATTGTCAGTTGTTGACAAAGTCCTTAGAATGTATGCGACATTCACTGAATTAATTGATAAAATTAATAACTGCATGGATGTGACAAAATCTTGAATTCTTGAATAAGACCAATGTGATGTGTTAGGGAAAAAAAAACAAACCCAACCTCCTCCCCCCAAGGCTCATAGGATAAAGTTGAGAAGTCTTTATGTTTTTGAGAGCAAGAAGTCAGCTTTTTGCCTTTACTCCGGTAATCTTCAGTGTGTGTATGCATGTGTGTGTGTACATGTGTGTATTGATATTCTGTTCAGACATGTATATGGAGCAGCAGTGTATAGTACCATAGATCTGCCTGCAGCTGTAGGTGGATCTCATCATCATAGTACTGAGTAGGTTATCGGGGAGCCATGATAGATTCTTGGGCTATCAGATTTCCACAGCTTTCTCTGTCAGTCATAGTATGTGTATAAGACGTACACTTCATGAATTTGTTTTCCCATGGCAATTTGAATCCAGATGCTTGTAGATGTATCTAGTATTGTATACCCAGTTTAAGCTAAACATCACTAAACAGTTGTATTTTATTTTGCATTAATGTCTAATGGTGATATATGTACGTGTTTTTCTGTTTGTTGGTCTAGGTTCGTCTACAGGTGTTTTTGTTCAAATTTGCTCTTTGCACTCCTCTGCTTGCCGGCTTGACTGCCTAATGCATTGGGGATGTACTGAATCTAACATCAGACTCTGCTCATGGCTCTGTATTTTGGCCATATTTTACAATTATAGATTCAAAAGACTTTACATGGAGACTAAAGGAAAGTACATAACATAAACTAAAACAAGCAATGCGTCATTTTACTTTTTTTTTGTTTGTTCTCTGTTTATTTCCTTTTTTTTTCCCTATGTTTACTTACAGCTAAAATGTCCAAACCAATATTTCATGATTGCTACTTGTAAATTCTGCTTAGAAGAAACTGTTTATGTCTCTTAATTCTAATTTAACCAAACAAAAAGTGTTTACTGCATATTTGTTTATGTTATCCTGGAAATAAAATTTTGCAATGTTCGGATTTCCATCAGCAAATAAGGTGTTTTCCATTTAAGTAATGTTCCACTTGTCATGCTGAATGAGCAATCCTATAACTATGACATGATCAGTCTCTCCTCAAATTGAGGACTGCTTTCATCCCATCTTGCTTGGGCAAATAACGACTTCTGAGCTGTCTCAAAACAACTCTGTCACTTTTCAGAGTGAAAAGTGCACAGGTTTCAGTCTGTGGGAAATAACTGCATTAATTAATTGAAATGGTCGACCTAATGGCTTGTGTTTTATTGGAATGTTTGAATGAAAGGTCATATTTGCACAGAACAAGAAAAGATGCTGCATACTAATGAAGTTATTTGCTTGGAGTGAAACTCACTCACATGTGCATTGGAAAAAAAAAAAAAAAATTGCTGAAAGAAAAACTGCATGGGTAGGGAGCAAAAGTTTAAACTTCAGCGTAACTTCATTGAGATAACCCTGACATCTAAAAGTAAAAACAGAAGTAAAATCATTGCAACAGAAGTTGCAGTACCTGCCCAAATGCTTTGTGTCTTGGCATTTTTCTACACCTTAAAAGACTTTATGCATCATTCATTCTGTTTGTTGTATTACATTTTCATATTGAATTCTAAAAACATACTTATACATTATTACATATTTATTTAGAATGAAAAAAAGAAGGGTATAAAAGTATTGCAAACGTTTAGTAAATAATTTTGAATGATCAGAAAATTATACAGCCAGAATGTTACCAGTTGGGCAGCATTGACTTTAACTAGTTTAAGCTGTATGCTTTTTTTGTTTTTGTCCCTTCATGATCTTCTGTGCCACCTCAGTGACATGAAACCCTTGCCGCTCATTACAAACCCCCATCCACAGCCACAGCCTGGCCCATTCCACCGCAGCCCTGGCACCGCAAACCACAGGGAGCAGCCAGTGTCAGGTCGTTATGAGCCAACCCACCTGAGGAGACACTGCACTGCCAAGTCACTTCGGTGGTGTTCAGTGGTGCCTGTTCTGATCCAATATACGCAGGACACCACCTGCTAAGCCTCCCACTGACGACTATAATTGCTTAGTCATGGAGCCGGCATGAGTAAGCTCTCCCGAAGGGCGCCAACACCTCCGTTCCAATGACAAACCTCATGAATTTGATGATACCACTGACCCCAATGGAATCAAACCAAGGCCATAGACACGGAGAGGACATTAAAACTGAGGTCACCATGAGAGCAGGGCATGAAGGGCCAAAGAAATACTTTTTTTTTAAATGCTGATCAGTGAGGATGATAAAGATGATGCTACAGATTTCCATTCCAGTCTGAGACTGTATGACGGGGTTGTACTCTACACTTACTTTCGTAATATATCAGGGGTCATCCAGGTACGAGAGAAACAGACACCTGCACTACTGGTCAGGAAATTTGAGCAACACTCTGAGACGCGTCCATTTAGTGGAGGAAACTAACTGTGTGGTCTTAAACTTCCCACTGAGCCCATAGCAAACTCGACTCTGGGTGGGAACCGGTCAGGGCAGGAAAACGCCACATGACTCTGGTGGGAATTAAACCCATGACCTCCCAGCTGGGAGTCAACGAGGCTAACCACTTTGCCTCGGCACCTGGTTTAAGTTGTATATTTGTAATTTTTGCAGTGAAAGTAATAAGAACTTTTTTTTTTGGTAAGCTCTGACTTCTAAACGTCAAACTCCAACACAGATGGCTTTACACTAACGTATCAACTATCATGAATTTCTGTTCAGTGATGAGAGTGGTGTATGTTGAATTCTGCCACCATTAATTGGTCTTTAACATAATTTATTAAAGTACCCTTAATGAAATGGGGGGGGGGGGGGGGGTTGGCATTTATTGTTGTTTCCATTAAATGGAGAGCCCTTGTTTACAGAGCTTGATAGAGAAGGGATAAAGGGGTTTCAGCATGAAAACTGGTCAGAAATAGTGGTGGTCATGATTTTGTTCCTGACCTGATGACTAAAGCAGAGTGGGTTTTTAATCAACATTGTAACAGATCCAGTAAAAAAAAAAAATGAAGTAACAGAAGAGGGGAGGCAGACTTCACTGTGTGCAGTGATAGCACAAGTTTCTGTCCTTAAAATTAGCATGCTTCTGGACTTACCAGGACAAGGCTTTGTTTTGTTTGGAGAAGAAAAAGAGAGAACTTAGATCTATAGTAAAAACTGTGAATTTGTTATTCAAGTCACTTATATGTAAGATCTCTATAGTAAACACTGTGAATTGTTATTCAAAGTCACTTATATGTAAGATCTCTATAGTAAAAACTGTGAATTTGTTATTCAAAGTCACTTATATGTAAGATCTCTATAGTTAAAAACTGTGAATTTGTTATTCAAAGTCACTTATATGTAAGATCTCTATAGTAAAAACTGTGAATTTGTTATTCAAAGTCACTTATATGTAAGATCTCTATAGTAAAAATGTGATTTGTTATTCAAAGTCACTTATATGTAGATCTCTATAGTAAAAACTGTGAATTTGTTATTCAAAGTCACTTATATGTAAGATCTTGTAGTTTGAGTGTTACCCCCTTGTTGGGATGTTTGGGACTTTTTCTTGTTCCCCTGAAATTGGCTCTTTGATGTCACTCGAAGTCGAACCGAACGCTGCTCTTCTGCTGTTGTGGCAAAGTTTCCTCTCATTGTTCTTGAGGGTCTTACGGTTTCTTTGTTTGACAATGATACTGTGTAGGCCAAGTGTGTATTGTAATCTGCCAACAAGGTCGTGGGACTACATTCTTATGCTGTTTAAGAATGGACACTAGTTTCATTTTATTCCTGTGTATTTTTTGTCGCAGGTTAATGCTTTTCATTCTTTTTTTTTCCAAAAATGGGGACAAACTTTTTAAGCCTTTTTATTTTTTTCCTTGAATAAAGCGGGGAAGAAAAATTAAATAGGGCATCCAGAATAGCCGGCACATAAACTAGCTTTTTCACTTTTTTGTATTCATGACGTAGGAGCTTGAGGTCTTCACTCTGTCTCCTTCCTGACACACACGCACACACACATACACACACACACGCACATGTATGTATGTGTGTGTATGTAAATTTTATATATATATATATATAATGCATGATTAATTAAAATTTCAGCCTTCACTACGGTTTCAGATTGTCTTTGTAGAATGTAATAGACTTAAAACAAAGTTTCATAATGTATTGTGAAAGTGTGCGGAAGTTGCAGTTGTTGTCTGGAAAACTTTTGTCATCTGGTAAACCTCCAAAACTGTGGTGAAAGTATGCATGTTTAAAGCACTGTGTGTATGTGTGTTGCTGTGTGTGTGTGTGTGTGTGTGTGTGTGTGTGTGTGTGTGTGTGTGTGTGTGTGTGTGTGCCCAAATGCTGTGAATTAGCAGGATATTTTGACAAGGCTTTCCCCAGCCCAGCATAAGGTATTCAACCTTTCAAACTTAGGAAATGTAACGGATGTTGACTTGTTCTTTAAATGAAACAAAACAACGTGAACAGGATGTATGGGGTGGGGGGGGGGGGGGGGGGGGGGGGGGGGCAGGTGTGGAATGTTGTGTGTATTAATTTACATTATTTGTTATTCTGTTACAGGGTGGAGCACTTTTTTGGACAACATGAGGAAATGTATGTATTCAGCTGTGGATCTTAAATTCTAAGAATTTATATTACAATTCAGATACTGCATGCTGAATGATTCCTAGAAACTTGTGAAATGTTGGCACTGCACTTAGTTTAATCCACTTTTTGTTGCTCTGCAGTCCCTTCATGTCAATAGCCTTGCAGTATGAACATGTCACTGTTGGTTTAGATTACAAACAGCTAGGCGATTGATAGGAAAATCAAACAATTTTTACATTTTGAAGAATTGGTACCTATTGCTACTCACAGTCACAGTCACAAAAGAATTATGTGCAAAGTAGGCCTTCTGTGTGCAGATTTAAGAAAACTTTTGGCTATCAGTATCACTGTCACAGCATCAGCCACAGAGGTTGAATCCATCGCTGACAAACAGAAAATGAATAAAAATTAAGCGATTGCCTAGGAATAATTTTCCTGTACTTTTAGTTAAATATTCTGGTTGTTTTGTGTGTGTGTGTGTGTGTGTGTTTTTTTTTTTTTTTTTTTTTTTTTTTACCATTCTGGATGTCATTTAATGAAACAAGGTTTGATTAAAGCTGGAGTTAAGATGCTGACCCACCATTTTGGAAAACCCTGATCCCCTTCTTTCTTATTTTGTCAGTCAGCTAGATATCTGATAGTTGAAAAATTGTGATTGGTAGAAAGTACAAACTACAAGATATCAGATAGTTGAAAAATTGTGATTGGTAGAAAGTACAAACTACAAGATATCAGATAGTTGAAAAATTGTGATTGGTAGTTGCAGGAAGTTTTCTCCACGTGGCAAACTCTTTAGTCTTTTCAAAACTGTGTGTACCTGGTGATGCCATTTCTACTTTTTAAAGATATTAATTTAATTGTTTATGTATGTTTGGTTTCCGCTTTTTAATTTCAAGAGAGTTCCATCCATGTGTATGTGTTTGGGATGTGGCCTCATTCACTGTTTTCGCACTTCTCATGTTCAGTTTCATATTGCCTACAAACGGGATAAATCACGAACAGAGATTGAAAATCATGTACAGGAAAATGGCAAAGGGTATTCATGAACACATGCAAAAAAAAATCAAGGGTATAATCTTGTACTGAAAACTGAAATGTCTGGTCTTGTGAACTTAACATGCACCAAAGCAGGCCACATCATTTGTATGGTTTTACTTTTAGGTGTTACTATTGAATCAAAAACAAGCTGAATATGTAGACTGCACATTGTTATTTAAATATTTATTTGAATGAAAGGAGAAAAAAAAAATGTGTGAACACCTGAATGTGTCTCAGTGAATTTGACGTCCATCTTTTCTCTTTTGGCCCCCTGGTTTTGGAGACGGGTGGTCATTTATGTTCACTTTCAGATTCTGCAGGGAACAGTGTTTATTTTATGGAGTTGATTACCCTTTTTTTTTTTTTTTTTTCAGAGTACACATGTATTTTCAACTTTTCTGTGTTTGGGGGGGGGGGGGGGGGGATGAGGGGGGCCAACCTTCCATGCCTCATTGTTTTATTCCCATGGTACCCATTCTGTTCTACCCATATATACATTCACCCCCAAAGTTGGGCTTATCTTAGCCTCTGTACCAGCCGTCGGCCGGGAGCCAGTTACTGGTTAACGGTTCAGAAACTTGCCCAGGGTTGATATATATATATATATATATATATATATATATATATAGGTATGATTATAATTTTTGGCTCTCTTGGTAGACCTTCAGAACCAGCGCATTTGCGTAGCCTTGGCTGGGGATAGAGATTTGGTTTGCATGCAGCAGTACTGTGTGCCTTGCTCACCAAATTGCCTTAAGTTTGTAATGGGTGCACCTCTTATGCCAAAGCACCTTGTTGTCCCTCCATTACAGTAAATGATGTGGAATTAGATAACTTGGGTGACAAGATGCTTCCGTAGATTCAGCTTATGTGTCATGACACGTTGCATGTGTTTGTCTTGTTTCAGATCCAGACAAGGTTGTCAAGTACTCGAGTGACAACTGCATGATGAAGACTGACAGAGCTTGAAGAGTGACGTGCCTCCTCCACCCCCATTTCTGCCCTGGTCTGTACGTCGCAGGCAGACTTGCCACTTTTGCAGCATCAGGAACTTCAGCTGTCAGTGGAAAACCGTGGCCTGACCTTGATCCATTACATTCATTCAACCAAATACTTGACATTGCTTCAAGATCTAAACCAGATACACTCCTGTCGCAGTGGTAGACCGAAAGATCCGTGCGTTCTTTCTGAATCAGAGCATCAGATGTGGGAGTTGCTGGCACTGGAGGGAAGAGACTGGCATCTGTTGCTGTTGCATAATGACCTCATGGTTTTTTTTAGGCCTTTTTTTGCTAGCCCGTCCTGTGCGTTAGCTTTGTGTGATCCTACAGTTGTTGCAAAGGAGCACATGGCGCTCTCTTCTGCTTCCTGCCCCACAGCCTGTTCTTTGAATTGAGTCATGTGACTTCCTGTTTTGTATTTATGATGATTATCCTGATAAGTTGCTGCAGTCCTTGTCCATCCATCTTCTTCAGTTGATGTCAGATGTGACTCCTGTGGAAAGACTCCTGTTACAATTGTTTCTGCCTGATGTCCCAGTGCATGGCCTTGTCAGACTTATCAGTTTGAAAAAAAAAAAATTCAAGAGAAAATGTCTTGTTAAGTTGTTAGGGGCTATTGTTATGCAGCTTAGTCTGAGGCTGTCTTGAATTGCCTGTTTTTGGTTTCTTTGCCTCCTGCGACAGTTGGTTCTGTGCGCATGTGTGTGCACGTGCGTGCATGCAGCCAATACTACATGCTGCTGGATGGCCGTGTTTTGTGTGTCTAACTGCCTGTGACTAGACGTTTGCATGCCCCTGCCACTTGTTTTGTACAGCCAGCCAGCATACTTTTGCTTTTTATTTTCCTTCCTGCACTCACCGGACCCCTCCAACCATCCTTTCATCCTATTTTTCTCAGAGGAGGAAAAGATAATTGATAGCATCCCAATGTTTGGTATAAAAGAAAAAAGCCAAATGTTGGTAGATGTTGATTTGAATAAGAGTTAAGTAGCATGCACAAAGGTATAAGTGCATATTCTGTCATCTCTCTTCACTTTTCTGTCTTTCTCTCCCTCTCTCTGTGAGTCTGCCTGTCTTTTCTTTGTTATTTTTAGTCACAAGAATCAGAGAATCGGCATTGGTATCAAGTTTCACAACTTGCATCGGAGATGTTTGCAGTGTGGCTCTGACTGTCTGAGGCATACATCATGTAAATGGAATGCAGAAGGCAGTCGTATCATTGGTTCAGTCAGTATCAGATTGATCAGTCTGGAATTTTTCTGGTGCATAAACAAAACACTTGATTAAGTATTCATAAAACAAGCTTCATTCACTTGTAATTCCATTGCCAGCGCTGTTGTGCTTCTTGCCCAAAGCACCTGATAGGCTTTCAGGGAAAGAGAAAGAGTGGATATTTTTCCCAAGATGCAGGCCAATACTGATCATTTAATGAGTTGTCACAGCTTTTTTTCAGGCTGGATGTGGGAGGATATGCGGGGTAGGGGTGCTGCTCAATTCTGTTGTGTCATATATCCAGGTTTGAAGATGCGTCGATGAGAAAACCACATGTCACAGTGATTGTTGTGGACGGTCAGCTGTAGGAGGGTGTGTTGTGGATGGTCAGCTGTAGGAGGGTGTGTTGTGGACGGTCAGCTGTAGGAGGGGTCTTACATAAGCCCTTCTTTCATGAGCGTAATGGGGCTGCATGAGAAAGAGAATCCAGCATCGGTGCAGCTGCAAGTGCAGGTGAACACTTTTTTTTTTTTTTTTTTTTTTTTTTTTAACAATTCATGCACGTGATATGATCAAAACCAAAATTCTCTGCAAACTTCAGGAATTCAAGTTGTTGAAAAAAATTGTGCGTGTTGTTTTGTCTTATGCTGGAGTGTGTTGCAAAACATGAATTTCAGAATGTTTTGCGGGATGACATTTGGAATGTCTGTGAATGAACAGTTTGTCATGTCTTTGGATTTCACTTTTTCAGTGAACGGTGATAATTATTGACATTTCACATGCATACGTTCCTCTTGCTACTAATATTGTGACACTATGGTGACAATGTCTCAAATGTGGTTGAAACGTAACATGGTGTGCATAGTGATGTAAGTGGAGGTATAAAAGTATTGAAAAGTGAAAACACTGGACACGCTGTTCTTGCTGCCCCCGAGGGCAGTAGAGCAATGCTTTTTCATTGAGGATGGATTGAGTCATAACAGAGGCTGCATGTGTCATATTGTGCGAGGTTCTGATGTGTAACAGAAAGCGTGCTGTACATGCATGTGTATGTGTTTGAAAATCGTCGACAGTGGACACGCAGTGATGACCATGAAGATTGAGTGTGAGAACAGTTCAGACTAACACAGGATGCTCGGTCTAGGTTCGGCATGTATTGCCTGTGCATTCAGCCCAGCACCGATCTGAAACCAGTATTTATGCTGTTTGTTGTTGAGCTGCCATGTGTGCACGGCATACATTTTCAGGATGAATTCCATTCTAAGTGGAGCACAGTGATGGAAGAAGAGGCGTTCGGCTGATATGCTTGTCTGTACAAGTTTTGTGTGTTGGTGGGAGTGAGGGGCATGGGGGTGTTGGAGGTATGTGCAAGTTCACAAAGTTTCAAAACTGCAAAGCTGCTAGGTTCTTTTCACTCTTTATAAAAAAAAAGAGAATGTATTGAAATATCATTGAGATGGTGGATGTGGTCTGTTCACTATCTTCTGTCACAGCTAGGTTTCAGGATCTCTTTGCAAAGGTTTTAGACATGTTGACAGGTGACTACTGATTAGGCAGTGTGGAATCACAGCATGTGCACAAAAACAGACAAAAAAAAAAACCGGAGGGGGAGTGTTATGTGTGTTTGTGTGTATAAAAGATAATTCTGAATAATATTAACATGTCATTTTGTTATTGTGTATTAAACTGGTGTGTGTATTGAAGTAAATACTTTGTCAGATGTTAAACATTAAAATACAACAACAAAAATGCATGCAGGAACACACAAGATGATGCTAATGAGTGCCTGTTGGTGTTGCCTTTAGCGGCAATTGCATGTGTGCAGGTGAGTATGTGAGAAGTCAGAGCTACAACTTTTTTGTGTTAGTTATGGCACGAATCTGCCAGAAGAAAATACTGTTCTTCAGAATGGTTTTCCATGGCACCAGGATCAAGTTTTGATAGAGGTCTGTTTTCATTCTGTTTTTTTTTTTTTTTTTCTTTTTTTTCATTTTTAATTATTGAATATGTTAAATTCTCACCAGTTGGCCTGTCAGCTACTGGTATTTGGACCCAAACACCATGATTGTGACAGAAGAGCCAAAGTCGCCTGGAGTATCTGCTTTGCAAACTTCACGATATAAATTTGGTATTGTTTTTTTGTTGTTTTTTTTCAATTTTTTTTTTTTCGACATGTCAGAAACAGACGAAAAGTGGATCAGGCAAGGAATTTCTCAAAGACAAGTGGTCGTCAGCTTGGAAAATTGGACAAAAAGAAATGCCAGATAAAACGAAAGTGTCAGATACAATTCTGTGAATAGATGGAAAAGAAGACAGTCAAAAGGCGATCTTGGACTCTGTGGCATAACATGTCAGTGGAAAGAGGGGTGGTGTGCCGGAGGAAATTTGCAGCCATCTGAGCAGGAAAAAGCCTTAGTGGTTAGTCTTAGACCTTAATCAACTGAGAACACTGCTAAATTTATAGTATGCAGTTAAAGGTAATTGATAGTGAATATGATCAACAAGAGATGTCGGACAGTTTTAAATATTTGAAGGTATCGTTATTGGTTTTGGACCCTACGTGCATCCATTGCATTGTCTGCATAGGATATGACTTAAGACTTGTGCCTTCAGCAGGAATGCAGGACCTTCAGATTTGGAATGATAGTATATAGGTGCAGGGCAAACATGATACGTTTATTACACAAAAGAAAAGCTAGTGGACGTTTTAATGTCAAAACTTTTTTTCACACTTCTTGTCTTTGGTGTAAAGCATCGTGAAATCTTCAACCGTTTTACCGTTTGTCTAATCGACAATCATGTTGTTCAGTGAATTTATACATTAGCTTCAGAGTAAGTATGACAAGCAACAGTGGCAGTATATGTCCATGGCAGGGTAAATTCTTTTTTTTTTATTTTTTTTTTTGTCTGTGCGGTATATATATGTGTTCTGTGTGTGTATGCTTCTGAGGTTGAAAAAAAATTAAACAGACATGGGATAAGAAACCAAGAAGATGGAGAAAGATATTGCTAAAGTTACGATAATATGGATGTGCTAGTTTCTTGAATTATAGTGTGGTGTGTGTTTAAATATGTAAGTTATGGTAATTGAAGTTTTTTTGTGTTGGTTTATTTTTCAAATTATCACAAGTAATGACAGCTTGTTTTCGGTTAACAATGTATTTGTGCTTCACTAACATAACGTTGTTTGTTTTTGTTTTCATTTTAGGTCCTGTGTGTGTGCCTCACTACCAGAATCATTGTCAAATTACCAGCTTCCACCTTTTTTCCCCGTAAAAGAATGAATCTTTAATGTTTGTGTGTAGTGAAGTAAGTGCTTCACAGCGTTTTCCTAATGTTCCACTGCGTGGACATATTTCTTTCTTTCTTTTGTTTCATTTTTTAATTTTGCGTATGATATTGGTACAAAGGACTTTTTTTTAAAATACACTGTTACGTCATCTTTTGGTTGTAATGCAGATTTTCTTTTGTGTGCAAGGCCACATATGCTTTGATGAGATGGTGGGATTGAGAAACTCAGGTAGACTGCTGTTGTTGAAAACCTGTGTTGAAAAGTAGGCCAGGGGAGAATGTGTATACGTATGAGTTGGACTTCTTATTCGTATTCTTGATCCTTCCTACCCACTTTACGAATGAATAAAAGCCTGCAGCCAGTAGGGAAGAAAAATGCTGTTCTAATTTCACTCAGAAACATGTGCATAAATTTTATATTCACACACAGGCATGCATACATGAGTTGGGGGGGGGGGGGGGGGAGTGAGAGCAGTAAGGGGAAGATTCACTGACCAGTCATTAGGTTGGGAATCGTGTACACTTGTAAGTGCTAAGAATTAGCATGTACTGATGTACATCTTCCTGTCACATAGGGATGGTACCCAAAATGATCTGAACTATAAATAAGTCAGAGATGACCTTGAGTTGACTTGAGTTTTTTTTTTTTTTTTCCACTTCAAATCATCAAGTACGCAAAACTATCAGTTTTTCAGCGAGTTTGCGCTTGCTTTTCCCCCTCACTGATTTGTGAAGAAAACAGTTTCCCATGTTTACAGTAATTACACAGACTGCTACTGGGAAAAAAGGGGGGGGGGGGGGGGGGATGATCAGCTAGGCCAGCACTCATAATTTGAGAACAGTTGCAGTCTCTGCTACTTAAAAAAGAAAAGGAAAGGTAGCTTTGGAATTGTATTTGTTGGGGAGGGGGGGGATGATCAGCTAGGCCAGCACTCATAATTTGAGAACAGTTGCAGTTTCAGCTACTTAAAAAGAAGAGAAGGAAAGGTAGCTTTGGAATTGTATTGTATGATGTACCTTGATTGCAGCAGGAAAATCAAGAGCATATGCCAATAATGGATTGGGGGTGGAAGGGATAAGGGTGACAAATACATTCCCTATCGATTGTCTGTAAAAATGAGCCATTCCTCCTTTCCTTTCTCCCGTTAATGTTTATGTGCCCTCTCTCCCTCCCTCCTCTCTCTCTCTCTCCCCCCCCCCCCCTTTTGTTGTGGTTTTTCTTTTGTTGTTTTATCTCGGTGACTTGGCATCCCTACTGGTGCATGCACTGGATGCCAGTAAGAATATTTCCCAGCCACAGTGGAGGAGAGATCTGCACGTAGTTCAATTTGTGTGAAGTCTTCCCATAACATGTATTTTAATGGAAGTTTCTTTGATGTTTGGTTTTGAGTGTTTGCTTTGTACAATTGTTTATCCAGTAAAGGTTCGCTGGTTGAATGCTTAAATGCAGTTGATTCCTACATCCACAAACACATTACATCTCTTCATAGAATTTTGGTCAGTTGATGAGAACCAAGCAGCATAGGAGGAAGCTGCTGGGAATGAAATTAAGGAAATGAGACCGTAAGAAAACATGGGGAATAGACATTTAAATTTTGTTTTCTAAACTTTATCAGGAATGTTCACCCAGTTGTTACGCTGCTGTTGGCCAAGTTTTGCAGCGTCAGGAAATTTTAAAACAAACGATATTAAGTGAGACTATAGTGGGAAAAATATACTTATGTGCAATTTGAAGAGTAAATTTGATGTGTTCATTCAAAAATGAACTGAAAAGTGGGAAAAGTTGATTGTGTTATTTAAAAAAAAAAAAAAAAAAAACAAAGAAAAAAAAATTGTATGTGATGAATTTCACGCTTCTGTTTGCAACAGAACAATTGTAGGTGTATGTATTTTGTTCTGCTTCTGAGAAGTCTAAATACTCCAGAATCAGTAACTCATGCAGTGGCCCAAATGCCAAAATGTAGAATGCAAATGTTGTATTGAGTGTCCGTTGAGAGACTGGACTTTGTGAATATTACTGTTTTTTTTTTTTTCTTAAGCAGTCTTACAAAAATGAGGTTTGAACTCTGTTGCTACGCCATTCTGTATGTTTGTAATTGTAGTGCTATTTCACTGCGCTTTTATGATAAAAACACGCATTTGCTAAAGCTTGGCCTCAGAGTATCTAAGCTAAAACCCTCCCCCCTTCCCCCAATATTTTTTCAATTTTTAAAAGTTTTATACTCTCAAAAATGTAAATGTGTTAAAGAGGTCATGTAAGGGTAGCTTTTTTTTTTTTTTTTTTGGTAGTTGAACAATTTGAGGATTCTACAAGTCTTTTGATCCTCCTATTCCAGTTTTATCAGTGTTTTAACAAAACAAAGAGTTGAAATTAAGAGAAGACTGCTTAGTTAACTTTCATTGAATCGCATTGGATTACAACCATCCCATTTTTTCATTGAATATCAGTAGTCATTGGGATTTGGAATGCACCAATTGCAAAAATGGATTTGAGCATTATCAGTATTGTTGAAGGATAAACTAAATGCTTTATCAACTTTTCTTGATGAGCTTGTGCTGTTTTGAAATTGTGTGTGCATGATTTTTGTTGGTATTTGTGGTTTGTTTGTTTTAGGGTAAGCAATTATTTTGCATTTGGTACTTCCGCTTGTCATGAGTGTGATGCTTAGCAAGTGATTATTCTACGTTTGTGCATATGCTTGAGTGATATGCTTTTGCTTTGTGAATTCTGTTTTCTTTTGGGTTTTTTTTTTTCCTGTTTCTCCTACTGTGGCTAGTCTTGTTTCAAACGTTCATTTTGCCAGAAGCCGCATTTTTAGACAGAAAATTCCCAGTCTCATGAATGAAACATTTTATCCATGTAGAATATTGAAGCAGAGGTGAGAAAGCAAGGGAAGGTATAGTGTATTTTTTTCATGATAGTCATTGCACTCTGGAATGAAGGAGCAGCCAGAAAAATTCATCCTTTCCACACGTGACTTTTCATCTAGTGTTCGATGAATCATCTGTTTGAAAAGTTGAAAGTAGGTTTTTTTCTCTTTTTTGGGAGGGGGGGGGGGGGGGGGGGGGTCTGCCCCTCCCCTCCCGTTGTTTTCTTTTGATTTTGTTTTCCCCTGTTACTCAGTTTGCCGGTATGCAGTGGAAGACACAAAGTTTGATTTAAAGTTTATACATATGTGTGGTCATAAATAATAAATCTGATGTCTGTTTATCATTTTATTTAAAAGTTATTCTTAAATGAGGCTGTAGGATGTCATCCACTTGTCTGTGTGCGGAATTCCACGTTTTGATGTTTTTTGGGTTGAGCATTAGTATGTTCGATGCACATTTTGGTTTCTTTGAAAAGAACAATAGTATTTCATCTGGTAATAGATACCTATTTATATTTGCATAGGTGACCTATTGATTTGTGCTTTGTAATTGTATCCTACTGAAATGAGTTTGATAATGATAAATTTTGTGTTTTAAATGAATGTTTGACACTTGTCTGGGTTGATGGGGCATTTTTGCAGGAAGTATATATCGATATTTATTTGTCTTGACTGGTTTTAGTTGACATGCATAAATGTTCTGTAAGCTGTTCAGATGCTTTTGTACCAGTTTAATTTGTCATAGTCAGTTTCATGATGCTTTTGTACCAGTTTAATTTGTCATAGTCAGTTTCAATTTGTTTTGCGTGCATGTAGTTCTGAATTCATGGATTGATTATTCATATGTTTCATGTCATTAATGTGGTATTGCTTCTTTTTCTGCTGTCTGTTCTGAAGTCTCTTGCTTTATGTGTAAACTTATCCATGGCCAAGAGTCGCGTTGAGTCTGTTGCTGAGCCTAAAGATTTTGTACGGGCAGATGGTCCATAGCCCATAGTGCCACTGTGTGCTCATGAGGATTTGTCAGGTCTTGAGTCCACAATCAGCTCATCATGTACCTTGGCCCTTTTCCT
Organism: Conus canariensis; assembly: GCA_033310375.1. Taxonomy (NCBI): domain Eukaryota; kingdom Metazoa; phylum Mollusca; class Gastropoda; order Neogastropoda; family Conidae; genus Conus; species Conus canariensis. The sequence continues at coordinate 29,130,056 of CM065739.1, forward strand.
AGATGTGTTCCCTTTTTTATTTTATCTCCCCCTTCGCTCCACTCCACCCCACCTTTTCTCATTCTCCTCATCTCGGTCACGTATCTACCCAGATTCACTCCCCTGTCCTACAGCATGGTTTCCCCTCCGACAGCTTGGTCTAAGGAAGGAGGGAAAAGGAGTGGAGGTGTGAAATGTGGGGTGGGGTGGGGTGGGGTGGAGAGGGGGTGACTGGGACCTCTATGGACATTTTATTATGTTTACATGATTGCAGTTTGACTGATTTGTATCGGTATCTTTTCTTTGTGACATTGGGTTTGAAGTTTTGTACTTGATTGTATGAGATGCTTCGTGCATAATTCTACAAGACAAAATGCTGTTTTGAACTTGAGCCCGAATGATATGCTGCATGGATGACTGGAATGTCCTGGTGGTGTGTGTATACATATATGTATATGTGTGTGAGAGAGAGAATTTCTTTCTAGCCTGTGCGAGAATTTGGAGACGTGGGCGAGTCTTTACTTATCAGTGCTGTCATTTTTTTTCCCAAAGAATGACCGATTCCCAGTGAAATGCACTTCTGATGTAATAACCAAATTCTGGGTGGTCCCTCCCCCAGTCGAACAATATACCGGTAATAGTAATGAAATTGCTCAATCGTGACCAGTTTATGGATGTGCTCTTTTATCTCTCTCTGTAAACATCTGGGTGGCGTCTTGGTTGACCAGTGCACCCACCAATTTATTTCAGGAGATTCACACATCTTACGGAGTTTTCTTGGCTCTGTACAAATTTAATGTTACATGTTAAAACAACCTTACTGTTGGGTACTTTCAGTGTATCTATCCAAGCAAAAAAAAAAAGAAAAAAAAAAGGGGGGGGGCTTCACTTACTGAAGAGAGACAGTGTGCAGTTTAATCAGAAATTTCTGTCCCTTGAAAACCAAGTTCAATTCATATTTGAAAAGGAGAAAAGTTAATGGTTATCTTGTTATTTTATGTCATACATTTATTCACATGTATTTAGTACTTTTATTTGTTTTCTCTTTTTAGTTATATGCATTTTAAAATTTGTTTTTAGGGTGGCGTTAGGCGGAGGGAGATGGGGTATTATTGTTGGCTCTCTGAGGCCAGAGGGGAGTAACCTCCTCCTTGGTCATTCAACAAATTCCTGAGGATGTTTGGTTAGATGTTTTTGTATGTCTGCATTAAAGGGAATTCTGACCTTGGCTGGTTGGTTGGTTGGTCTTTTTCTTCTTCTTATTGTGCGAGTTTGTGTTTGCATTTTCTTTTTTACTGCATCCTCCTTCCCCACCGTCATTTATTAAAGAAAGGGGCTCCGCATTTTTTTTTGTTCTGGAAACAAAATATATGTGATTAAGGAATATTGAGATAGTAGATTTTTTTTCCAAGTTGATTGGTTTTCATTCCTTTGAAGATGAAATTCTGTGTGATAATGATATCATGTGGTTGTCACAAAGGCTAATGATTTGACAGAACCTTAAACTACTTTTGTGCTTAAGAAAAAAAAAAGTTTCTGAATGTTTGAAGGATACACATTCACATAATATACTTACAGAGGTTTGTTTTCTCCATACAAATTGTAACTTGTCCATGCACATACAACAATATGTGTTCTGTTGTGTGCACATATCTGCATGCATCCACACCTACATGCAGGCAGGTTTACACACATGAAGAGGCAAATTGAAGTTTTGTTAATTATATATATGTACATGCGTATGTATTAAAACCAATGCACACAGACGCATGCACGCACGTGCGCATACGCTCGCTCACACACAAACGGTGAAACACCATATATAAGCAAGTACGCATCTTTTTTCTTTGAAAGTGAACAGGTTATGCCAAAACAATTCAGTAATGTGCACAATGTATTTTTCTTTGAATTTTTGCCATATTAGAACACACACACACACACACACTTACACACACACACACACACACACACACCACGCACACACACACGCACACACACACACACACACAACACCAGAACTATTCTCTTTGATTGACATGAATCTTGTTTAACTTTTGTGGAGAATGGGATAGTACATCAAACCAAACCTGTAGAAAATGTTCTGATTTCAAATATGTGACCTCAAATGAAGCAAGTGTTTTCACTGTTTACACTTCTAGAAATTGATTGGTGTGATTTTTCAGAAAGACATTTTGGTTAAGATGTGTAGTCTGTGTGGACTTAAATTGTATCTTTTAATGTCATTCCAAACTTTGTGTTACACTAGCTGTGTGAGAGATAAACATGCAGTGAAAATTGTAGTATTCAAATAAAACCTGTTAAATTTCAGGCAACTTTAGAGTCTGATTTCACAGTTAAATTTCAATGATACCAGACTTTAAAGGGGGGAAAAAAGACACATAAAATATTTTAACCAATCAATTGATATACAAACTAAACAAAACTAGATAGCAACAGCAGTAATTCATTTCTTGCCCACTTCCTTTCTGCACCCACCCCCCCCCCCCCCCCCCCCTCCTCCGTTCCCCTTTCTGTCAACCTTACACAAATTTGTTAACTGAAAACTAAGAAATAACTCGTCTTCCAGCAGTTTAAATGCATTTTGTGAATCAAGCTTAAGTGTTTTTTGAATGAGATTATATTTGAATTTGAAGGTGCTCGTCGTTACACAGGCTGATGTTCAGTCATAACAGGTATTTCTTGAGCGCTTTTCAACACCTCAAAGCACTTAATAGTAACAGGTGAAATACATGTACACAAATCAGCATACAGATGAACTGACTTACAACTCCCTCAATCACCCGTCATGTAGCCTAAGCTATCTTTGTTCTGCTGCAACTGTTCTTGCTAATATGTCTGCTGGTTCATGCTGGTAAACGATGTGAAAGAAAATCCATCAAGAATCAATTCATATCTTGGACAGAAAATGGTGTAGGCACCCTGCAGCAAATCTGAGGAGACAGATGAATCAATTGATATAATCACTTATATAAAACCCAAACGTGTGACATAGAAGGGTTTCAGCATGAACATTTGCACAACACACACACACACACACACACACACACACACACACACAAAACACACACAAAATGCTTTGGTCCAACAGACATTGGTACAACCAGCTTTGAGTTAGAGCTGACTTCTTTTATAAACAGTGCTTTTCTCTTCTGATTTGGAATTACAGTTGTTTGTGCTGCTTATCACTTTCTGAGCTTGCATACACACCCCATACTGAAAACGAACAAGAGAAAAAAACGATTTGTGAAATCAGTTTATAAAATAAGACAGATTCAAACTGATGAACCTCTATTTTGTGTACATGTATGTGTCTAGCGTTCCAAGAATGTGCATGCAATTATGTATTTGTTTTGTTGATTATGAGAATTGTATTTTGTTCATTTTGTGTTATCAATAATTTTCATCTAAATTACCTGTAGCTGCTTATTCTGCATAGATACATAATTGGATTTTTTCAGTGAAAACATTTTAATAAATTTCATGCGGAAAATGTATTGGAAATGAATGAGTGAACTAATTAAGCCTTAATGTTTTGGGACAAGTTCAAACTTCTGTGCACTAGTCTATGGACTGTTCATAGGCATGCGTGAAATATTTAGTGGACAACTCCATGTTGGTCTGAAATGCTGGTTGATGAAATGGAATAATTGATTTTCTGATTTGAAAATGTAAACTGATCCCAAATTTTATCATAGTATGAAAGGAAAGAAAGCGTGGGTATCTTCACATTTGACTCGATTCCTGTTACCAGCATCCATGTTTTTTCTTCCCTTTTCATACATTTGAGGTATAAGTGTGGCAGCATGTCTGTTTTATCCTTTTTTCTTCTTCTTTTCTTTTAACATCATTGTAGCTCTTGCAAGTTTTGTGGCCTTAGGAGCACGGACTTGACTGGCATAGAATAATACTTTGGTAGGAGAAAATAGTTTTAACATATGTTGCTTGTATTGAAATTACTTTTTTCTTTTTAATTTTGTTGTTTTTTTATATAACTCATCTCTGACTGAAATTCTGTGAGCGGAGCAGGTAACAACTTCACGATTAAACCCTTAAAAACAGAACTTTTGTCTCGTTGAATGAGAAGGCCAAATGCTGCTCTGAATCTTCGTTAAATTAAGTGGTGTTTCAAACATAAAATAGGTTTCAAAAAGTGTCTTCAAAAATTATAAACCCGTATTTTGATCAAAATAGATTTTCTCTTCAGTGACTTACATTTGCAAATGACCCATGGTTTTTTTTTGTAATTGTAAAAAAATTAAGAATGAAAACTTTTGTAGTTCATTTTGGATACTGCATGTGGAAGAGTGAATTTTGCTTAAAATGACATCTGTCTGGTTTCAAAACTGTCTCTTATAATGTCCTTTATTCAGTCAAGCAATACTATTTTTTTTTTTTTTTTTACTTTTGTAATCTTGTTTGAGATCCTTATATATTTTTTCTTGTTTCTGTTTTTTTTCCTTCTCCTTTTATATTTGATATAATGTCTGTTTATGTGTACATGTGTCTAAAGAATTGATAGGTTTGTTTGTTCATTTTTCTTAAGTACTGAACTGTTCTGTTTTGGGATGAAATGGGTTGTAACAGGTTTGTTTCAAATTACAAAATGGTGATCTGTACAAATGGGTTCAGAATTAATCAACAGTTAAATGGGACTATCTACTTGTAACACGAGGCATGCACATGCATAAACACACCCAGAAAATGTACCTCCGTTTATAAACATAAACAGGCACGCAATGTTTTGATTATGCAACAACACATCTTGAACCATATAAGAACATGAAATAGTAGACTGTCCATGTATGAAAACAATGTGATTTTCTTCCTTGCCTAACTATGGGCTGTCACTGTTTTGTAATGAGCTCCGTGAAGGTGGTGTGTGCTGAAGTTGGATTCTCTGAACTTGTTAACAGGCCTGTTTCCCAGTGTCCTTTTGCAGAGAACTGACGTTGAGATGTAAATTCCTGTCATAGTTATCAAATTGTTGAACGAGAGTTAACCAACAGGGGGGTGTCTGCATATCGCAGACTTGTGTATTGTTCAAATGCCATTTGGTGACGACATTGGTGATATATTCTTCCATAAAATATACCGATTTCCATGTGAGGGAGAAAAATGATTTTGTTTCCTGACTCAAATTCCATTGCTGATCGTACCATCATCTTGTGCACATTTGATTGGCAAAATTTGGGTTCTCGCCTATGTGAAGTTTTGACAAGTTTGTGTCATTGACGAATTAAAAGCTTGCAATGTAAGCTGTCTGTGTCCTTTTTGGAAAGACTGTTGCATGGGCAAGTTTGCATGTATGTGTGTGAGTGAATAGTTGTAATGGGCGGAAGAGACTCTCTGATAGTTTTGCGGGTGCTCGCCACTTTTCCTAGAACTTACGATCGCGACTTTCCTCGGCAAAGGACATGGGACTCTGTTCCATACCTCCCTTTAATTTGAATTCCGTGTATTTAGCTGCTACAGTGCCGTAGTGTATAGGCGAATGGGAGATAGGAAGATTGAATGCAGTTCTCAGCCAAAAATAACCATTAAGATGTTTCTAACTCTTGAGGGCACCCTATCACATCCACAAAACAAACCTCTTTGGATTCTTCTTCACTCGAACTTTTTTTCACTTGAAAAAGTTGACCTCTAGGACTTATGAGCACCATTTCAACTGCACGAATATTTGATGGTTGTTTTGGGGGTATTCCATATTGTACCTTTCCTGTACGTGGTCTGTATTCAAAGGCGAACAAACCTTCACCAACCACAGAAGAAACATGAATATGTCTATACATGCTCCTTGAGCCTAAAAATCTGCTGAAGACTGTCCTCATCCCCTAACTTTGAAACGAGTTTGAGCAAATTCAACTTCACTTGCTAATTGCTGACTAAATCTTATTTCAGATGTCCAGACAATCGGCCGTGGCCTTCAAAGCACCCAATGTCCTTTCGAGCTTGCTTCCGTTCGTGAAGATACCACCATTTCACTGGCATGCAAGTTCTAGACAGAATTTTGTCAAAATTTTCATTTGACTGATGTAACTAAGATCGATGAAGGCACAGCGGCGTGTACCCTCTCTTTTGCTACCCCTTAATGGGGCATTATAAAAAATGTTTCCATCTGACAGTATATAGCCTACCAGTGCCATGATCTGGTTTATGTGCCAGAAATGGTGTCCAAATCCAAAGACAGACTTTCTCATCTCGCTCTGCAATAACAGTCGCCATCGTACTCTTGTCCCTGACTGGGTTCCTGCTCGCGATGCATTCCAGGCAATGAAATAGCCTCTCCAAAAATTCCACAGCCCAAACGATAGTTACAATCCTCAATTCCTTACAGAAATTTGAATCCTAGGGTACAAACTTTTGAAAAACCTTGCAGGAGTGTTGGTCCAACCAAACGAGACAAACTTCTAAATTTGCCCCGCCCTAAAGAACAGCCCCTCAAATCTGTTCTTGGGATCCACAATGAAAAGACAGTAAAGTGCAGGTTTCACACGGGTCACGCATTCCACTCTCTCTCGTACCATTTCAAAGATCATATTGCATGATGCA
>CM065739.1:29141604-29151604 GCA_033310375.1 Conus canariensis
TTACAGCAAAAGGTAAAAGCGAGAGTAACACACGCACACGCACACAGACACACACGCACACACACAAAATACACATTCATATATACATGTTACTTCATTGTATGATAGATCCTCGGTAGTATAGTGGTCAGTATCCCCGCCTGTCACGCGGGAGACCGGGGTTCAATTCCCCGCCGGGGAGACCAATTTTTTTTTTTTTAAACAATCACAATTGATTATTTTTAATTAGATTCTTTTGTCTCCTATGGAATGTGGTGAGTACTACTATACATCCGATGAAAATGAACAATTCGGAACTGACGCCGGGTTTCGGGGAGGGGTGAGGGGGGAACGCATACACAATTTGCCGCCTGATAAACAGTATTTCGGGAAGCTTACATTCGTGTTTGTTTTTTGTTTTGTGTCAAAGAAAAAATTGGTACATAAATTGTTCTGTGGGTTGAAGAAGATTCAAACTGAACTCGTTAGTGGACACTTGTCATTCGCAGCGTCACTGATTTCAGAATAGAGGTCAAATATCGACCTGTCGTGCAACAGTGTTTTAGAATTACGTTTATTGTCGGGGACAGTTGGAGAGATTTGATTGAGTGAGTGAGTGTATCTTTAAATACGCAAGGATGAAGATTTTAGGCCAAAGCCTAGTCTTACAATCTGTCCTCGTCCTGCACAGGGGCATTATTTCAACACATATTCATACTGACAATTCAACTTAGCAACACTATAATGTAATTCCAAACACACTATTCATAAACGTAATAAGCTAATGACATGGTGGATAGTCAAGCATAAGGAAAGAAAACAAACAAAAGCACAGAGAGGGGAAGGGGGGGGGGGGGGGGGCGTGGAGGGGGGGGGGGGGGGGCAGAGAGAAAGAATGATACGTACGGGGAGAGGAAAAAAGATGGGATGGGAAAAAATGTGGGAGGAACGAGGAGTGGGAGGGGGGAGAGGGGGGAGGGGGCGATTCTGGGGAGGGGGGGGGGGGGGGGGGGGTACGGGGGCAGGATGGAGCCGGGATCTCCACGTTTCAATCAACAGCAAACTTTTCACCCCTCCACGGTTTTGACCATAATTAATTTTGTTCTGAACGATTTGTCTAAGTGATTTACAGCACGGCGGCCAGTGGTAGCCTACCTGCGCCGCACGACCGTACAGTGGTACAGCAGTGTACAATAGTAGTCTACCCACATAGCGATACAGCCTAGCATAGCTTAGTTCTACGTGCATACAGCCGGCCCACAGTGCAGCACAGTGCAGTACTGAGTAACAGACGCAGCACAGCTTCAGTTTCAGTTTCAGTTTCGTCAAGGTGTCACTGTGTGCGGACTAGTCCATATACGCTACGCCACATCCATCCGCTCAGTTTTGAGACCACACTGCGCATGATTTAAAGCTGATGGATAAATGAATTAATGACTACGATGAGAGAATGTAAGAAGAGGGTCTCGTGGCTACGACTTTCGTAGATGTCTGACCTACGCATTAGCCCAACGCGCTGGTCAGACCTTGAAGTACCTACCTAACATTGGTTGTGCCATATTTATCATTGTATGTGTGTGTGGTGACTGTACGTTTGCGTGTATGGATGTGTGGGCACGAGCCCGTGTGTGTGTATGTCAGTGTATGCTGTGCGCGAGCACATGTGCGTGTACGTATGATGTGTGTGTATGCATGTGTGTATGCGTTTGCATGTGTGTGTGTGTGTGTGTGTGTGTGTGTGTGTGTGTGTGTGTGTGTGTGTGTGTGTGTGTGTGTGTCTGTGTCTGTGTCTGTGTGTGCACTCACACAAACGCACGCTCTTTTGTGTGTGTGTGTGTGTGTGTGTGTGTGTGTGTGTGTGTGTGTGTGTGTGTGTGTGTGTGTGTGTGTGTGTGTACCTGCATGTGCAGAAGTGTCTTTGTGTGTGTGATTTGTGGGCTTGTGTGAGCATGCTCCTGCGCGCACATATCTCCACATGTATGTGTACATATGTATGTATGTATGTTATGGTATGTATGTATGTATGTATGTATCTCTCTCTCTCTCTTCTCTCTCTCTCTCTCTCTCTTCCTCTCTCCTCTCTTATTATATATATATATATATATATATATGCAGCACAGCACAATTTGTCATAGAACAATCAATTTTGCCAGTCCAGCAGGACCCCACATCTGGCACACACCACCACACACTGGCACGTCATAGTAAAAGTACAGTACAGAACAGAACAACGATGAAGCTGACACCACTAGGCCTACTTGTCGCTGACTTCGTGGGAAATAAAATCTACTAAAAATTTCCTTTAAAAAATTTTTCAGACTTAAAAAAAAAAAGAAAAACAGCAACAACAACAACAACAACTTGGACATTTTCTCCACCTCGTTTTCAGACTTAAAAAAAAGAAAGAAAAACAGCAACAACAACAACAACAACTTGGACATTTTCTCCACCTTTTCTGCAGAACCTGTTTCGACTTTTTCTCTCATTTGAATGGACCGCTATGCTCTCAGTTGAAACACATACACGCACAGATAGCTATGTAAAGAACAGTACTTTACACCTGCTATAAAACCATTCACTCATCCCATCAGCTTAACAGTTCAGTCAGACGCAGAAAAAGAATAAAAAGAAGGAAGGAAGCAAGCAAACAAACAAACAAACAAAAAACATTGGCATGGAACCGGTAAAAACAGTGACGGCTCCACTTCACTGATTATCGATCGATTCAGATATAATGTCTTGGGTTTGATGCAACATTTGTTTACAAAATGACGCATGCACAAATTGCGAAAGATCTTGACCTATGAACTCCAAAAAGGTAACTATAAATGCAATGGAAGAACAGACGTTCACCTTCCTCTTATTTATCGTATTTATGTATTGATGTATTTATTTATTCATGCATTTATTTATTTGCTTAATTATTTATTTATTTGTTTGTATATTTATCTATATTTTCCTGAACAGGTCTACTTACCTTCCCTTAGTATTTATTTATTTATTTATTTATTTATTTATTCATTCATTCATTCATTCGTTTATTTATATATTATTCATGTTTTCCTGAACAGGTCTACTTGGTACCAGTTCCGAGCTGTTTCCCGGTGCAGATCTGAACCACTTCATACCAGTTCGTCGACCAATAAGCCCCCCCCCCCCCCCCCTCCGCCCCACGCCCCCTCTCCTCTCCCATCTCCACGCCCTTCCCTCCTTTTTTTTTTCATCGAGGTCTTCGCTTTATTTCTTAGAAAATGTACGAAAATGTCGAAAAATGCCATGTTTTGCGATGCTGAAGAAAGCGAGAACATACATGGATGAGCCTTTTGTGGATCCGAATCCACTTTAAAATGTGATAAGTTTATTCTTGAGCTTTGTTCCATCTTTCCACCAAGTTTTGTGACAATCGGTTTTGTAGATTTGCTGTCAGACAGACAAACAAACCAATAGACGTGAATCAAAACATGTCCTAGGTGGAGGTAATTATACTTACACCGATTCACAAAGACTTGGTTAAGGTTAAAGGTTAAAGCCTCGTAATCTAATGGCCGTAGGGGAAGCGAACAGTCAGAGGTTCCCGTATCAGGGGCACCATATGACGGAAGTCTGGGGGTCACCCTCTCTTTCCTCCGCTTCTAGCTTTCCCTGAATTGAATCAGGTATGTCCTTTACTGCTGGGTTGATAGATAATGTATTCAAAACGGAAAAATCCGACGCCACGGGCGGTTCAAAGTCATGACTGTCAGCTCTTTAGACAAACGCTTTAACCCGCCACCCCCCCCCCCCCCCCTCCCCCCAGATCCATTTGAAAGAACCTTAATCGAGCAGAGAATTAAAAAAAATCTTGAGAGACATAATAGCAAATTATGTTTCAATAAATCTAAATAAGCAATATCGGAAGCTTGATCAAAGCCGTTATTTTTCAGTGACTGAATTGTTGACATCACATTTTGACTTTTGCGGGCGAAGAACTGTATGCCAGCGTTTCTTATTTTGTGGATTTAGCGGACGGTACATATTCAATGCAGAATTATGCAATGAATACGGCCTCTTTTTTCTTTTTGTTTTGTTGTTTTGTTTGTTTTAAATGCAACCTAGGCAAAACAAAAACAAAGAAACAAACATACAAATAAACAAAACAAAACAAAAAACTAAAAAGGAAAAAGATAGAGAGAAAGAAAGAAAGAAAAAAGATTCGTCATATTGGGCAATCTTTGAAATCAGAAGACCATTAACTACACATATATTATCCCGCAACATCTTTGCTCTCGCACTGAATGCAACTTTCAAAGATGAAAAACACAGACGGCGAGGTACGTAGACATATAACGAAGGAGAGAAGTCAAGCATCACATTTCTGGTTGAAGAAACGTTGATTTCTACATTGTTCCCCGCAGGTTCAGAAGGATTTTGGTTGTCATCAATTTTGGTGTTGTGCTATTCGACTTTGGATCTGGTGCAGTTGACGTTGAAAAAACCTGTTCGGTACATTCGGTGTAGCCTTTTCATTCTGTAATTTTATATGTACAGAGTGATTTCAGTGAAGTTAAAAAGTGTAACGGTATAAATCATTAACATGAACGTTAATTTTTTTGAGTCATAGTGCAGTTATTGATATAAGCAAGCGTTTATTTACTATAACCGAGTTTACACAATTTGGTGAAACCTTTTTCTTTTTTGTGTGCGTAAGTTTACACTTTCTTTCTTAAGCAACAGCGCTGAGGAAAGAGGAATTCACTATAAACAAGTTCATTGTCAGAGAGATCGTTTGTATAGTGCATACAATTCATTGTAGTGGTTTCAAGACTCTAGCGTTGCAAAATGCAGAATTTAGCAATGCAGATAATTCTCGTGCGGCCCCGAGTAAACACACCACACAACACGAATCTTTATTTCATGCGTCCGCTCGCATGACACTGCTGTAAATAACATCACACTACACCTATTACACATTACACGAACATATGGAATTAAATGCAACACTATCCTGCGTCGGAATAAGTCTGCACTCTACGATATACAACGATGTACACGTTACTATGATATAATAATCACCCCATACAACACATCACACCAGACCACAACGAACACGTAGGCATCATTCATGAGCTGGGCCATTACAATCACACAATAGACGTTAATTTCTGACTGGCACGCCATGAGCCAGGATTCACCAACCCGCACACACAATTCACACCCGAATCAAAACAGTTGACAGCAGCGGATAATCCGCAGAGCTTAAGTAGGCTAACTCCGGATTAGCATTACAAGCGGCAACATTTTGGGCTGTAACGGCACAACTCTTTCGCCTGTATTCAGTTGTGTGGGCGAGTAGCGAGTGGATACCAGACTAGAACACATTTCCCTGGTTCTACGTTCGTTTTTGTGTATGTGAAAGGAGCTATGAAGATCTGTCTGGAAAAGAGTGTGCAAACGTGTTAGGATAGAGACGAAGAAAAAAAAAAGACTGATAGAAGAAGAAGTGTACAGCAAGATATGAATAAAGAACACAGGAAACGAAAGCAAGGCCAGAAGAAACTGAAAAGAGGAAAAAGGAAGACAGGATGAATGAAGAGAGTGGTAGTGACAAAAAAGCTTGTGTTCTGATACCTTCACTACTAAGTCTGATTTATTCAAACTGTGTTCTTAAAAAAGTGGCCCGTGGTCGAAGAGTTAGAACCACGGCCATGGAGCTGAGGGTTGTGAGCTCGAACCATCATGAGGGGTGGATTTTCACTGCTTGAAAACCGCTCTCTTTCACCTAGCAATCAACGGGTACCTGCTTCAGTCCAGGGAAAGTTAAGGCTGCGAAGGGAGGGTCTGGGCTCCGTCTACCGTAAGGCTGTGCCCTAGACACGGTGATTTTCTATCATTTCACGGCTCCTATGACAACAAAGCTGTGGTACTTTAACGTTCTTAAACTTGGCATTCTCAGAATCAGCCAGTTTCCAACGCTTGTCACCTCTGTTTCAGAATAACCCTTCTCAGATTCACCAGCACACCTGGTATCAACAGCCGTAATTGTATGTCCCTGTCTGTTATTACGGCCACGGAAACAAGGTAGGCCTACTCCTAGACACTGCCAGTGGGCCCTATATTGTGTGTTGGCGTTGTCATAGTCTGCCAGTTCCAGAGACTGCCGTCGAGCTGTGAAGGGTGGCGATGATTTTTTTGGTCGCTTTCTGTAGGCCTGCTGGGGGATTGTGATTCGGAGATGGTCATTATACACGAACGGTCAGTGCGCAAACCTCATGTTTTGTTTTTCATTAAGATTGTCTATTTCACGTTCAGCAAATTCAGGGTGTTAGGCCTCTGAGTTTAATACATTCTCAGCGGTGTCTTCACTCTCGAAAATAATATCGGGAAGAAACCACAGGCGCCTTAACCCCGTAAGTTTCCCCGATGAACAAAGCCTAGAGAAGTACTTGAGATGTGTGTGTGTGTGTGTGTGTGTGTGTGTGTGTGTGTGTGTGTGTGTGTGTGATGAAGAAAATATTTCTACCTATTTTCTGATTAACTGATTAATCGATTTTTCTAAGACTATTTTATACCAGCTGAAAAAGTAATTGATTTGGTGTTTGAATTTGTGTGGTGATCGTGTCACGTGAGGTTCAGCAATAATTCTCGTGGTGAATTGTTAAAAAAAAATTCAATCTTCACATCGTTCTTTTGATTTAGTTGGCGTGTATGTGTGTGTGTGTGTGTGTGTGTGTGTGTGTGTGTGTGTGTGTGTGTGTGTGTGTGTGTGTGTGTTTTGCGCCACACACACGCTAGTGATTAAGCGGTATTGAAGAAAATCACATACAGGTGAACACCCAATATGTCATTAAAGCACGACTCAGGAAAGAAATATTTTGTTAGAGGAGAGAGGAGAGAGGAGAGAGAGAGAGAGAGAGAGAGAGAGAGCATATTGACTGTATTTCCACCCCTTCCCCAATGGGTGTCTCGCTCTGTCTCTCAAATCCATTTATTTCATTTCTTTGTGTTTCAGCTGTAAGTCGGCTTTTCGTGCAAAACACAGCCGTACAGATGGTTTTGTGATCGTAATGGCAATTTAACTGAAGTTCAGTTTGCTGCACTGATCGGAAATGTCAAACGGATGGATCGATTTATAAATGACGACAACAGGTTGATTTTTCAGTGACTTCAGATGCCTCGCTCCATGACCTTATACTGTTGCACGGGTACCTGTAAACTGTGAAACAATTATGATCCTCAGAGACTAGTTATTTTGCTGTTCCACGACTCTTCACATATGGATGTTTTTGGATAGTACAGTAAGCGCTGAACTGGTATTCCATGATCTGTGGACGTTGTGTTTGGTAAACAAAACATTGATGCTCCGCTGACATCATGATGATCGTGACGTAATCCCATCAACACGTCACCACGACATTCCCCAGTATGAACGGAGACACGGAGGGACGCCTGACCGCCGAACACACCTCGATCCTCCCCACCTCGAGGGCCACCCCCGTCTCAGGCTATGACCCCACCACGTCACTCACCACCCAGGAACCCTTGTCCTCAAGGTCAAACACCGGCCTTGACCCTTCAAGGTCAAAGTCGGGACATGAACCACGAAACCTTGTGTCTGCCACCGTCCTGGATTCCGGGTCAAGGTCGGTGAACGGGCACAGCGCGGTCTCCGCCCCGAATTCCCGCGCGCCGACCTTCACCCGAGCTCCTCCGCAGCCGCGGCGGAGGAGTGTGATAGCGAACGGAGGGGATTCCCGCCTGTCTCACCACGAGCCGCTGACTGGTCAGGGGTCCTGTCAGAGTCCCGGGGGAGCCGCAGCCTTCTGGAGTCCCAGTCCCACGTCCCTGGGCTTGAGGTACTCGGCTGTGGAGAGGAAAGGCAGGCGCCGGAGTAGCTTCATGACTGACGAGTCTGGAACTGGTTCGGGGGAAGGGTTGCAGTGAGTATAATGATTTTGGTGTGTGTGTGTGTGTGTGTGTGTGTGTGTGTGTGTGTGTGTGTGTGTGTGTGTGTGCAACTTTTGATGGCGTGCTCTGTGTGTGTGTGTGTGTGTGTGTGTGTGTGTGTGTGTGTGTGTGTGTAACTTTTGATGGCATGCTGTGTGTGTGTGCGTGTGTGTGTGTGTGTGTGTGTGTGTGTGTGTGTGTGTGTGTGTAACTTTTAATGGCGTGCTGTGTGTGTGTGTGTGTGTGTGTGTGTGTGTGTGTGTGTGTGTGTGTGTGCGGGCGCGCGCGCGAGCGCATGCTCGAGTGTGCGTGCGTGCGTGTGTGTGTGTGTGTGTGTGTGTGTGTGTGTGTGTGTGTGTGTGTGTGACGTACAAGCTATTACTGAGATCGAGGTTCTTGATTCACACAAAATATGTCAATTTTTGATATGCCTGTCTGACCTCGCCAGCCAAGTTATCACCAGTAGGCTACACACAGACTGTGTGAACAGCCTTTGTTTACCCTCATGGGTGTTTGTTTGGTTGGTTGTTTGTCTGTTTCTTTTAAGTCGAGTTTCCTGTCAAGACATTAGCTGATTTACAGCTTAACCTGTCTTCTCATGAGCACATAGGGACACTATGAGCTTATTATATGTTTCGATATCTGCCCAGGGACGTCTTTAGTCTCTCTATAAGTCCTCTATCGGTTCCTCTAAGGGAATTCTATTTCTAGGTCTCTGGTGTTTAGGAGAAATCTGATGGGTACGAGGGGGGTGTAAGAGAGGTTGGGGGCGGGGAGGGGGGGCGGGGAGGGAGGTGTTGGTGGTGGAGGTAGCGAGCTTATGTCGGTTCTTTCTCCATACAATATCTATTTACAACATTCTTAAGCACATAAGCACATGGAAAGCGCGCGCACACGCACGCGCGTGCTCTCTCTCTCTCTCTCTCTCTCTCTCTCTCTCTCTCTCTCTCTCACACACCACACACACACACACAGAGTGTTCTCAAAACTTCACACACACAATCTCTCTCTCTCTCTCTCTCTCTCTCTCTCTCTCTCTCTCACACACACACACACACACACACACACACACACACACACACACAACACACCATGCACACACACACACACACACGCACACACACACGACACACACGCACACACACGCACACACACACACACACACACACCACACACACACACACACACACACACACGCATGGGCCAACAACATGTTGCATACATACGAGACACGAACTGAAGACCTTAGACCTATTCGCTTCCCTTAAGACGAGCCTTTTTCCTGGAACGCCACCGCTCCAAAAGCCAATCAGTGTATCAAACCAACCCAATGAAACGCTGTACGCTGGTAACGTGTAGCTGTAACTGTTTCTTTCCAGTGTTGAGACCTTATCATACTACATTGCTGCCCGACATACCCCATCTAACACCGTAGTCAGCTGACCACCGACAGTATAATTTTGTAATGGAGGCGTGGTGGTGCCTACTTCTCAATGTCTTGCAAGTCCTCGATTCAATGACTTGCGTAAAATTTCAGAAAATCAGGTCATTTTTTCGTGTAAAAAAACAACAACAAAACTTCTTGAATGCTGCAACTTCTAAAAAAAGAGTAGTCTAGCAGACCATAAAACTGCGAAATTCAATGTCAGTTTACACATTACTGATGGATTTGTGTGATGACTTGTCGTAAAACATGATTGAATTTTATTACTCCTTATACAATGTGTTTATTAACGGTTTATTTTTTGTTTGTTTTTTGTTTGTTTTTTTGTTCCACATGGGAGAAAGTGCAAAAGTATTCCTCTGCAACACCCATTTCCTTGCAACAGAATTCAATGTACGTTTTTCATTTTAAAACATTACATCTATTTCGAGACATTTCGTGAAAAACAACAAACAACACCAAAACAACAAACACACATAACAAACAAAACCATTCTGCGCCATAATATGATACTTTCCACGTTCTTTTTTGCATTTCACAGCAACGAGGAGCATGTTTTAGCATCTATGAGTAAAACTCACGTGGTATTGATCTCCTTTTAAACGGGTTGCTGTATTGTATTGTATTGTATTGTATTGTATTGTATTGTATTGT
>CM065739.1:29156604-29174104 GCA_033310375.1 Conus canariensis
AATGCCATTTGACACTATGTGATGCGACGCGATGCAACACAGCACAGCACAACATAAAATAACACAGCACAACACAGCACAGCACAGCACAGCATAAAATAACACAGCACAACACAGCACAACACAACACAGCACAGCATAAAATAACACAACACAGCACAGCACAGCATAAAATGACACAACACAACACAACACAACAGCACAAAACTGCACTACACTGCAGCGCACAGCACAGCACAGCACAGCACAGCACAACGCAACACATCTAGAACGCACGAAAGCTTCTTGACGTATGACATTAGCATTCTAGTACAAAGGACTTTGTCGTGGAATGACGGGGTGGGGCAGTACAATGATTAGAGCTTTGGACTTTCAATGCAAGAATCGTGAGTTGGATCCGCCGCTACCCACTGAAATATTGTGATAAACATTAACACGGCAACACAAGTGGAAGGAAGAGGAGGTGGAGGAGGAGGAGGAGGAGAGGAGGAGGAGGAGGAGGAGAGAGAGAGAGAGAGGAGGAGAGAGAGGGGGGAGGGTGTGGAAGGGGGGGGGTGAGTGGGTGGGAGGTGACGGCGGACGGGAAGGAAAAGCAGGGATGTATTACTGTATGTTTCGAAAGAACATAGGAAATAGTCGTTAGTTGATGTTTTGGGCCGTGCTGCAGCTTTATTAGCCAGCTGTGCTGAATGGTGTGTGTGTGTGTGTGTGTGTGTGTGTGTGTGTGTGTGTGTGTGTGTGTGTGTGTGTGTGTGTGTGTGTGTGTGTGTGTTGTGTGGTGTGTGTGTGTGTGTGTGTGTGTGTGGTTTTGTTGTTGACGTCTTTTAGTACGTTGTTGCTGACGTGTTTCATGTGCTAATGTTGATGCGCTTCACGTATTGTATGCTGACATGGTTCTCGTCCTGTTGTTGGCGTATTTTGACGCTATTGTTGACTTGCTTTACGCCATGTGTTTTACGTGCTATTGTTGGGATATTCCATCCATTGCTGTTGATTTCTATCCCGTCATGTTGTTGACGCATAACTTGTGTTGTTGACGTGTTTTATGTGTTCTCGTTGATGTGTTTCTTGTGTTGTTGACAGTGTTTCTTGTGTTGTTTACATGTTTTACGTGTTCTCGTTGACGTATTTCGTGTGTTGTTGACTCGTTTTACATGTTCTCGTTGACGTATTTCTTGTGTTGTTGTCGTGTGTTACGTGTTCTCGTTGACATGTTTTTGTGTTGTTGACGTGTTTCACGTGTTGTGACGTATTTCTTGTGTTGTTGACGTGTGTTACGTGTTCTCGTTGACGTGTTTTTGTGTTGTTGACGTGTTTTACGTGTTCTTGTTGACGCTTTCTTGTGTTGTTGACGTGATTTACGTGTTGTGACGTGTTTCTTGTGTTGTTGACGTGTTTTACGTGTTCGCGTTGACGTGTTTTTTTGTTGTTGACGTGTTTTTTGTTGTTGACGTGTTTTACGTGTTGTGACGTGTTTCTTGTGTTGTTGACATGTTTCACATGTTCTCGTTGACGTGTTTCTTGTGTTGTTGATATATTTGACACGTTCTCGTTGACATGTTTCTTTTCTTGCTGGCGTATTTTACATGTTGTGACGTGTTTCTTGTGTTGTTGACGTGTTTTACGTGTTCTCATTGACGTATTTCTTGTGTTGTTGACGTGTTTCAGAAGCACAACTACCCTGTCCTCAGCCACTGAGACTTCCGAGGACAGTGGAGAGGGCCACTTCAACGTCGTCCTCAGGTTAGTGCCATGAGAACTCTTGTTGATGTTGTTGTTGTCTTTATCATGATTGCTGTTGAGTAAAACCAGGTAAGATCACATCAGTGTCGTTCTGACGTCAGGGCTCTGCGGACTGTTGGCGGTGGTGTCTTTGTCATATAAGTGATGTGGTGACAGTTGTCCATGTTGCTCTTGGCGGTGTCAGTGTTGTTATTGTGCTTGATGGTGTTGGCGTCTTTGTCGCTTTTGTTATTGTTGTTCTCGTCTTTGTCGTTATTGTTGTTTGTGGCGGTATCTCTGTTGCCATTATTTTTTTTTTAGATGGTAGCGTCTTTGTCACTGTTATTTGCGTCTTCTCCCTCCCCCCCCTCTCTCTCCCTCTCTCTCTCTCTGTCTCTCTCTCTCTCTCTCTCTCTCTCTGTCTCTCTCTCTCTTGTATTTTTTTTACATAAAGAATGCGAATTCCGTACGAGTGTTGTTATGGATTTTTTGAAATGTTCAAAGAATCTGGAGAGGTCAGTTTAATATGGTTCTCGAACCGGTAGTGTAAGTAGTTAGCATTGTTGGATAAGATTGGGAAACGTCGGTTTTGTATGTTTTTCGGATTAATGTTGTTATTAATATTGTGGGGTTAAACGTGGAGAGATCGGTGAAACACTGTTCTTGAATCAGTGTTATTACTATTGGTATTGCTAGATGAAAACAGAAAAGTTTGGTTAGATGTATGTTTCTTACCAGTGCTATTACTGATATTGTTCGATAAAAATGGCAATGTCATTTTAATGCGATAATCCGACCAGCATTTTTATGACTGATAACCAAGGAGATAAAGCACATAATATCCAGGTAAAACGTGAAATAGGAAATGCGAGTGGAGCCCAGCTTGTTTTTCTCGCATAAAGAAACAGAGAAAGTCTGCTTAATTACCCTGTTTCGTCTCTGTGTGTGTGTTGATGTGTGTGTGTATATATGTGTGTGTGTGTGTGTGTGTGTGTGTGTGTGTGTGTGTGTGTGTGTGTGTGTGAGTGTGTGTGTGTGTGTGTGTATGTGTGAGTGTGTGTGTGTGTGTGTGTGTGTGTGTGTTGGTGTGGTGTGGGGTGTAAATATCAACATCAGGATTTTTTCAGCAAGTACAGGCGCCAGAATATCAAACTTAACAGAATGGTGAACGTAGACATAATCTTTCCAACCATTACTTGCATGAAGATGTCATCCAACGGTATGCACCGTAAATCTGCGATATATACGCTTTCAGCAAAATTTCCAATATCAAAGTAATGACATTTTCTTATGAAATTTGATCAGTGAACAATCACAGCTTTATACACTGATCAAGATACATTAAATGAGACCATGTGCACAAAGTATCTGTACCAGGCTAAAACACAGTTTCCTTCAGGATAAGACGTTTGGAAGGCTGTGTGTCCTCCCCCTCCCCTCTCCCCCGGCTCCCTTCTCCTTTTTTTTTATTTCGATCGCCCCCTCACTCTTTCTGAGGAAGACTAAAAACCCGTAATACCCGACTTGTTATTAGCAATTAGAACATCACAATCTTTTTAATGCGAAAAGCCTTGATCGTAGACACTACTGTTTTCTTAATAATTATTTATAGAGAAAATATGAAAGAAAAACCAATGCATGTAGGGACATTTGCTGTAGCCCAGTAAGACAAGCAAAGTTTTTTGTAATTAAATCTGTGTTTTATTTAGTTTCCTCATATCCCCTCTCTCAATTTTTTCTTTTCTTTTCTTCTTTTTTTTTCTTTTGCAGATCGTCCTAGACTGGGAAAAATGGATTTTTTTTAATACTTTTTCTTTTCTGTGCTAATTAGCTGTTCATCTAATAAACTAACTGTAACTCACTACCTGATAAACATGCTAATCGTAACTAATTAACAGAGGTACGTTTGTAGTTGCCGTAATAAGAATATGTAAAACCACCAAGTCAGTGCAAGGTGTGTGTGTGTGTGTGTGTGTGTGTGTGTGTGTGTGTGTGTGTGTGTGTGTGTGACTTGCAGGTGCGGCCACTGAGTAGCCAGGAGAAACACAGACGCGATAAATTCGCCGTCACTTTCCCTGGCGCTGGCCAGTGTGAGGTGAGCCAAACGGGAGTGAGAACAGAATGAGAATTCCTGTCAGTATGTGCACCAGTCAATGGACGTTACTATTTATGGTGTGTGGCTGACAGGCATAATGACATAAGCTTGTTCAGCCAATGAAAATGTATCTAAAAAAGAAGTTTAGTCTTTTCTTTATTATGCCTTTAAGATTAGAGAAGCATTGTGTTCTTAGCACAGTTTGATTTTTCTTATGGTTGCTTATGGTACCATGTAGTGCATTTTCATGTCTCGGACTGTTTGAAGATGTCACACTCCCCTTCATATTGGGGCTATGGCCCATTATATGAATAAACCATTTCATATCTTTTCATTTCATCTCTCTCTCTCTCTCTCTCTCTCGCGCTCTCTCTCTCTCTCTCTCTCTCTCTCTCTCTCTCTCTCTCTCCCCCCCCTCTCTCTCTCTCTGCATTTGTGCCTACGCATATACAAGCGCAGTTTTGTGTATGTGTGCATGTGTGTGTGTGCCTGCATGTGTGTACGTGTATGTGTGTATGTGTGTGTGTTCATGCTTACATGCATGCGTGTATGAAAATGTATGCATGCGCATGCATGTGTTCGTGCGTGTACCTTGCATGTCTATGAATGTGTGTGTGCGTGCGTGCGTGCGTGCGTGCGTGCGTGTGTGTGTGTGTGTGTGTGTGTGGTGTGTGTGTGTGTGTGTGTGTGTGTGTGTGTGTGTGTGATGGATGGTTCCATGCAGGTGGACAGCAACAGCGGCGGTCAGAGGGGTTTCCAGTTCAACGTGGTCTTTGAACCGGATTCCACGCAGGAGGACGTCTTCGAGAACTGCGGCATCAAGAAACTGGTAGACAGCGCTGTGTCCGGGTGAGTGGGACGATACGCCGCTGAGTTTTGATAGGCTGCACACCAAAAGTCAATGCGCCAAGGACTTGCTTTAAGGAGTCGAGTATTTCTAGACTGGCACAATTAGATTGTTTTGAGAATTTCTGTTGTGTCTGAAAGGTGATTCTCTTCAGTTTCTTTCATATGACCATTAAGGATCAAGCGAGACCTAATAAAATCAAAGGAACTGGACTACTTGGGAGTTTTCTAGCTGGCGCAAAGATAGGTTCATGGGTGAGTGCAAAGGCCTGAAATGTGATGTCAACTAAGAGCAAGGTCATGTATTTGAAGATTGTGATTTCATCCGTGAAAATCCCCCAAACAAGGGAAATAATGGGTGGGGGGCGTTGTTCTTTTGATCAATAATGAGTTTAACATTAAATGCTGGCTCACACTTATGGTAGGCCTCAAAACGCTTGCATGGATTGTATGGTGTTTTAGTTCAAAATCCCAACTGTGGCGTGTGGCCACACAAAGAGGACTGAAACATGGCTTCAGAAATGGGCAGTTAAAAAGAATGACGATAAGCTCAAGTCCACGCCAGGAAATGAACATCTCTAGCATGAACAGCATTGAGAGTACACTGGATAAAGGGGAGAGAGGGAGAAGGTTGACCGATCGCGCGCCTTTTTGTTGATGTCATTGGTTCTTCTGTCAGTCTGCCTGGGTAACAGTACACGATCAAAGGGGGCATTGCTAGTGGGACGTGAGGTGAAGGCAAGCGTATGTTGTTTTATGTGGTTGAGTCCGTCACTTTTGTTGTGCTGAAGAAGTCAGCTAGTAGGTGTACAGATCTCGCATTGCAAAGGTTGTCAGTTCAAGCCCTTATCATGATGATTCATTTCCTGTCCAATTAACGGGGTTGTCATTCTGGTGGTGTAAGTGTAATATCCGTATTTACGACCCCCTTCTCCTTTCACCCTTTGTCGTCCCCTTTCCCCCTTCCCGCCTTGGACCCATCACCAACTCTCCTAGGATTCTTCAGAGAATTCCGACCATTTCATGCACCAATCAGAGGATGATGAAGACTGTTATCATTGTTCTTGTCGTTATTTATCATCCATCATCATCAGCAGCAGCAGCAGCAGCAGCAGCATTTTCTATTCTTATGCTTATGCCAGTAATTTTGATTGCAGGTATACGTGTACAGCCTTCGCATTCGGTCAGACGGGATCCGGAAAACACACACCATGACAGGCCCACCTGCTCAGGTAAGTTATGCTGTTCAGCTACCTTGTGTGGCTGAAATAAATCATGACTGACCTTTTCGCGGCCTTATACAGTAACTGAGGGGCCCGTAGTCAAGCGGTTAGACTCTTTGCCGGTCGAGCTGAGGCCGTGACTTCTAACTACATCTGTGGTTGGATTTGTTCGGCATGAAAACCCTCTCTGTCCTCCCACGAGTAAAGGGGCCCTTAATTCAGATCAGGGAAGGTTAAAGGCAGCGGAAGGGAGGGATGGGCTCAGCCTTCCGTCATGCCGTGCCCCAGATCGTGAGCCTCTGACAGTAGCTAGTCCCTGACGTAGGAAATGAAATGACAATCAACAGGAAGTATGCTGGCCAGCGCTGTTGGCGTAGACTGTTCGTGGAGTTATTTCTATTGATTTGTGGTATATCACCCAATAATTGGAAAAGGTGTTTTGGCACTTGGTTTAGGTCACCGTGTAGACGGATCTCTTCGTTTCTTTTTTCTTTCTTTTTTGTGCTGTTGTTTTTTGTCTGCAGTTCTTTCGTTCTTGTCAAAGACCTCTGGCAAGAGGAATGGACCTTGCAGACGGATAACAAACTGTATAAAATCCTTCCAAACCTCAACGAGTTTTTACCATGTTCCAGAGGTGAAGAAGCTCCGTGGTGTATTCCATGTCATGTTCCACTCACAGTGAAACATATTCTTTTAGATTGTTGGGACTTGCACGATGTGAGACATAAACACTTTACAGCCGAGTCCATGAAAACCCTGTTCAGAGATGTCCCACCTGACGTGATCTTTGAGTTTCTGAAAGAGATTAACATTTTGCATCTGATTTAAGATTTTACGAAGAAAGAGTTTTAACGAAGTTTCAGGTGCGTTTTTAGAAGATGTATTTTAAAGCGATGTGTGAAAGTTTTTTTTTTTTTAATGACTTGAGTTGATTTTAACGGGGTGACAGCCCTGATATGGCCCTTTACGGTCGGCTGGGCTATAAGCAACATTACCTTACCTTCCTGTTTCGTTCTATTCTCTCCGTCCTTTTTTTTTTCTTTCTAGCCTGTTGTTTCTGTCTCGCTTTCTCTTTTTGCTGTCCTCCCTTCCTTCTTTTTTTAAATTTCTTTCTTTGCTTTGTTTTGTTTCTTTTTTGTTTTGTTTTGTTTTTTGTTCTGTCTGTTCTTTCCATTCTTTCTTTGTTCCTGTTCCTTCAGTCTTTTCTTTTCACTTCACTTATTCCCTCTCTCATTCTTTCTTCGTTTCTTTTTTCCATTCATTTTTTTTCTTTCACTCTGTTCTTTCCTTTTATCCTTTCCATATTTTTTCTTTTCCTTTATTTATACTTTTCCTTTTTTTTTCTTTCTTTTCCTTTGCCGTTTTTTCTTTCCTGTTCTCTTATTCTTTCTTTTCTTTTATTCTTTCTGTTCTTTCTTTTTCTTTCATTTTTGTTGTTGTTTTTTTCTCAATTATTTTCTTTTTCATTCTGTCTGTCTGTCAACTTTCTCACATTTTGCTTTTTCCTTTCTTTCTTTCTTTCTTTCTGTCTTTCTTTCTTTCTTTCTTTCTTTCTGTCTGTCTGTCTTTCATTTCCCCGTTTCTCTTATTTCCTCCTTTGTCCCTCCATGGCAGTTTTGTTTTTTTGCTTCTCACTTGACCCGGCTTAGTAGGCAGCCGCACTCAGTTTGCGAGGGTGATGCTTATAACTGTAGACATTGTACATCCTTCCCTCAACTAATACCATGAATATTGAAAGGGAATACATAATATATCATATAATATATATTATAATAAAATATAATATATAGTGTGTGTGTGTGTGTGTGTGTGTGTGTGTGTGTGTGTGTGTGTGTGTGAGAGAGAAGAGAGAGAGAGAGAGAGAGAGAGAGAGAGAGAGTGATAGAGGCATAGATTCTCACGCCAGTGCAAGGCAGCATTCATTTCTCATGTGTTGGTTTTTGCACGTCGGTTCATACGGTAGTTAGTGTTTCCAACCTTTTTTCGCTTGGTTAGTCTGACTGCCACATCTTTGAGCTGCCTATGCAGACTGTCAGTCCGTTAAAAAGTGATCAGTTATTATTATTTCATTATCATTGGTAGAATGGTTCAATCATTGTCATCAATATTTTTGCTATTATCGAATTATTTAAACGATATACTATCAGTCATAATGATCAGATCTGATTTTGTTTTGAAAGGATGAGGACAAAGTGGAGGTAATGGCTTTCTTCTGCTTCTTCCCTGTCCTTTCCCTGTCTGTGTAGTTGTCCATCGGGTTCTTGTTCTTCGTCTTGTTCCGCTTCTTCTCATGTTCCGCTCGCTCTGTTTCTCAGCACACTAGTTCTTCACCCACTTCCGGTTCTTCATTTTCTTGTTCCGTTTATTCATCACCCCTTCTATTCTTCATTTTTTTTTGTTCTGTTTGTTCATCATCTTTGTTCTATATCATCATCGTCAGCATCATCGACATTATCATCATCATTATCATTATTGTTATTATTTTGTTCTGCTCGCTCATTATCTTCTCAAAGGAAATTCTAAATGAGGCGGGGAACAGTAAACAGTAAATAACGGACAAGTAGGGTAACTCTTGCTCCTGTGATGAAATAAATACATTCCCCGTAACTCCAAATTATGCCGCTTACGACACCGAATCGCCTAGCAGAAATGACAGCACAGAGCACACAGAACAAACGAGGAGTCATCCGTTCTTCATCGTTTTGTTCTGTTCACGCCTCCCCTGAGTCTTCATCGTTTTGTTCTGCTTCTTCTTGATCTTCTTGTTCTGCATTTTGCTGCTCCACCAGCTCATCATCGTCATCTTGTGCTTCATTTTTTTTTTTTTTTATCCGACTGATCATCACTTTCTTGTTCTTCATTTTTTGTTTAAAAATCCGCGTGTTCGTGATCTCGCTCTTCACCTTTTCATTGCACTTGTTCATTATCTTCTTCGTCTTCATCTGTTTGTTCTGCTTGTTCATCGTTTTCTTGCTCTTCATCGGTTGTTCTGCTTTGTTCTTTATCTTCTTGTTTTTCATCTTCCTGGTCCACTTGTTTATTACCCCCTTCTTGCACTTTTTTTTCATGTTGTTTCGATTGCTCAGCATATTCGTTTTGTTCATCTTCTTGAGAGCATGTTCACTTTTCAAAGTTCATTTTGTTGTTCCACTTTTCTATAGTTTTCTCTTCATCCCCCCCCCCCTCTCCCTTTTTATGGCTGTTCAGTTTCTTGTCCCGGTTCTTCACCAGTTATCATATTCTTGTTCAGCATCTTGTCCACATGTCCTCGTCTTCAACTTCACGGTCCTGTTGTTCATGATAATCTTCCCTTTGTTCATAATCATTTTGTGGTTACACTCGGTCTTTCAGCACATTTTCTTGTTTAACCTTTTCATCATTTTCTTCTTGTTGGTCCTGTTGTTCTAACGCTCATTGTATTCTTCCTATTCATCTTCTTGTTCGCCTGTTCGTCTTTTTCTCTTTCTTTTTCCGTTTTGGTATGTTGATAATCACTGTCTTCTGATTTTGTTGTTGTTGCTCATAGTCTCATTGTGCAGTTGTTCTTTTTAGGTTGTGTCAACTTCTGTTGTCATCCTTGCTTACGAACAGTCGATGGTTTGTCTGCTTCTTGTTGTCTGACTGGGTGTGCAACCTCACCATTACAGTTTGCTCCACAGCTATGTGCCGCGTGTGTTTGTATTCCTTCAGCTAACTGGTAGAACACTTATCAAGATGCTGTTACCACAACACAGTAACAAGCTTAATCATGACGGAATTGTGTGACGTTTTGGTTGATGCAGCACGTGCACAGCGATTAACTGTGTGCTTTTATTTGTTTGAGTTGAGTTTGAGTTAATCTAATTTACTGTCGCTTCACGTTTGTGGTATATAAGTAAGGGGGGGGGGGGGGGGGGGGGGGGAGTAGTGTGTGTGTGTGTGTGTGTGTGTGTGGTTGCTCTGTCTGTCTATCTGTCTGTCTGTCTCTCTCTGTCTCTCTCTGTCTTCTCAAAATTATGTAAAAATAGACGAAAGTGTGTGCGTGTGTGTGTGTGTGTGGTGTGTGTGTGTGTGTGTGTGCGCGCGCGCGCGAGCGCACGTGCGCATGTGTGGAGAGAAGTTCAGGGCCTATCAACCAATCTCACGGAACAATACGCCCTAACCTAGATAGCGGACTCTCTGGCAATGGTTCGAATTCGAAGTGAACTTGGTCAGGCATTGCAATTAATGTCCTGGTGGCGATTATCAACGGATGGCTGGCTACACCCGCTGCAAGTTAACACGATTCCTGGGCCATGTAGCGTTCGACCTCAGAATGACCCCACTTCGTTCGGTGTAAACCTTTCCGATAGATCGTGTTAAGTACGTGTGAAGTGTTGTTAGGACACAACAATACGCGCAATTTCCTTGGTGGGACTTACACACATACTATATGGATTTAAAGGGAAGGGTAGTGAGTGTATTGGACCTGAGTGTGTGTGTGTGTGTGTGTGTGTGTGTGTGTGTGTGTGTGTGTTAGGATGGGGTTGGGTGTTGTTGAAATATTGCGTGCGTGAGAGCGTGCGTAAGAGCGTGTGTGCATGTGTGCATGCGTGTATGTGTGTGTGTGTGTGTGTGTGTGTGCGCGCGCGCCGCGCGCGCGGTGTGGTGTGTGTGTTGTGTGTGTGTGTGTGCGCGCGCGCGCGCGCGTGTGTGTGTGTTGCTACTTTTTTTTTTTTTACTATTGACAATTTTCTTGTATTCATTATTGCTAGTACAACAACAACAACTACTACTGCTACATACTACTAAACTACTAACTACTACTATACTACTACTACCTGCTACACTACTACTACTACTACTGCTACTGCTACTACTATTACCACTACTACTACTGTCATTGATTTTTTCACTGTTATATCATCATCATCATCCATCATCATCATCATCATCCTTTTTGTTATCATTCTCATTTTTACTGTTGTCGTTATTATCATTATCATCATTATTTTCATCATCATCACTCATCATCATCATCATCATCATCATTATTATTATTGTTATTATCATCATTATTACTATTGATATTAATATTGTTATCATCATCATGATCATCATGATCATCATCGTCGTCGTCGTCGTCGTCGTCGTCGTTATCATCATCATCATCACCATCATCATCATCATCACCATCACCATCATCATCACCATCATCATCACCATCATCGTCATCGTCATCATCATCATCATCATCATCATCATCATCATTATTATTATCATTACTATGATTTCATTATGATTCTGATTATTTCAGTTTTACCAGCCGGGAGCGAACCTAGACCCCAAAATGTATGGCATCATCCAGAGGTCGTTCAAATACATGTACCGTCAGATCAAAGAACAAGGGGGAGGGAGGATCATTCGAGCATCTTACCTGGAAATCTACAACGAGCAGGTGATCTCCCTGGCCGTGTCTCCTTTGATCGGCATTGAGAGAGAGAGAGAGAGAGAGAGAGAGAGAGAGAGAGAGAGAGAGAGAGAGAGAGAGAGAGAGAGAGAGGTGTTCAAATACTTTTTTCGGACGATTCCTTTTTATCACTCAGAGAGAGAGAGAGAGAGAGAGAGAGAGAGAGAGAGAGAGAGAGAGAGAGAGATGCATATTTTTAAATTCCCATCTACTTCCAGTCGGTTGATTTATTGATTGATTAATAATTTAAAACTCGTTTTTTTTTTTTTTTTTTTACTCGATCTTGTTATCTTTCGGTTTCGTTGACTCGTAGAGGCAGTGGACCTCTAATTGATGATTCTGCCTGATCCACGCTTCGACTGATTGATTATGTGACCACACTGACCGCCAGGTGATCGATCTACTGAACCACAGCCACCGGCGGTACCTGTCGGTGAGGTGGTCGAAGAACAAAGGGTTTTACGTGGAGAACCTCTTCACGGTGGAGTGCGAGAAGCTGGATGATCTCATGGCCGTGCTGGAAGAAGGTCAGTGCTTGGTTACAGTCCTACCTTGCGAGGGAAGCACTGATACGGTGTAAGGCATCGGCAGCGCTGAATGAATGATACAGATATTCAAAATGTCGTCATCGTCCTCCTCCTTCTCCTCCTGCTCCTCCTGCTGCTCTTTCTCAACCTCCTCCTCCTTCTTCTCCTCCTCCTCCTCTTGCTCCTCCTCCTCTTCCTCCTCCTCCTCTTTCTTCTCCTCCTCCTCCCTTCTCCTTCTCCTCTTCCTTCTCTTGTCGTCTTCCTCTTTCTTCTCCGACTCCTCGTCATCCTTTCCTCCTCCTCTTTCCCTCCTCCTCCTCCTCTTCCTCCTCCTCCTCTTCTTCTCCTCCTCCTCCTTCTCCTTGTCCTCTTCCTCTTTCCTCCTCCTCCTCTCTCTCTTCCTCCTCCTCCTTCTCCTCCTCTCTCTCTTCCTCCTCTTCCTCCTCCTCCTCTTTCTTCTCCTCTCCTCCTTCTCCTTGTCCTCTCTCTCTCCTCCTCCTCCTCTCTCTCTTCCTCTTCCTCCTCCTCCTCTCTCTCTTCCTCCTCCTCTCTCTCCTTCCTCCTCCTCCTCCTCCTCTCTCTCTTCCTCCTCCTCCTCTCTCTCTTCCTCCTCCTCCTCCTCTTCTCCTCCTCCACATTCTCCTTGTCCTTCCTCTTCCTCTCTCTCTCTCTTCCTCCTCATCCTCCTCTCTCTCTTCCTCCTCTCCTCCTCTCTCTCTTCCTCCTCCTCCTCCTCTCTCTTCCTCCTCCTCCTCTCTTCTCCTCCTCCTCCTTCTCCTCGTCCTCCTCCTTCTCCTCTTCCTTCTCCTCTTCCTTCTCCTCTTCCTTCTCCTTGTCCTCTTCCTCTTTCTCCTCCTACTCCTCGTCATCCTTCTCTTCCTCCTCCTCCTTCTCTCTCTCATCTTCTTCCTCCTCCTCCTTCTCCTCTTCCTCCTACTTGTCCTCCTCCTCCCTCCCTTCTCCTCTTCATCTTTCTTCTTTTCCTCCCCCTCCTCCTCCCCCTCATCATCATCATCATCATCTTGACACAGGGTTTAAGAACAGACAGACGGATCCAACGATTTGAACGAATACACCAGTCATCCTCCTCCTTCGTCATCATCGTCGTCATCATCATCATGACATTGATGACAGACACTGTACATACACACAGGTTTAAAGTACAGAAAAACGGGACCCCACGGTGAACGAAATTTGCAGTCATCCTTGTCGTCGTCGTAATCATCTGAATCATCAAGATCATAATACTAATGACACACGGTATACGCACACAGAGGGGAAAAAAAGAAACCGGCATACAGGGTTCTACAGTTTAAATGAGTGCTCCAGTCATCATCGTTGTCGTCGTCGTCGTCGTCACCATCATCATCATCATATCATCATCATCATCATCATCATCTTCATTACACTGATGAACACACACACACTCTACATACGCACAGGGTTAAAGAACCGGCAGACAGGGTCTCACGGCCTCAACGAGTTCTCCAGTCGGAGCCACAGCGTACTGACCGTCACCATAGACTCCGAGACACGGGCCGACGTTGAGGACGACAGTCTCTACGTTACCAGGAGGGGAAAACTCTCCTTCGTCGATCTGGCCGGTAAGAGTTAACTTTCCTTTGTTAAGTGTGGTAGGATAGACGAGTGGGTTTACGGTAGGAATTGGGCGTATGGGTGACTTTGCTTGTGTGTTGGTGTTCTGTGATAGTTTGATTTCAGTCTGCTTCAAGTGGAGTTAGGTGGAGTAAAGGTCCAGCCAAACAGGATCATTCACCCGAGACCAAACACCATGAAAAACCACCTCTTCGTTTCTCCCTCCTCACTCTCCTCTCTCTCTCTCTCTCTCTCTCTCTCTCTCTCTCTCTCTCTCTCCACACACACACTCACACACACACACACACACACACACACACACACACACACACACACACACACACACAGAGATCAGACCAGCAAACGAATTATCATCCCAGCTAATTCCAGTCTAAACCAAACCAGCACAACTCCCCAAAACCACACCATACCCAAAGGAAAACGAATTCACCTCGAAACAAACAAATAAACAAGCAAATACACAGTCACATACAACAAAGCAAAGCAAACAATCCAAAACAAAAACCTACTCACCCGAACCGAGACATACCCATTCAAAACAAAGTAAATCCATTCAAAGCAAAGCAGAGCAAAACAAAAGCAATAACATTAAGCAAAACTATCTAGTAAAAAGCAAACTCGTACAAAGCAAGGCAGACCAATCCGAAGAAAATCAAACCATCCAAAGAACAGCGAACCTATCCAAACCAAATCGAAATCAACAAAGCCAAAGCACTGCAAAGCAAACCAGTCTAAAGCAAAACAAACCGAAGCAATCGAAATCAAAGCACACTCATGCAAAACAGCAAGCGAAATCGAAGCAAAACAAAGAAATTTGCAACAAACTAGACCCATCCAAAACAAGACAAGGAAACCCGTG
This sequence comes from Conus canariensis, assembly GCA_033310375.1. Taxonomy (NCBI): domain Eukaryota; kingdom Metazoa; phylum Mollusca; class Gastropoda; order Neogastropoda; family Conidae; genus Conus; species Conus canariensis. The sequence continues at coordinate 29,170,922 of CM065739.1, forward strand.
TAACGCAAAAGAAAGCAAATCTGTCCAAAGCAAAACAAAGGTAACCAACCCAAAGCAGCGCAAATCTGGCCAAAACCAACCAGTCCAACAGAAAGCAAAGCAAAGCACAACTATTTTAAGAAAAGCAAAGCACAATTATTCAAGCAAAGCAAATCAAACCATTCCAAAAGCAATGCATACTTATCCAAAGCAAAACAAGGATAACCCACTCAAAGCAAAGCAAATCAACTGAACCCTAACCAACCAGAAGTAATCAACCCCAAAACAACCTGAACCATCCAACCCTACTCAAGTCAACCTAAACCAACCCAAACAATCCTAAGCGACCTCTGTTCGTTTTTGTTTCGAATCAAGTAGTTTAAGTCAAGTTTCTGAGCTCAGTGAGATCAGATCTGGTCAAACTGCATTGAATCCCATACATGTGCGAGGCACTGGCCACCCAGTCCATTCCGTTGTCGTTGCATGTTGGCTTGGGTTGGTTTGTCTCATGCCTTTGTCGCAACTCCGGGTATGAATTGTTAGAACACCACTGATGACTTTTATTTTCTGCGTATGCAGGCTGATACTCCTGCGGACACTCCCTGTATAGACAGGCAAGGATTAATCCCATCTACCCAACAAAGGGAGTGGAGTTTTGTATGTATGACCGTTTTTTTTTTATCCCGCCATTAGGGCAGCCATACTCCAACTTCGGGGAAGGTGCATGCTATGTGTAAAGTTGGTGATGCGATTTTACGTGTGTGCAAGATGTTATGCGTGCGTTCACACACACGGAACCTCGGTTTATAGTCTCATTCGAAGGACTGTATGGGAAATGAAGTCAGAACCAATGTTAACTCCGAGGGGAAAATCCCCCTGTACCGAAACGGCCCGGCGGAGATTCGAACCCGCAACCCCAGGATCACCAAGATTACGAGTCCGGCGCTCTACCACTGAGCTATTCCGGCCCCCATACTGATGACTTTATGACAATATCTCCCTATTTTTCGTCGTTGTTTGTGGCCCTTTTGAGCTGGTGGAGGACAGGCCTGTCCATTCGCTGATGTTATCCTCCCACCTCGTTTTTTTCCCCTGTCCGCCTCTTCTTTGAATTGTGCCTTGCAGGATGGGGTCTTAATAGGGCAGTTGATCTTGAAACGTCCCCTCACTCTCATATTTCTCCCCTTGGGCGATGGAGAGCGGGTCGCCGTGATGGTTCGGTGGCTGGTCTGATTCTGTTGTTGACTTCCTCATTGTGATGTGATCTTGGTATGATCGTTCGAAATCATGTGAAGGACGTCGTAGTGTATGTTATGAAAACTGTTTAAGGCTATCAGCCGCTTCTACAACAACAACAACATACACCACCACCACCACCACCACCACCACCACCAACAACAACAACAACAACAACACATCATCATCATCATCATCATCATCATCATCATCATCATCAACAACAACAATGCACAACAACAACAACAACAACAACAGCAGCAGCAACAACAACACTAACTACTACTACTACGACTACTACGACTATGACTACCACTACCACACTACTACTACTACTACTACTACTACTACTACTACTACTTACACACCACCATCATCACCACCATCACCCATGATGGTGAGTTTGGTGATGCTTAGATGAGATGTGTGGTGGCACACAGGAAGTGAGAAGGTGAAGGACGCCAGTAGCGGTTTGGGAGGACCGGGAATTTTGGAGTCCAACAGTATCAACAAAAGTCTATTGGTGCTCGGTATGCATTACCTGTTTGTCCGTTCCAGTGTCCGTATATTTTAACGCCTGTCTGTTTGCTGTCTGTTTTTATGTCAGTTTCTGTAGGTCGCTCACTGTTTCTTACCTGTCTCTGCATGTTCATACCTGCGCTTTCGCGTGCGTGCGTGCGTGGTGTGGCGTGCGTGCGTGTGTGTGTGCGTGCGTGGTGCGTGCGTGCGTGTGTGTGTGTGTGTGTGTGTGTGTGTGTGCGTGGAACGGCGGGGGGGGGGGGGGGGGGGGGGGGGGAGGGAGATAGGGGGGTGAGTATTGATGCACATTATCGCGAAGGACTCGGGGTTTTTTTTTCACTAAACTTTCTTCAGAATTTCGAGAGCATTAAACTACACGCCATGACTCAATTAGAACTTCGTTTTTTTTAGTCAAATATTTTTGAGCATATCTACACATGTTCTGCTGCTGCAGATGCTGTTACTGCAGCTGTAAACGTTATGTTCCATGCAAAACCAGTGGGCATGGTTCATTTGCTACTGTTCTATCCAGTTTACTTTAAGTAAGGGAAACGAATATACCAACAGTCGAAGTCCCATAGGGTTATTGCTGTAGGGCAGTGAGGTATTTAGTTTAAGTGTGTCCTGGACACCGCATTATATGGAAAGCGGTACTCAGCTCTCTCCTCTGCCACCTTAAGCATTCCTGAATTGAATCACGTAGCCATTCTTGCTTGGACAGAAAGGGTTTTCAAGCCGTGAAGATCTAACCCCACGAGAGGTTCGAACTCACGACCATCAGCTCCATAGCACAACGCTTTAACCATTTGCCGGCAGGCCCTTCCAACGGACATCTAACTTTCGTGAAACCATTGATTGACTGGTGATTGATTGATCAATTGACATCAATTATTTGATTGATTTGGTTGGTTGACTGTTTGATAGACTGACTGATTGGGATTGAATGGTGCTGAAGATTGATTGGGATTGAATGGTGCTGCAGGTAACTGTATCTCTCACCTGGGCGATGCTAAACGGCGTCATGGTCATATACCGTATAGGGACAGCAAACTGACCAAACTGCTGTCTGACAGCCTTGGTGGACATGGCATCACCCTTATGGTCAGTGTGCGCACGTGCGCGCGTGCGTGCGTGTGTGTGCGTGCGTGCGCGTGTGTGTGAACTTGTAGAATGTGTGTGTGTAGAGAATATTGTTTTTGTGCAGGATGTCGCTGCTGCTGCTGCTGCTGGTTTTTGTAGGTTATATTGTTGCTGTTGCTTGTAAAGGATATCTCGTAGGTGATGTTTTTGAGGAGGAGGATGTCGCAGAGGGTGTGGTTGTTGTACAGGATGTTGTCGAAGACGATGTTGTTATTGTAGTAAAAGATTTTGTGTACAGGATGTCATAGACAATATTGTTATTGTAGAGGATGTTGTAAAGATATTGTAATAGTAGAAAATATTGAACCT
>CM065739.1:29184104-29209104 GCA_033310375.1 Conus canariensis
ATTTATGTATCTGTCTATACCTGTCTGTCTGTCTCTGCTCTCTCTGTCTCTGTCTCTGTCTCTGTCTCTCTCTCTCTCTCCTCTCTCTTCTTCTCTCTCTTCATCTATCTATCTATATATATATTAGTATTTATGTATATACCTATTATATATTTTACATATGTATATACCTATGTGTGTGTGAATGTGTGTGTGTGTTTGTGTGTGTACTGTGTACGTGTGTGTGTATGTGTGGTGTGTGTGTGTGTGTGTGTGTGTGTGTGTGTTGTGTTGTGTGTGGTGTACTGTGTGTGTGTGGTGTGTGTGTGTGTGTGTGTGTGTGTGTGTGTGTGTGATTATCCTTTGTTTATTCAATTCTTATTATTGTTCTGGCCGCGGCGCTTCTGCCATGTTGCTCACAACTAAAGGAAAAGGGTTACGAAGAGCTCAGAGTGTTCGAGCGTCAATACTTTCCGAACAGCATGCTGTCGATGGGACCACTTGACATCATTTTAGAAAATCATTATCGTTATAATCATCTTTAGAATCCTTGTTGTCATTTTTTTTTTATTAGCGTTACTACAAGAAACGTTATTATTGTGATTATCATTATTGTAGTTCTTCGTTTTCCTTTTCTTCTTCGTAATACTTTTTTAAAAATATTATTGTTATGGTTATTTTCTTATCGTTATCATTAGTATTCTATTTCCTCTCCTTTGTTCATCAGTATCATTATCGAATTCCACCCAGCTGGTTGGTTCGATTTTTGAGGACAGTACTTCTTTGTGGGTCCCACTCGCACCTTCGGTCCAACTCGCAGGAGAGACGCACTTCTTATTTATGCAGGGAATGCCGTAGGCGCGCAGTGTTTGAGTCCCTTTCATAAACGCTTTTATGATTGCTACTCTCTCCTCTCCTCTCTCTCTCTCTCTCTCTCTCTCTCCTCTCTCTCTCTCTCTCTCTCTCTCAACTTTTGACCTTTCTGAGGCCTTGCTCTCTCACATCCGCACATTGCTGCTCTCCCCTCATACACAATTCAGGAACAATAACCAACTTGTGGTTATGTCACGCTGATCATACACACCCACACCCAGGTTCTTCAGTCGCGTCACGGCGCCAGCAGTCTCCGGGGCATCAAAAGACCGCCGACCAGAGGAGACTCAGCGTCGCACTGCTGTCGTTGATTCACATGGGCCGTATTTCAGTAGTTCTTTTCTAGACCTGTCGTAGCATGTGGACCTGGATACACTGAGCACCACGGACCCACCCCACCCCCAATCTCCCCCACCCAGCCTGATGAGAGTGAACGATCGATTAGTGGTGGAGCCGCCTCCCCCCCCCCCCCTTCCTTGCTGGTACTTCTCTCGTTCAGATGCTGTTGCCGTTTCAGCTACTGTTATTGCCCGTTCTCTCTACGACGTGACCAACTTAACAGGGCTACTGTTATTGCCCGTTCTCTCTACGACGTGACCAACTTAACAGGGCTACTGTTATTGCCCCCGTTCTCTCTACGACGAGACGAACTTAACAGGGCTACTGCTATTGTCCGTTCTCTCTACGACGTGACCAACTTAACAGGGCTACTGTTATTGCCCGTTCTCTCTACGACGTGACCAACTTAACAGGGCTACTGCTATTGCCCGTTCTCTCTACGACGTGACCAACTTAACAGGGCTACTGTTATTGCCCGTTCTCTCTACGACGTGACCAACTTAACAGGGCTACTGCTATTGCCCGTTCTCTCTACGACGTGACCAACTTAACAGGGCTACTGTTACTGCCCGTTCTCTCTACGACGTGACCAACTTAACAGGGCTACTGCTATTGCGCATCCTCTCTACGACGTGACGAACTTAACAGGGCTACTGTCACTGCCCGGTCTCTCTACGACGTGACCAACTTAACAGGGCTACTGTCATTGCCCATTCTCTCTACGACGTGACCAACTTAACAGGTTCACTGTTATTGCCCGTTCTCTCTACGACGTGACCAACTTAACAGGGCTACTGTTATTGCCCGTTCTCTCTACGACGTGACCAACTTAGCAGGGCTACTGTTATTGCCCGTTATCTCTATGACGTGACGAACGTAACAGGGCTACTGTTATTGCTCATTCTCTCTACGACGTGACCAACTTAATAGGGCTACTGCTATTGCGCATCCTCTCTACGACGTGACCAACTTAACAGGGCTACTGTCATTGCCCGTTCTCTCTACGACGTGACCAACTTAACAGGGCTACTCTTATTGCCCGTTCTCTCTAAGACGTGACCAACTTAACAGGGCTACTGCTATTGCGCATCCTCTCTACGACATGACGAACTTAACAGGCTACTGTCATTGCCCATTCTCTCTACGACGTGACCAACTTAACAGGGCTACTGCTATTGCGCATCCTCTCTACGACGTGACGAACTTAACAGGGCTACTGTTATTGCCCATTCTCTCTACGACGTGACGAACTGAACAGGGCTACTGTTATTGCGCATTCTCTCTACGACGTGACGAACTGAACAGGGCTACTGTTATTGCCCGTTCTCTCTACGACGTGACGAACTTCACAGGCCTACTGTTATTGCGCATTCTCTCTACGACGTGACGAACTTCACAGGCCTACTGTTATTGCGCAGTCTCTCTACGACGTGACGAACTTCACAGGCCTACTGTTATTGCCCGTTCTCTCTACGACGTGACCAGCTTAACAGGGCTACTGTTATTGCCCGTTCTCTCTACGACGTGACCAACTTCACAGGGCTACTGCTATTGCCCGTTCTCTCTACGACGTGACCAACTTCACAGGGCTACTGCTATTGCCCGTTCTCTCTACGACGTGACCAACTTCACAGGGCTACTGCTATTGCCCGTTCTCTCTACGACGTGACCAACTTCACAGGGCTACTGCTATTGCCCGTTCTCTCTACGACGTGACCAACTTCACAGGGCTACTGCTATTGCCCGTTCTCTCTACGACGTGACCAACTTCACAGGGCTACTGCTATTGCCCGTTCTCTCTACGACGTGACCAACTTCACAGGGCTACTGCTATTGCCCGTTCTCTCTACGACGTGACCAACTTCACAGGGCTACTGCTATTGCCCGTTCTCTCTACGACGTGACCAACTTCACAGGGCTACTGCTATTGCCCGTTCTCTCTACGACGTGACCAACTTCACAGGGCTACTGCTATTGCCCGTTCTCTCTACGACGTGACCAACTTCACAGGGCTACTGCTATTGCCCGTTCTCTCTACGACGTGACCAACTTCACAGGGCTACTGCTATTGCCCGTTCTCTCTACGACGTGACCAACTTCACAGGGCTACTGCTATTGCCCGTTCTCTCTACGACGTGACCAACTTCACAGGGCTACTGCTATTGCCCGTTCTCTCTACGACGTGACCAACTTCACAGGGCTACTGCTATTGCCCGTTCTCTCTACGACGTGACCAACTTCACAGGGCTACTGCTATTGCCCGTTCTCTCTACGACGTGACCAACTTCACAGGGCTACTGCTATTGCCCGTTCTCTCTACGACGTGACCAACTCCACAGGGCTACTGTTATTGCCCGTTCTCTCTACGACGTGACCAACTTCACAGGGCTACTGTTATTGCCCGTTCTCTCTACGACGTGACCAACTTAACAGGGCTACTGTTATTGCCCGTTCTCTCTACGACGTGACCAACTTAACAGGGCTACTGTTATTGCCCATTCTCTCTACGACGTGACCAATATAACATGGCTACTGTTATTGCCCATTCTCTCTACGACGTGACCAACTTAACAGGGCTGTGCATGGCCGGCCGCACCATGAGAAAACAGAAATTAAAACTTTCTCCCCCCCCCCCCCCCCGTCTCTCTCTCCCTCCCTCCCGCCTCCTTTGTTTTTGCCACTCTCTCTGTCTCTGTTTCTGTCGCCGTGTCTTTCTGTCTCTGTCTGTCTGTCTATCTGTCTGATGTCTTTCTTTCTTTCTTCTTCTCTCTCTCTCCTCTCTCTCTCTCCTTCTCCAATCTTCCTCCCTTCCTCCCTTACACACACACACACACACACACACACACACACACACACACACACACACACACACACACACACACACACTCACTCACTCACCCCCCCCCCCCCCCACAACACACACACACACACATTTTTTTTACTGTTGCTCTTCACCCACGCCCGGTTTTACAATCCCTGATCCTCACCGCCCCGACTTCTGTTCGAGTCGACAACTACTTCTCCTCCCCAATCCACATTTTCTTCTGGACCGTTTATTCTGCTTATCATCATCTCATCATCATCATCAATCATCATCATCATCATCATCATCATCATCACTATCATCATCAACATCATCGTCGTCGTCGTCGTCATCATCATCATCATCATCATCATCATCATCATCATCATCATCATCATCATCATCATCATCATCATCATTATCATGTCGTCGTCATACTCTTCCTCCTCTTCATCATCATCAACATCATCATCGTTCGTCATCATTATTATCATTATCATCGTTGTCGTCGTCAACATCATCATCGTCATCATCATTATTATCAACATTATCAGCTGTACCATCATCATGTCATCGTCATCATTGTTTTGTTATAATTCTTCTTCTCTTCTTTCACCTGCTACTGTTCAACATTTTTTTTCTTATCTAAAATCCGTCTTCTTTTCAGTCTTTAACTTAATTTTTTTTACACATTCTTCCAGACCCACAGACCGGGTAGACAACGGTGCTATGTATGCCACCTCCACCGAAGGCTATTCCTCACCTGGGCTTCAACGGCATGGCATGAGTGAGTTGATCCCTTCATCCACCCAGCCGCCAGTACATCCATCCATCCATCCATTCGACCTCCATGTTCATCTGTCCATTTTTCCATCCATTCATCAGCCCATCCGTCCATCCACCAACTCACCCCCGTCTGCTTGACTGTCTGTCCGTCCTCCATAGGCCCGTTCACGTTGTCCTTTCGTCTGTGCGTCCTTCCAATCATCCATCTTTACCCAGTTCCCTCCTTCTCGTCCGTCCGTCCCCCCCACTCACTATCCCTATCCCCGTGTCCATCCAGCCAGCCACCCATCCACCTACCTATCTATCTATCCACCCGTCCATCCATTCATCCCATCCACATGTGTATCCACCCTACAACATTGAAGGCAAGCTTTAAATCTGAAAAGACATCACACAAAGACATGTCTGATAATGGTGGTAAATGAGCTGGAAGAGGTAAACAGTCAAACAGCAGATGCTTGCTGGTTATTCTTCGTTCTCCACAAATACATTTTGCTTCGTTTGTATATTTAGTTTTTAAGGCATCAAGTTTTAATTCATAAAATATTGAAGATAGTGTGCTTGTGTATATACAGCCTGTGTGTGTGTATGTTGTGTGTGTGTGTGTGTGTGTGTGTGTGTGTGTGTGTGTGTGTGTGTGTGTGTGTGTGTGTGTGTGTAAACAGCCTCCCCTACTCGTGGTACAGACAGGAGGGGTTCCCAAGCATCAACAACAGGTGAGTTGTTTGCTATCCGTTATCATAATCATCATCATCGTCTAATCATTATCACCATCCTATAATTGTTGTCGCTCTTCTTCCTGTTTTCATTTTCATGTCAGCTTCAACTGCGACACTGTCTTCTTAAAGATAAGTAACTTTCCTTTGAGTCTCTCCGGCCAGATCGACAACGACAGCTCAGACGTCAGCTGTGAGCCTGGTACGCCTTATGAATAAGGTGTCGCACTCTTATTGCATGGTCTTGAGTTCGATTCCCGCTCGAGACAACCAGGAAGAATAGCCTTCATTTATTTGGAATATCCTTTCTCTGTCCATCGCAACTTAAATCCATGTCATTGGAGCCTATCAGAGATGTTGAGGCACTGCTGTGATGAACGTTACTTGTCTCCACCTCTGGCAAGTGTCTATACTGGGTTGAGGTAAAGATCCTCCCGGTCTATTCAGCAACGTTATGTAACCATCGTTTCTCCGTCAACCCTGTCTCCTTCCCGCTCTGCATTGTTCTTGAAGGATGTTCGTGACGAGTCTCTTTTATCTCGTCACATGTCCATACCATCTTAGGTCTTTTGCCCTCACTGTAACAGGTCACAAAACAGTGACTCATGTCTTATGATTGTGTGTAAGAGGAACAAAAGACGGTCGCCAGGTATTCGACTAAAGTTCGATCTTAATATTCTGCTGACAGAAATTTGGTTTGGGATGGGATGAGGATTGCGAAAAATGCGCCACAAACGAAATTGAAGCAGGTCATGCAAAAACAACAACAACAACAACAAAAACAGCGTTTATCACGTGCTGCAACGTTTTGATGGAACTGCTTGCTGTCTTGTCAATACAGGCGCCATCCACAGCATGAACGAGCAGCTGAAGCGAGAGGTGAAGGAGTTGGAAGGCATGATACAGAAACACCAGTTCATGCATCAGGACACCACTGCCAATGGACACTCTCTCAGGTGACGCAGCTACCTTCCCTTCACCTTACGACGTCACAGTGGAGTGCCGGGACACACCACGTCATGTTCGCCTCAAACCCAGCTGTCTCTCCGTGAGGTGACTGCCTGCCTGCCTTGTTTCCCCAGATGATGTCAAAGCTGGGGAGACAACACGTCACGTTACCTTGATAATGTTATGCTACTAGCTCCATGACTGTATGTGTATTGAAAAGGGTTGTGTCGTAGCGGCTGTTCGATAAACGCCATAATGTGGTAGCCCCTTTGTTTACATGACGTCACAACGGACGTCATAAGGACGTAACTCGTCACGTCATCGAAGTAGATTTTTTTTTCGCCCCATATTGCAACCTTTAGTTGAACTGTGTTGTTGTAGTTGTTATGTGTTTGCTATAAACAGGCTTCAAGTTCTGACCAGAGAGCAGGGCTCTGTTAAGACTTATTCATGAGTCTCCTCCTCCCAACGACTTTTTTTCATTCACTTATTATTTTGACCAGTAACCCCCCCCCCAGAGGGGCCCTGTTTTCATAGGGTCAGAGTGGTCCGTGAGTTCGAACCCTTCGCGGGGTCTGATTGTTAGGGCTTCCCTGTTCAACCAGCGGTATATGGGTGCCTGATTCAGCTCAGGGAGCGGTTAAGGCGGCAGAAGAAGAGAGGTCGGGCTCGGTCTTCAATAACGCCGTGCTCTGGACTTGGCGAACCTGTAACAGTTTTCTAGTCTGTACAGCCATTTGGCTGTGGGGGGCTTTTACCGCCAGTCTCTGCACGTTACGGCTCTGTGGCTTGGTAGATGTGGTGGACTGGACAAAACGGCAACATTGAAATTGTCAGCATAGAGTACGGTTATCCTTCCTGGGTTCTATTGGACAGACAAATGTTGTACTGAACTGTTTAACCGCCTCCGCGATGGACGATATGTCCCCCCCCCTCCCCCCCCCCCCCATCCCCACCCTTCTGCCTTCTTGTGCTGATTTGGTTGTTAGAAGAATTACGCAGAAGCTTCTGAACCGATTTTTTTTTTGAGGAAACTTGGCGGCAAGATGACCGTGGTCCAAAGATGGAGTTGTGTAAGTTTGCAGCGAACCGGTGTGGTGCACATCCGAATCCAAGGACGAATCCAGGATCAGTGCGACATGGCAGAGACCTGTGCTTTCCCCACTGCCCTAACTCGTAGTTTTCGGATCGAAGCATATCGGTTAACTTTTTTGTTGTTGTTCAACTGATTTTGTCGGTTATATCAAAAGCGTGACTTACCGAACCGATTTTTGTTTTTCTGAACCGAAGCCATGCATAATTGTAGCTATGATGATCGAAGCCAGTCTTTTTGTGAGACTGGCTGCGATTCTAAAGAAAGTGTTTATGATATAGAAATGGTCTCGTGTCTTTCCTTGATGTCAGTATAACCAGCACAAGTCCAGTCGTGATGCTTATTGTCCACCCGACCTTGGAGGCCACGCCCCCCATGGAGGATGCAGAGTAACTGGGTATGTGGTTCATAGGATTTATAGGATCGCTTATTGCCCCGGTTTTTTTTCTTTTAAATTCATATTTCTCAGTCAAAATGAACAACAGGAAGGCGCCACATTTGAAAAAAAACAAACAAACAAACAGAAAACATGTGCGTAGCTTCTCTGCAAATGAGTGTGTTTATCAGTTTATTTCTTTCACTTTCGGGATGGGTGGAAGGGGAGTGGATCTCACCTTCCGTGCCATCTCAGTGCTCCCCCACCCCCCACCCCCCACCACACCCCCACCCCAACCCGTACGCCGCTCATTCTGGCACCCCAACACACATCCACACCCCGGTTGAACCCTATCGCAGTCCCAGCACCGCAGTCATCAGGAAGCGGTCAAGTCAACCCCTCCAGAGGAGTCACTGCACTGCCGCGGAATCACTTGGACAGTGTCGTGTTGGTGCCTGTCCTGACCCAACACAGGCAGGAGGACCCCTGTTAAGTCCTCCACTGATGATGGTGATGGCTAAGTCGTGCAGCCAGCGTGAGCGAACGTCACCCCCCCCCCCCCCATTTCCTTCCACCACCCCTCCTCTGAAGGGCGCCACCATGTCCGTTCAGCGACAGTCTCCCATGACCTTGTCGATATCAGTGGCATTTTGATATGAAGGCCTTCTATGGGTACTGACATGGCGAAGAGGTCCAAAATGTCACTACAATAGTTCGGCATAAAGTCTCAGAATTTAGAATTTCTTGTCTTCATTATTATTATTATTATGATTATCATCATCATCATCATCATCATAATTATTATTATTATTATTGTTATTGATGATGATGGTAAATGAAGTTGTGAGCATGTTGAAAATGATACGGATTTCCATTCTGGTTTCACATGACGTATCAGGATTGTACTCTGCCCTTCATTAGCTTGTCTTGATATGCTGTGTGCTGCTGTGGGATGTTTGCGTGAATATGTCTTGTGTGTGTGTGTGTGTGTGTGTGTGTGTGTGTGTGTGCGTGTGTATGTGTGTGTGCATGTGTTAGTGTGTGTGTGTGCGTGTGTGTGTGTGGTGTGTGTGTGTGTGTGTGTGTGTGTGTGTGTGTGTGTGTGTGTGTGCGTGTGTGTGTGCGTGCGCGCGCGCGCGCGCGTGGTTGTGTGTGTGTTAGTGTGTGTGTGTGTGTGTGTGTGTGTGCGTGTGTGTGCGTGTGTATGTGTGTGTGTGCATGTGTTAGTGTGTGTGTGTGTGTGCGTGTGTGTGTGCGTGTGTGTGCGTGTGTGTGTGTGTGTGTGTGTGTGTGTGTGTGTGTGTGCGTGTGTGTGTGTGTGTGTGTGTGTGTGTGTGTGCGCGCGCGCGATCCAAATAAATTCTTGTTTGTTTGATTTATTGTGAAATTTATTTCAAATTCTGTACCCGTTATAGCTTTGATATTTGCTACATTAGATTCGGGAATTCTTCAATTAAACAATAATGTGTGTGTGGTGTGTGTGTGTGTGTGTGTGTGTGTGTTGTGTGTGTGTGTGTGTGTGTGTGTGTGTGTGTGATTCATTCAACATTACAACATTTTTTGGTGTCGTCATGTTCAGTTTTATTTCAAATTCAATTTTAGTCTACTCGGTTCGCTTAGTGAATAATAAAACTGGTTCGCTTAGTGAATAATAAAACTGGTTCGCTTAGTGAATAATAAAATTTGAAATTGTTCATCAAGTGCATGCGTGTGTGCATGTGTGTGCGTGCGTGCGCGCGCGCACATGTGTGTGTATGTGTGTGTGTGTGTGTGTGTGTGTGTGTGTGTGTGTGTGTGTGTGTGAAGTTGTGTGTGTGTGTGTGTGTGTGTGAGTGTGTGTGTGTGTGGTTGTGTGTGCGTGTGTGTGCAGGCAAGCGCTCTGGTTATATGTTTGAATAGAGTTCTGACATAATATTCGTGTATGCTTGCGAAACACACACACACACACACACACACACACACACACACACACACACACACACACACACATAGACAGACAGACAGAGAGAGAGAGGTTGCGCACACTCATTCGCATGCAGACGCGCTCACAGACACTCAAACACACACACACACACACACACACACACACACACACACACACACACACACACACACGTCATCATCATCACAGATCACGATGTTTATTGTCATCACCCGAAAAGAAAAACCTGAACGGTCGTTCTGTCACAGCAGTCGAACATGAACTCTGCATCGGTTTTCAGCCTTCCTATTATGACACACGCTTAACACACTTTCTTCACTTATCTTTCCACACCAAATCTGCTAGGATGAAAATAGAAAGAATTTGACATCAAGAACTAAGTCACAGACGATGAATTGCGTTGGCCATCTTCCCCACACACACATATACTCTCCTCATAAATGATGCCTGTCCTCTTCCCAAAACCCATTCTCTCTCTCTCTCTCTCTCTCTCTCTCTCTCAGGAATCATATCAGCCCTGTTCCCACTACACACCATCATTCATTCAGACTATAACTTTCTTCATACGCATGTTCCCTCTTGTATTATATCTGTCCACTCTATCACAAACGGACACGCTCGCTCTGTCACGTGCATCAAGTCTGCTCGATTCTCCAAATACGCACACAACCACACTGCCTCATGTATTAGGTCTGTCCCTTTATTCCAAGACGCATGCTCTCGGTCTCGCGTGTTAGTTAATAGAGTCTGCCCCTTACTCCACATTCACACACACACACACACACACCCACACACACACACACACACACACACACACACACACACAGGCATGCGTGCGCGCGTCTCAAGTGTGTGTGTGTGTGTGTGTGTGTGTGTGTGTGTGTGTGTGTGTGCGTGTGCATGCGTGCGCGCGAGGACGCATGTCCCTCTGGCCGTTCCTAACCCCCGTCTCTGACCACACTCTCGTCTTATCTGGCAGCACTTGACTTCCCTACGTGTCTTCTTTCCCTCCTGGTCTTTCCTTCCCACTCCACCCAGACCACCCCTCCGCCTGTCTTTTAACATTCACACATGTCATAAAGAGCCGACGGCCACTGATAACAGTGTTGACTCTCCTCTCTATCTCTCTCTCTCTCTTCTCTCTCTCTCTCTCTCTCTCTGTGCATCCTTATTTTCCGGTATCCGCCCCCGTCTGTTCTTTTCCCTGTTTTTCCCCATTCTTTCCGACCTCCCCTTCTATCATGTTCTCTCTCTCTCTCTCCTCTCTCATCTCTCTCTCTCTCTCTCTCTCTCTCTCTGTGCGCCTGCAAGAACGTGCATATATGTATATATGTGTGTGTATATATTCATATATATATGTACACACACACACACACATACACACACACACACACACACACACACACATACACACACACACACACACACACACACACACACACATATGCATATATGTATATATGTGTGTGTATATATCATATATATATGTACACACACACCACACACACACACACCACACACACATATATATATATATATATATATATATATATATGTGTGTGTGTGTGTGTGTGTGTGTGTGTGTGTGTGTGTGTATAAATATATATATATATATACATATATATTTTCCTCTGTGTGTGTGTGTGTGTGTGTGTGTGTGTGTGTGTGTGTGTGTGTGTTGTGTGTATGTATGTATGTGTGTGTGTGTGTGTGTGTGTGTGTGTGTGTGTGTGTGTGTGTGTGCGTGAGAGGAAGAAAGAGACAAATAAGAGCGAGACAGAGACGGACCAACCGACCGACCGATCGACCGACCGACCGACAGACAGACAGAAAGACAGACAGACAGACAGACAGACAGACAGTGATGACATAAGGTAAATAATAGCATGAAAGACAAAGTCATTTTATAAACCATTGCACACAGTCCACCGTACCCTCTTAATGTACAACATCTGAGGTTCGTCTTCAGTGATTGGCATCTTCCATCGTTCTGTCCACGCATTTCTTTTTCCCTGTCTGTCTGTCTGTCTGTCTGTCTGTCTGTCTGTCTGTCTGTCTGTCTGTCCGTCTGTTTCTCTCATAGTAGTACTCTCAATCCACCTCGAGCGTTTTGAACACAGCATAGATCATGGCTATAAATATCATCCACACATTTCGTGTCATGAGTACATATACGGCCGGGTGATTCAAGACATGGGATACTGATTAAACAGTGGAATTGAATCAGTTGACTCATCTCAGTAATGTCGTATCTTAAATCACGGTCATTGATACGTATTATCTAATGAATGTACATACATACATGCACACGTGTGCAAGTGCATACACATACACTGATGCAAAAAAAAAGTGCAACAATAAATAAACAAGAAAATAAATGCATAAATGAAAACGTGGAATCAAATCTATTTAAAACCGAAGCCGAAATTAATGATATCGCACCCTTCAAATACAATTCCACAAACAGAATGCTGTCAACACATGTTCAACTAACTGTAACGTCTGAATGTAACACCTATTCTGACATTGACCATAATAACTAAGACATGCATGTTTTGGTTTTTGAAAAAAAAAAAAAGCTTTTCGCAAATGTCATACTCTTCCACCAAAACACCTCTTTCCTACCGATTTCAACATATAAAAACACTGAATACAACAACAACAATAACAATAATGATAATAATGATGACAATAATAATGTCATTATTATCTTTTATGCAAACTGGTTCCAGCGCCGATTAATAGACACCATCCGTGTGTATGAAGACATGTGTACATCCGTCTTCATCTGTAACTACCTCGGTATATCTGGCTAGTAAGTATTCATTCTTCTGTCTATTGTCTTCAGGTTACAGCTGTTTACAAAAAAAATTGTTCTACTTTAACGAACTTGACTATATAAGTTTGTTTAAAAATGTAAATGTGTCATACAAAGAAAGAAAGAAAGAAAGAAGGAAAAAAGAAAAGAGAAAGAAAGGAAAAGAAATGAAGAAGGAATGAAAAAAAGAGGAAAAAAACAAGAAAGAAACAATGAAAGAAGATAAGAAAATGAAACGTAAAAAGAAATGAAAGGAAAGAAATAAAGAAAAAAGACAGGAAGAAAAAAAAAAGAGATATACACAAAGATAACCAGCACGGAAAGACCAGCAGTTTCTATTTCAGTGTTATCATAGCCAAACATGGCCTTTTCAGGGTTGTCCAAATATAAAGAAAACAATGTCCCATCCTGAACACACACGCACGCACGCACGCACGCACGCACCACACACACACACACACACACACACACACACAACACACACACACACACACACACACACACACACACACCTTCGCTATCTGTGAAAACAACAATGTACCGCCATTTATATATATCACAATAGCTGAACTGGTGACATCCGTTCGGGGATAAAACTCGGCCTTGTTAAAAGTAGCAGCCCTTCCGCTCCGTTTTTCAGCCCATATTCTCCGGTACCCCCCCCCCCTCCCCTAGACACACGCCTCACTAAAGAAAAAACAACAACAACAAAACAATGAGTGAAAAAAAAAGGAATATCTGTACCATAAAAAAACGTATAAAATGGCCATTTAGGGCGAAATAGCTAATGTCCTCTCTGATCCCAATTTACAGTATCACTACCTAATTGCCATGTTACAACAAAAAGGTGAAATGTCTCAATGTGTAACGGAAGAAAAAATATTGAATTAAAGGCCTTTATTTTTCTTGAAAAAAAAAGACAGGTAAATGGGCTATAATGGCAGGAAAAGAGTGGCCATGTCAAAAAAGAAAAGAACAGAAAAAAAGGCTAACTAAAGATGAATGACAGAAACGGGGACCAGCATTCTTCTAGGAAACACTTAGAACACACCACTACACTGCCATAAATCATTTGTGTCTTTGATTCGTCACCGTCATTAAAATCACACGAAGCGTTAGATATTCTTCATGACAATATGACTGTCAGCTTGTCAGTTCGTGCGCGTACTTTCATCCCCATACATCATTTCCAAGCTCCCCCCCCCCTCTTTTCTTAACCACTACCCCCTCCCTTCAATTAAACACACATACATACAATAAAAACAAAGATCACAAGTCAGGATCACAGGATGTACATACACACATATACACACATATAAACACACACACACACACACACACACACACACACACACATACACACATATAAACACAGACAGACAGACAGATAGACACACACACACACACACACACACACACACACACACACACACACACACACACACACACACACACACACACACACACACACACACACACACACGCACACACACACACACACACACACACACACACACACAACAGAGAAACAGAGATAGAGACAGTGACATAGAAAAAAAGAGAGGTTAGACAACAACGAGGAAGAATATGAAAAGACAAAAGCCTACGATAGGGAACTCAGAGAAGGAAGTGAACAAGAAGAAAACAAAGCTCTAAAGAAGAAAAAAAAAATGATGAAAAAAAAAGATCCAGTAGAAGAAACGAGGATAAAGAAGAAAAAAAAAAGCAGAAGAAAATAAACAGGAAAACTGTGGAGAAGAAGATGAAGAAGAGAATGAAAAAGAAGAAGAAGAAAATGATAAGAAGAGGAAGAACATGAAACTGGAGAAAACGAGCAGAAAACGAAGAAAGAAAGAAGAAGAAGGAGAAAGCAGAAGAGGGAAAAGAACGAAGCAGGAAAAGTCCCAACGAAGATGACGAAGAAAACAAAGAAGGAGGACGACAAGAAGATCTCAGGACATCTGTCCCACTAATGTCCTTCACAAGAAGATGCTGGGACATCTGAGAATCGCAAGAAGACATCAGTACATCTCAATACGCCAGGACAAGACCAATCCAATGAGATATCAGGACATCGGTTCTCCTGTTGCGGACGTGCACTTCAGGAAAAGGTTAGGATCTCTGAGGTACAGGAAATGTCGGGACATCAAAAGATGCCATGATACTGGAACATCACAAAGAGACATAATTATACTCTTCATCCCCAGAAGACGCCAGGCTTGAAGCCCCACCGCTATATGTCTGTGCACTACATAAGATATTATGAAACCTGGAAAACACGATGCTAGGACATGAAAAGAAGATGTTAGGATATCAGTCCCACTATCAATGTCTTTCACTTGACATAATGTCAGGAATTCACAAGATGCTAGGACATCAGTCGCATTGCCATATGTCTTTCATTTGACACGATGTCAAATATTCATAAGATGTTCCGGTATCAATCACATAACGTCAGGAATTCACAGGATGTTAGGACATCAGTCCCTGTGCCGTAGATCTTTCACATGACATGATGTCATACATTCATAAAATGTTAGGACATAACATCCATTGCTATATGTCTTTCACTTGACATTCAGCTCTTCATCAAACGTTAGATCATCAATCCCTCTGCTGTTCGTTTTTCACTTCATATAATGTCAGGAATTCACAAGATGTTGGCACATCGATCCCAAACTGCCATACATTTTCTTTTTGCACTTCACATAATGTCAGGAATTCACAAGATGTTGGCACATCAATCCCAAATTGCCATATGTTCTGTTTTTTGCACTTTACATAATGTCAGGAATTCAAAAATATTTGCACATCAATCCCAACTGCCATACATTTTCTTTTTGCACTTCACATAATGTCAGGAATTCACAAAATGTTTGCACATCAGTCCCAACTGCCGTACATTTTCGCACTTCACATAACGTCAGGAATTTCCAGGATGTCAGGACATCACAAGAAGATGTCAGGACACCTGTCCCACTGCCGTGCCTCCTTGCACTTCCAGTAGTCTCCGGTGAAGACGTGCAGAGAGTTCCCGGTGATCGGGTCAGCCTCCTTTCTGAACCACACAGGCTGATACTCTGGAACCTCCCTCCCTGTATGTCACCATTACCATCATTGTTATTGTTGTTGCTCTAACAGCAACAGCAGCAGAAGTAGAAGAAGTAGCAGCAGCAGTAGTAGTAGTAGTAGTAGTAGTAGTGGTAGTAGTAGTAGTAGTGAGTAGTAGTAGTAGTAGTAGTAGTAGTAGTAGTAGTCGTAGCAGCAGCAGTAGCTTGCTGTTGTTTTAGTAGAGGCAATAGTAATAACAGAAGGAACAGGAGTAGTAGCAGCAGTAATGTTTCAATTATTAGAATCATCATCATCATCATCATCATCATATATAAGGACACCTGGAACTTCTAACCTTGCCAATGAAAACCAGTTATGCTACAACATTACCAGTATACCTGCATGGTAACTTCGCTAATGTGAAGGCGTATTTCCGTTACAACAACAACAACAACAAAAAACCCAGTATACACGTGTTTTGTGTTACCAAAGTAACACCACACACACACACACACACACACACACACACACACACACACACACAGCGACAAGCGCTTACACACACACACACACACACACACACACACACACACACACACACACACACACACACACACGTGTGTGCATGCACGCGCCCGCCTGTGAGTACATGCGTGCGTGCGTGCGTGTGTGTGGTGCACAAGTCTCACTAGGGGGGGGGGGGGAGGGGGGGTGTCTAACCACTGGTCTTACCCTGCAGCTGGGCACTCTCAGCCTCTGCCTGACGCTGGCGCCTGGTGTCTCGCTGTTTTTCCTCCAGCAGGTACTTGAGTCGGTTGGCCTCCTCCCAGTCCCCTTCCTCCATCTTGCGCTGGTCGGGCCGACGCCGAGAGTCGGTGGGCGCCACGCCCTCCTCCGGTTCGTTCATCTCGATGGCCAGCTGACTGAAGTGGTAGATCTTCTCCGAGCCTTCTCTGGGAACGGGAACCAATCAGAGGAAAGGGTTTGGAGGTATGCTCTGCCTCTCTCTTTCTCTCTCCCTTACCTGCCCCCATGTCTTTCTGTGTGTGTGTGTGTGTGTGTGTGTGTGTGTGTGTGTGCGTGCGTGCGTGCGTGCGTGCGTGCGTGCGTGCGTGCGTGTGTGTGTATGTGTGTGTGTGTGTGTGTGTGTGTGTGTGTGTGTGTGTGTGTGTGTGTGTGCGGTTAGCAGTTATCTTGTGGTAAAATCAGCTAGCTCAACTGATCGACCCATCTTAATTTTCAAAGTGGCAATTATCCAGTCTTTTGGCCGAATGGTTCAAACGGTGAGAGAGAGAGAGAGAGAGAGAGAGAGAGAGAGAGAGAGAGAGAGACAGAGAGAAGAGAGAGAAGAGAGACAGAGAGAAAGAGCAGGAGTGCGTGCGTGGTGTTGGTGTGCGCGTGCGGTGTGTGTGTGTGTGTGTGTGTGTGTGTATGTGTGCGTACGTGCGTGCGTGCGTGCGCGTGTGAGTGTAAGAAAGAGAAAGAAAGAAGAGAGAGAGAGAGAGAGAGAGAGAGAGAGAGAGAAGAGAAACAAAGGCAGAGAGACAGAGAGAGACACAGACAGAGACAGATAGGGAAGACAGAGAGAGAAGGACATGGGAACAAGGGACACACACACACACACACACACACACACACACACACACACACACACACACACACACACATTCACCCACCCACACACACAAACACACACACATGCACCCACCCTTCCACCCACACTCACACATACATTCACCACCACCACCCCCACATACACACACGCATTCTCCCACCCAGCCACCCACCCAGCCACCCACACACATACACACACCACACACTCACGGGGGTGGCCGGACCCTCCACAACACTCGGCTGGCTCCGGTCCTGGAGGACTCGGCGGCTCTGCTGCTGGCCTTGTCCGTCGTGATGCCGCCGTAGCACGACGATGTCGCCTCCTCCTCCTCCTCCTCCTCCTGCTGCTGCTGCTCCTCTTCTTCCTTCTCCTTCTCCTCCTCCTCCGAGCCCGTGGGCAGAACGGGCGCCGCCTCCATGTGAGAGTTCCACGTGCCAGTCAAGGTCCAGCGGACGACGCCTTGACCGTCCTTCACTTCCCCTGTTACCTGCACGTGTTCGGTGGTAGCACACATCTTTCATGGAAGCTTAGGCGTAGGAGATGGGGAATGCTACGAGGTGGGGGAGGTGGAAGCTTTTAAGCGAAGATGCACAACTCAGGGCAACTTATACTGGCAGCGCCACAAAGAAAAAATTGGCAGTAGAAGGGCATCTGGGAGTCATGACCTGGATGCGGCCCGGACTCCTTAGAGTGTAAGGAGTTCAGGGCCAAAACACTTGCCTGAGGGTGGCGGAGGGGGGGGGGGGTTCTTCTCTGAAGGTCTTCTGCTGTCAAGCTCTACCTAGAGTTTCTTCGTACTTAAGTGCGTGGGGTATTGAGGGGGAAAGAAAGTGCACAACTTCTAGCAACTGAAATATCAAATGGGGGGGGGGGGGGGGGGGGGGGGGGGGGGGGGGGGGGGGGGGGGGTAAGGGGGGGGAGGGGGGAAGGGCGGGAGGAGGTTTTTAAGAAAAGATGCACAACCTCCATCAACTTAGATATTAAGCAAGCGAGGTAAGGGGGGGGGGGGGGGGGGCATTTAAGTGAAGATGCACAACTTAGCAACTTATTTATATTAAGTCGGCGCGGTAGGGAGGGGTGAAAGCTGTCAAGAAAAGATGCACAACTTAAACAACGTATACATCAAGAAGGCGGGCTAAGGAGGGGGAAGGGTTTTAAGAAAAAGGTGGGGTAAGGGGGGTGGAGGGGGGAGGCTATTAAGTGAAAACGCACAACTTCAAGCAACTTATATAGTAAGTAAATGGGGCAAAGGTGGGGGTGGGGGGCTTTTAAGTGAAGATGCACAACCTCCATCAACTTAGATATTAATAATATTTTAAGAAAAAGGTGGGGTAAGGGGGGGGGGGGGGGGGGGGGGGGGGGGGAGGCTATTAAGTGAAAACGCACAACTTCAAGCAACTTATATAGTAAGTAAATGGGGCAAAGGTGGGGGTGGGGGGCTTTTAAGTGAAGATGCACAACTTATGGCAACATATATTAAGTAGGTGGGGTAAGGAGGGTGGGGGGGGGAGGCTACTTCTAGCAACTTATATAGTAAGTAAATGGGGTAAAGGTGGGGGGGGGGGGAGGCTTTTAAGTGAAGATGCACAGCTTATGACAACTTTTACAGTATGTAGGCGGGGTAAAGGGAGGGGATACTTTTAAGTGAGGATGAACAACTTCTAGCAACCTATATAGTAAGTAAATGGGGTAAATGGGGGTGGGGGTGGGGGGTGGGGGCCTTTTAAGTGAAGATGCACAACTTGTGGCAACTTACACAGTAAGTAGGCGGGGTAAAGGGGGGAAGGCTTTTAAGTGAAGAAGCACAACTTCCAGCAACTTACATATTAAGTAGGCGGGATAAGGAGGGGGGGGGGCATGCTTTTAAGAAAAAAAAAATGCACTGCTTACAGCAACTTACGTAGTAAGTAGGCGGGCAGGGAGGGGATGAGGCTTTTAAGTGAAAATACATAACTTCTAGCAACTTAGACATTAAGTAGGCGGGGTAGGGAAAGGGGGGGGGGGGGGGGCGGGCTTTTAAGAAAAGATGCACAACTTATGTCAACTTATATAGTGAGTGGGCGGGGTAGGGAGGTGGGAAGGCTTTAAAGAGAAGATGCACAACTTTTAGAAACCTATGTAAATGACAGAGGCCAGTGCAGTGCAAAGCACAAACACATAAATAAGCGAATCAACATAATACAACCAATTTCCTAGTAAACATACCACAGACATTACGGTATACTCATCATTTCGCAAAGCCATTTATTAATCAGCATGGCTGTATGTTCTGGGAAATAAATCTAATATAACACAGATAAATTTTGCGAGTTCAATAAGTTTATGCTTTCGCTGGGACTTCATGATGGTGTTGAAAATAGTTAATAACAGCGACCTACAGTTTTTTTTTAATGACGGGAAATAAACAATTACATATGTAACGAAATTCGTCACCTATGTTAATGAAATTCATCACCTGCTTGATCCAAAAGACAAAGCGTACGTTTTCTATCTTGTTTGGGTACTGCAAACAAACCATCTTGATGAGCCGGATTTATGCAACAGAGCGAGACGCTGGTCAGCATTGATATCAGTTTTTCTTTCTTTTTTTCTTTCTTTCTTTCTTTTTTTTCTTCTTTCTTTCTTTCTTTCTTGCCTTCTTTTTGTCTTTCTTTCTTTCTTGCCTTCTTTCTTTCGTTCTTTCTTGCTCTCCTTCTTGTTTTTTTTTCTTTCTGTCCTTCCTAGCGAGAAAATCTACTTGGCATACGTTTTCTTTGTTGTTAAGAGCAAAAATGTGTCTGCCAATTTTCCCTTCTTCCTTTCCCTGACCCCCCCCCCCCCCCCCCCCCCCCCCCACTCCTCTTCTCCATCTCTATCTCCCGAAGGCTGACCTTCCTGTGGGGCTGCCTGGAAAAGTAGCTGTAGGCCTGGTAGTTGAGGTGGCAGACGTCCCCTGTGGTGTGGTTGTGGATGTCCATCAGGCCCTCGTTGTCCACCCACAGACGGCCCACGATGATGTTGTGCACTGTGGTGGTCACTTTGCGCCAGGTGTAATGGTGGCCAGAGCGGCTGAACTTCAGGTGAGCCATTCCTGTTCAATGGTGGGGGGGGGGATTGGAGGAGGGTTGGGTGAGAGAATGAGTGAGGGGTCGGCGTTGGGGAAGGGGGGTACATATGAAAATCTGATACTCAATAAACACAACAGTTGAGAAAGGGACTTATTAAGCCTTCACATTGACTACACTCCTTGCGTCAGTGAGAAGGACGTCCACATTCTTGAACCCCTGTCCCATTCTGACATCGAAACAAAAACAACACATAGTTATTTAAACGTTCAGAAGTATGGTCATATATGTAACAAACTGATCTACTTATGAACTTTTTTTTCTTTTTAGGTGGTGGTGGTGGTGGGGGGGGGGGGGGGGGCAGTTTCGCAAACTGAGTCCTACAGGTTTAATCACCTCTCAAAACCGACTCAGCAAACAACCGAAAATTTGAAGACAATCCGCTCAATTTACCAAGCTCAAAAGGAAAGGAAACACAACTTACCTTTCGTCTGAATATATTTCACGTTTACTAAAATCTTAGAAAAGCAAATTTCACTTCATCGTTTACTGGCTCAAAAGTTTTAACTTTGACAATTTGTCCGCTAGAAACAGCCCTTGAAAAGATCAATATATTGCCATTGGGCCTTAATGCATGTCAGCTGACGAATTACTACAGCCAAAAAAGTCGTGTTTCTCCTTTTTAAAAAAAAAAAAATTCTATTTAACATAATATTTTCTATTTATTTTGCGGACAGGTGAACACATGGACAGGATGAAAACATCAGCATCCTTGTATAACAGTGGTGGCGTCGTTAGTATGTATGCACAATCACCGTGAAAATATGCAAGTTGAATTATTTCACTTTAGTGTAGATATTCAACACATACAACATAAATATGGCAGGCCTGAGCAGATGAGCAAAACCGAATAAGCAAAGACAATGAATAGCGAAAGAGAACAGGAAAGTAATAGATATGAAAAAGAAATAGAATTGAAAAAAAAATGATTTCATAATGGTAAACAAAATATGGGAGTGACCAACGAAGACAAAAAAAAAAAGAATAAAAATTAAAAAAAAACAACCCGTGACATGCAGACAGAAACGGACCCATGGGGATGATCTGGACGTAACGTCCTCTGAAGCGGATGGTCATGGTAAAGTCCTGCCACAGAGTCCAGCCCCTCCCCTCCGCGTGGGTAGCCAGTGCCGGGGGATGGTGTGACACCTGGAACATGGTTAGATCATATCATCATCATCATCATCATCATCATCATCATCGTCATCATCATCATCAACACCTCCCCCCCCCCCCCGAAGACTCCAAGACAGATTTTCTATGTTCTAAGACTGATCTTATATACTCAGAACAATGTCTTTTTATCATTCTGAGACAGATCTTCCATATTTCGTTTGGCTATCTGAATTTTGAAACAGACATATACTCTGAGACAGACTTTTTTTTATTCTGAGGCATATTTTATGAATCCGAGGCAGAGTTCTTGCATTTAGAGACCCCCCCCCCCCCCCCATCTTCCAACACAGACAACCTGTTTTCCAGGACAGAGTTTTTTGTATTCTGAGACTGAAGAAGGCTTTCTGTGCTCTCTTCTTACACAGGCAGGCTTTCTTTATGTTTAGAAAAACAACCTGTCTGGGGTCATTTTGTTTTTAATCATACTGGGCGAAAAACAAGCCCACATCTGTCACTGACCTGCTCTGCAAAAGACCTCCATCCTAAATCCTCCGTCCGGTCAAACTCGAAGGTCTCTCCCAGCAAAGGGTTTAAAGGGCTTGGCGGTGCGGAACTGGGTGGTAGCGTAGGCGGACACGGTGAAGGCTGCCACATGGGCCAGCTGCTCGCGAGGGTCCTCACACTGCGCGGCCTGGTCCAGGATCTCTGAGTACTCCAGTTCTTCCGACAGTCGTTGCAGCATGGACAGAGGCTCGCTGAAGTTCACCTGGAATGAGGGAGAGGAGAGTGGGTGGATACGATGGATGGGAGGGATGGATGGATGGATGGATGGGTGTACAAACATTGTTCGTGACTTTCTTGGGTATGATTGTTGAGCTCGCAGAAGTGTAAAAAACGACTAAATTAATAAAACAATTGTGAGTCGTAGAGCTCATAGAGGTCTTAATAACAGCTAAATCAATAAAATGATTTTGAGTCGTAGAGCTCATAGAGGTGTTGAAAACAATGAAATTTAAAAAAATGAGGTCATAAACGTTCTAAAAATATTTCAATTAATGAAATATACTACGCACGAAAAGTTAAGGATCGGTATGTGAAAACAGGTGCGTAATAAACTCAGTTCGCTACTGTTATTTATTTCTTAGTCCAGCCAAATTGTCATGAATTCTTGTTCAGCTGTAAGTGGGCGATGTTGTGTTAGTGCGAAAATTGCACGGGATTCTCTACTACTGAGCTGGGCCGCAAACGGAAAAGCGGAAACTTGCGAAAAATGACCTTGTTTTGGACCGTTCTGCCTGAACACATTGCACTTGCCAGATGGAAAAAACCATTATGCACGTGCAAGCACTGCTGTTTATGTGTGAGATGCTGTCGCTCGCTTGGCTATATAAGAAGACATTCCACCAGTAGTAGGCCTGATCTGACAATGCCCCCACGACGAAAATTAAGCGAGTTGGATAGGGGACGAGCTGTTGCATGGTTCCAAGATGGTGTTCCCAAGCGAGAAGTGGCCAGGCGACTTCATGTGTCCATCTCGGTCATTGTCCGACTGATTCAACGCTTCACAGCCACTGGGATTGTCCATGAAAGACGCAGATCTGGTCGACTGAAGAAGACAACCCCACGTGACGATCGTCTCATTGAACGACAAGCCCTGCAGACAAGAACAGCCTCTTCCAGCATAATTCAAAGGCAGTTCAGGGTGGCTACTAACATCAACATCAGCCAGCAGACCATACGGAACCGCCTACATGGGTTTAATCTCCGTTCTCGTCGCCCAGCAGTACGGCCACGCTTAACTCCAGCCCATAGGGCAGCACGCCGCGCCTTCTGCGCACGTCACGTGAGGTGGACACGTCAGCAATGGTCCCAGGTCCTGTTCAGTGATGAATCACGCTTCACCCTTCACCACAACGACGGCCGACTGAGGATCTGGAGGCGCCCAGGGCAACGCTTTACTGACGCCACTGTCCAAGAAAAGGTGGCCTTTGGTGGAGGTTCTGTAATGGTCTGGGGGGCCTTCAGCCTTCACCACAGAACACCCTTGTATCATGTACAGGGTAACCTGACTGGCATCTGATACCGGGATGAGATCCTTCGACCGCTGGCTGTGCCTACACTGCAGCAGATGGGACCGAGGGCTGTCTACCAGGATGACAATGCTCGCCCCCACAGGGCAAGGGTGGTCAACGACTTCCTGCAGCAGTCTGGAGTCAACAGAATGGAGTGGCCAGCATGCAGTCCCGATCTCAACCCAATTGAGAACCTCTGGGATGAGCTGGATCGCAAAGTGAGGAGCCACCCCCCTCCCAGGGATGCCCAACACCTCTACCAGATGCTGCAGGCTGAGTGGCAGGCGCTTCCACAGAGGATCTTCACCAACCTGGTCAACTCGATGAGGACTCGCTGCGTCGAGTGCCAGAACAGCCATGGTGGTTACACGCATTACTGAGCTTTTGGGAGCATCAGTATGCCCTGTCTTGTGATTTCAATGACTTTGGGAAATCAAATTTGGATACGTACCCACTTTAATCAAATGTACACACCAAACGATTGCTCGAGATTGAAGGCAATTGTGTATCGTTATCACTAAAGAATGGAATTAAATGTTGGCCAAACTTCAACGCATTGACTTTCTTATTTTGACAGTTATGAATGTTTGTGAAAGTGATCCTTAACTTTTTGTGCGTAGCTTAGTAGTGAGTCGTAGAGTTCAGCGAGATGTTGAAAAACAACAACAACCCTACATTCACAAAGTATTTCAGTGGGGATTTTCATGTCTTGTCTCCCAAGCTCTCTCTCACAGGCGTCATTCCAATTCTGCATGTTTCTATTGCCCTTCACAGCCACCACCCTGGTCGTCCTGTCGCAGCTCCAGCACTGGCAGTCCGCATGGAGCGATCAACATCGTGTCGTCATGAGGCAACCCACCAGAGGAGACACTGCACTGCTGCTAGATCACTTCGGTGGTGTTCAGTGGCGCCAGTTCCCATAAATGTACGCAAGGACGCCATCAGCTAAGGCCCATACTGACAATATCAACTGCCTGGTTGTGGAGCCTTCGTGGATGGATGTCCCCCCCCCCCCTCTGGTGGGCGCCACCATGTCTATTCTTCGACAACCCTAATGACCTTGCGAATGCGACTTGTCTAACATGAACTCATCATGGACATAGATATCAAGATGAAATCGACACAGGGGTCACTACGAGAGCTGGGCATGAGGGGCCACACAACGAATACAATGTTAATGAAAGTGTTCAAACTACGGCCATCAACACAACACCAGAATCTCTCTCTCTGTTTGTCTGTCTGTCTGTCTGTCTGTCTCTTACACACACACACACACACACACACACACACACACACACACACACACACACACACACACACGCACACATACACATCCACCCTATACCATCATCTCATCGTACACACATTC